>JAQJVL010000718.1:0-414111 GCA_035578905.1 Stictocephala bisonia
GTCGCAGTCAAAGCACTTGTTGAAAGCGATGACTTCATTGTTATAAAGATACGATAACCTGACATGGTCTTGGTGAGATTGCAGACTTAAAATGATCTTGTTGCAACATCTGGATTATAAACTATTGATTTACAATTGATGAAATTGTAAATCAATAGTCTTTATAAACTTTTTTAATGATTTTTCTGTCAGCTCAATGAAGCACAAGGGTGAGTCATCTCCTTGTGTCAAAATGTTTACAGATCAGTTTGAAAATAATATACCACTGCCTCATTCCGCCTACACTATTCTGTCTCCTTGTTTCGTACTAAGTAATCAAACAATTTTAATACATATGTAGCTTTTCAACATGATTTAAGGAATCGCTTTCAGTAATTAGATTTAATTACTGAAAGCAATTCCTTAAATCATAATATTTAAATTGCATTTTATTGTTTTTATTTTCTACATCTTATAATGCATGAGTAAAAAAATATAAGGGGCACAGTTTGTACATTATCTTAGTCAACTGCTGCCCTACATCAAAATGTGTTAGTTCTGAACAACCTTTGAACTGCAGATCTAGGCGAAGAAAAATGTATCTAGATTATTAATATGTATGTTTTGTGATATTTGAAGTAATTAAGTTTGGGTTAAGAGGAAATTTCCTATTTTACTTCAAACATCAGTACTAAAACAATCTCAAGTATTAAGAACTACGTTAATCTAAATTTTGACTTCTTTTTACAGTCACAGTACTCTTATGCAGTAGTAGAGAGTCTGATGAACCATTTAGACGAAAACTCAAAGTCCAGTCCAAAGATCCGTACAAGCATTGCTGATGTTCTCTCCAAAATAATTGCAATTGCTGCTGAAGAAAGTGTTGGTCAGTATGAAGCCAAATTCAAAGATTTATCAATCAATCAAAATATCTATTTATTCTTTACAGTTGTACAACAAATGGCATCAACATTATATATACAAAAAATTAAAAAACTTAATACTAGAAAATAAAATATAACAAAACATACGGTAGTTAATTATTACTTCAATATTGTCATTTCATAACATTATTCAGTAAATATAATATGTAAAATGAATAAAGAGATAATTTAGCTAAATGATATTTTTAGTTCTTCTTTGAAAGAAAATATTTATGCTAGTAATTGATTGGGACTATGTGTTTTAAAAGTAAAATTGTGGCAATTTTATGTCTTTCAAATTTGGAATGATTATCCAGTTTAATGTAATGAGTTAATAAGCAGAAGTTTGAGCAAGAGCCATGTTTATTAACTGTACTACTGTGGATACATTTGAGAGGCTTCTTGGACAACTCTGCCTTTACCATGTTGCCCTTTGCTTGTTGCCGATTGTGCACAGGGCATTGACCCAATTTTAGGATCACAGATGAATCTCAAGTGCATAAATTCAAAATGATCTTTCCTAAAGTATATAAAGGAAGGGCTTTATAATCTAAGATCGTATACAAGATTGATTATTTGGCCTGTCTATACAATGTGCAACCGGATTCATTGCTTCTGATCACCATTTTTTTTGTACTAAGGTCCTGAAGATATATGTCCCAAAAGTTAACAAGATTAAAACAGTGGCAATGAATAATTATTTTGAGTAACTAAGTCAACCTGAAGTGAGATTTCAGTCATGCTAAATAAAATGAGACAGCCAAATGTTAAAGGATACTCTAGCTATCTTTGGTTAGGAAAATATTTTTGTCAGATACTGTGACTTTCTCATTAGTTGGTTGCATTACGTACTATGACATAGCTAATGTATTAATTCTGTTTCTTTAATGCAAGTATATGAAAGCAATAATTCAATCATTGTGAAAATCCTGAAATTCAGCATAATACGTATGTAGAGCAATAGGTGATTGTTATTGATGTAAATTTTGTACAGTTTGTCAGAACTTTTTGCCTAGTTCTTTAAAAAAAGTAACAGAACAGATTTTTTACATTTAGTAGAAGATAATATTAATAATAATGCTCGTGTTTTTAAATGAGCCAATAATCATAAGTATTTTCCCTAATTAATAAACATCAAAATAAGTAAATTCTTTTACTATAGTAAATACTTTTACTATAGTATCAAAATAGTAAATACTAATAACAGATATAGTAAAACTTGTCATATCCGACCTAATATTGAATAAGAGTAGCCAGATATGGATTTATCATGAGGAAAACTTTATTTTATTATAGAAAATATATTATGGATATTTCTGTTGCTTTTTGAGGGAACTACATAATTAATAAATTGTTTAACACTGAGCTGGAATTTTTCTCCATAAAATATTCTGTAATAAGTTTATAAAATGTCAAACATGTATACCAACTTGAATAATACACTCAAAATTGTAAAGCAATAGTAACTGGTGTCAATGACATGCAAAGGTCATTGTTTCCTTAAATATTGCAGACAATGCCTGTTGAATGGAAAATCCCCATTACAACCATCACCTCCCCCAATCCTTCAAAAATAGTCTTCAAACTGGAGAGAATTTACACTCCTTTGTTTTTGTCACGGGGTCAGAGGTTCTAGATTTAACAGAGCCTGATATGTCAGGTTTTTGTCTACTCTCCTACTTCTTGTTATGATCTATTCTTTATACAAACTCTGAATTTCTTTCTGGAATAAACAAGGGCTGTGTTTGTAACTTTATTGTACTCCTAAACCTCAAGTGTGTGATTTGTTCAGGTCCTTCCGTGTTGGAGATCATCAACTCGCTGCTCAACCACCTACGAGGCAGTGTGAGCCGGGAGAGAGGGAGTGGAGGGGAAGAGCGCCAGTATCAGGATGCCTTGATCAATGCTCTTGGAGAATTTGCTGCTCATCTCCCTGACTATCAGAAAATTGAGATCATGATGTTTATCATGAGCAAAGTGCCATACATCACTGAGGACCACCGTAAAGGTGATGCTCATCTGCAACAGATGCTGCTCAAGTCTTTGCTTACAGTGAGTTTTTCAAATATTTGTTAATTTAACTTTAAGTAGAAATATTAAACCCTAGATCCATACTTCAAAGCATTTCCTGATTTGTAGGCTTGAATTCAAGTTTATATATGGAGATCGAGAAGATGTTGTGAATCATTTATTCAGAGGAAAATTACTATTTCTGCCAGATCAAGTATAAATGTATTTAAGTTGCAGCAAATTGTTGGAAAATAAATTGGCAAAGTTGTTGAATTGAAAAACTTCTTTATTGAAACGTAATTAGGGCTAAATTGCCCTTTTTACATTTAACCTGTTGTTTTGTGATAGTTATAGATATTCTTGCTTCCTTGAAAAGCTGTATGCTAATAAATACTTTGCCTTCAGAGGCAAACAATTTTGTATCCAAATTTCATCTATTGATGAAGTAAAATTGTGCATTTGTTTCATATTTTCTTATTTTTCAAGTAAGTTCCTATAAATACTACTAGTTCTGCATGCAATAAACAGTAAATATCATCTGAATCAAAACCATCTCTGTTCTATATCATCAAGAGTTAACTACACCTGCCACCATATTTTGGAATAGATTCTCTATAAGGCCAATGTTAAATTGAAAAATTACAGTTTAATTTTCAATGAACGTGTGGACGAACACAAAAACTTGACCCTTTTTCAAAGAGAACACATTTGTCTAGTGTCCAATGAGATCACATTTTGATTTTGTCCAACAATTTATTTTTTAAATACAACTAACTATTGTTATAATTTATATATTTTTTTAAATAAACCAAAAATAGATAAAATCTAATCTTAGGGGGCGCTTGTCACACTTTTTCTAAAAAGCTTGTTAAAATTTGAATTACATATATTAAAAATGTAACCATGAAATGTTAATTGAATTAATGTTTAATTGCAAGACATGGGCTTCCTCTACTAAAAAAAGGGATGCCTGGGTGGCCAACAGTGAAGGGAGAGTCAACTGAAATCACACAATGATTTTAGTACAGACGGACTGACGACAACTGGTCGTCTGATAGTAGATGGAGTTACAAAAATGTAGTTGATTAGTGTTGACCAGGTAGGGGGTTGGAGGCTTCACTTTGACAGAATTGTTCCCAGGAGAAGAGTGTTAATTCACCAGTGGTCTGCAGGTTTATTTGAGAACATTATTCGACAAGTACTGACATTCCCAAACTGTAGACCTTGCACTCCACAGTCTGTAGCTTTCCTTAGCCATTCAGCCACCACACTGGCAATTAATTAATCAGAAGGTTGCGTCTAATGAGTAGGGAAACATTATCATTTTTATTATAAAAAAGAGTATATATATATATATATATATATATATATATATATATATATATATATATAAATTTTATATGTATTCTGATTCAGAAATATGCAGTGCAACACTTGTAGAATAATCATTTTATTAATAAGAAGTTCTGTAAAGTTTTATATTATTTGTTTAGGTAATTTTTAAGCTTTTTTTTACTGATAATAATACAAATAAATAAAATATAACATTTGTATCTGAAAAACTAACAAATCTATTAAATTAACAATAAAATAAGGTATATAAATTTAAATTGTTTCTGAACATAAAATTTTAGACGATAGTAAGTTTTTTTTTATTAGTAATAAAAAATAAACTCATGATGATATTTGCAGGTTGGGAGGAAATATCACACGGTTGCTCTCAACACAACATTCCCACTGTCATTCCTGGATCCTTTAATGAGAATGTCTCTCTCTCCAGACTCTGACATGAGAATCTTGGTCCAGAGGATTCTCCAGACATTGATTGACAGGCACAACAATACTGAGAAATTATTAAAGCCTACGTGAGTATTATCATTTTAAAACATTAACTCTCGCTGATTGTTCAATATCGACTAAATAAATAATTATTTCTAATATCTGACAATTTGGAATTGAATAGTAAATTAATTAATATAGTTGTGTTTGAATTTTTTTCAGTTGGATTAGTTAGGGCTGTCAGTAGACTAGAGCCATGTCATGCCACAGAAGTTAAAGACATTTTTACATTAAATGGCTTGATTAAATGGCTGATTCAAAAGATGCACTCTTTACCGACCGAATTTTACTAACAATTGCCATTTCAAAAGGAAATAAACTAAACTTAAAGTTGAGGGTTTTATTTTACCAGACAAAGTTAGGGTTAAGATTCCCTCTCTAACACTTAACCTGGGAACAGCTTGAAGGTAACTTCTGAACCACCTCCAGTGACCGGGCAGGCGAGCTGCTTGCAAGGAGGGGATCGCTCAGCAAGTCATCCATCTAAGAAACAGCCTCGCTAGATGTTGCTTGATTCCATTATCTTGATATAACGTTTGAAACATTTGGTCAAAGCCACTGGCAAACAGTGAGGCCCATCACCCACCAAAAAGGAAGTCAAGCTGAAAACGGGGGATGGCTCAAGTCCAGAAAGAGGTAGGGTCATGGGTGGCACTCGGAAGGTTGGTTAAAACATAACTTGGTAGCTGGGCGGAAACAAGACAATTTTATTGCAGAAAGACATTTAAAATCCAGGCAGAATGCAACAAAAAATAATTACAGACAAATAGCAATAATTACAATAACAAACATAAACCATTCAACATAGACATCTGCAGAAGTCTCGTAAACCCAAAAATTCAAAAATAATTCAACATATTTAATAACAATGTCAAAGCCCAAAATAGAAAATATGTAAAGTGGTTAAACCAAAAATTAACGAGAATGAAAGAAAATTGAATTTAAATTTAGACGGTTGAACAGACAAATCATCCAGCAATTTAGCGCACATCCAGTGATTCCACCGAGGCTAGGAAGTCCGTCAGTGTTCCTAGAGAGCTCCAAATTGGAAAAATTTAACAGTGGTAATGACCCACCCACCCATACACGTACAGTGGTATTGACCCACCCGCCCACCCATACACGTACAGTGGTAATGACCCACCCACCCATACACGTACAGTGGTATTAACAAGTAATTCCCTTTTAGTGAAATTGAAAATTAAGAAAATAAAAATAAAGTATAGGATGGTACCGGCTTTTCAAAAATCCAGACTAAACATAAGACGGAAGATAAAAATAAATAACACACATACAAAACTTAACAACTATACCTAAATAACAAAGATGCTGTCAGTGCTCTAACAACATTTAACAACAAGAAAATAAACCTCTGAACAAAAATTTAACAATAATTAACAAACAATTTTAGTAAAAATAATCTATCTCAAAAATATATGGCCTAGTTAATAATAAAAAATGTATTAACAAGTTTATTTATATTTATATATATTTTTTTAAGATTGATAATATTTTTGTTTAGTGGCTATGATATTATTTCAAAAAAGAATAAACAGTTTATAGTCCTAGGCCTAGTCTTCCACACAACAGAAAAGAAAATGTTCACTGTTCCACCCCCAGCTCGGCCGCCGGGGACAAAAAAGAAAGGATTGATCTGAGGACAGAAGAGCACATCCAAAAGGTTTAAAATGGGCAGAGGAGAAAAAACTTCTCGTGTCACAAGGTCCCCAGGCCAGGCCAGTGCAGTCCCAGTAGCAGATGGTCGGCCGGTGGTAGGCTGAGGGTAAATGTCCTACACAAGGACCCTGAACTGTACAACCAAACCACAGCACATTAGTAAAAGCTCAGCCACAAAAAAATAAATAAAAGAACACAAAATGACAAGATAATAACCTGAGATAGAAATGAATTAAAAGCAAGTTCGCGTAAAAGCGTAGATAATATATTTATATTTTTCTATAGGCCAAGTTAAATTACAGAGCAGGCATTTGTCAAACAAAACAGGAAATGACAAAAGTGAACAAGAACCAACAGTTGTTCAGACGATAATTTGAGCATACAAGACGTATTAAAAATTAACTTTAGGCTGCAAAATTTACTAATGGTAAATCAGGTTTAAATAAAATAACAGAATTAAACAAATTATGGAAAAGAATTTTCGTATGTGGAAATGCAAAATGACAAAACTAAAGAGGTAGACTAGGCTATAGGCACTGAACAGACATACGCTGGAAATGAACACAAAATTAATATATCAGCAAAAAATACGTAGTATAGGCACTTGACAGACTTTGTGAAACATTTTACATATTAAATTAAAGACAAGACATAGTTGAATAGTGAAAAGAATGCCAAAAAGCAAAATCGAGCACATGGTCTCGAACCTAGGTTGACAATCAAGCCTAGACAAAAGAAAATAAAAATCAGTCTAACAAAACTGAAAATTGTAAGATAAAAATTGTTACTATACAAAAAGATTTTCACCAAAATATATTGCATTAAATGTTTGAATTTAAATCAATCCACTTGAGTTTTGGTTTACTTTAGCTGCACTTACTAAAGCTGCTGAACTGGCTGAAGTTATAAGACAGACAAAGAATACAAGACATCAAAAAGGCAGACCGAGAGTCGGAACAAACCAAGGTCTAAGCCAACGGCCATGAAAGTAACAAGCAGACAGCATAATCTCTGTACGATCTCTGGAAGCCAGGTAAACGAAAGAGTAAAGATTATATCAAAATGTACCGGTCAAAAGATACGGTACAACATTGTTACTGTTATTCAAGGGCTTGTTAATTATATGGTTGGGAATACATAGTCTATGAAATATACCAGCATGAGACTTTAATTGCATATAATATATTGTCCTTTTTTACTGTAGATTTCACTTTTAACTCATTTTGGCAAAGTGTTTTATATTGCTTTAGTGATCTCTGTGTACTAACTTGAATTCTTTTAAAATTTAGTGCTATAATTTTTGCATTTAATTTAAACATAAGTTCACTTATAATATCTAGAAAAGCACCACTTGTTATCCAATAAACTTTAAAATAGAATCTGTATATTTTAATACATATTATATACTTATAAGATAGTGCTTTGAATTTTGTTGAACAACATGTGTTTTTATTCTTTATGTAATAAAAATTTCAAATAAGGAGTTTCTTTGTCATCAGTAAACTTGAAATGAAATAATGATTGTTCCCATTTCTAATAATTTAAACAAAAATTACATTTCAGGCAAATATCACTAAATAACACAATTGTAAAGTATAATTAACTACCTTATTGATGAAAGGGGTTGAGAAACAAAAAAAGTTGTTCATTATAAAAAAATGTACCATGAAAAAGAGAAAGAAGTTAATACAAAAAAATGTTTGGAAGAGATGATGTATGGTATTAACTATTGAACATTAGTTGAATCCCACATCTGATATGGACAACTATGGGGCCAGCACTTAGGGCAACTATGGGGAAGCACTTCTGAAAGAAGTCTAAACAATTTTATTATTACAAAAAATAGCAATTCGTGTTCTTGCCAATCTCCAGCCAAACGACAGCTGTCGTGAAGGCTTCAAGAATCTCAAAATTCAAACAGTTATTGCACTCTACATAGAGGCTGTTCTTCTATATATTGAAGAAAAAACTAACTTACCAAAAAATGAACACATACTGAATGAAGACAATTACAATACCCGAAATTCAAAAAGTTATCATTTTCCAAATCATCGCAAAACACTCTACACAAAAAAACCATCATACATGGGTCGTTTAATACATAACTATTTACCAAATCACATTAAACAAATGAAAGGAAAAGTATTTTAAAATCTTCTACATCATGGATTGTTGTAGGCTTAAGAACTATCCATTTTACAACATACAATAAATTTTTGAAGCTGCAAAAAATTAAATTCTACTTTTAGTAACTTTAGCTTTATATTTTATTTATTTTTATTATATTTATATTTTGTTAATTCACTAGATTTTATTATTGTCAATTATTCTGTTCTTAATGTTCATCAATAAAATTATTATTAAAAAGCATTAGCAAAGTAAATAAAGATGAGAATTGACAGCTTTACAGATAACAAATATGGAATGTAGGGGAAGAGAATGTAAGAATTTAGCTCCCAGTAGTCCAATAAGACAGTTGTCCAGCCTCCTCGATGTCTATCAAATTGAACTTCTGAGATACATGTCTCTTGAATACAGAAATAGATTAAGTTAATATTGAGAGTTAATATTGGAATGTTTATGGAATTTCCGTATAATTCATAAAATAGTAATAAGGATTTATCACAGAATGAAATTTAACTAATGTTTGTGTTGCCACACCTAATTGTTGTGCATAGCGAGTATTATAAGAATGGCTAATATTGATGAAAATACTGTGAAAATGTTTTAAAATATATATAAGAAGATTTTTGTATGAAAGCTCGCATATAGTGTGAAATGATGTTGCCCTAAATAGAGTGTCAGTAGAGTAATGTTTGCACTTTTTAAATCTGGTCCAGAATTGCCTTTTGCACAGACTCCAAGGATTTTCGCTCTCCTTCCCATGCAATAATTCCAAACGTCAACAAAGATTGAACATATGAAAAAATGCCAATCTTATTTCTTTTCCATCCAAAACCGTAGCTTCCTAAAAGCATAAATTTCCTTTTTGAGCTTACCTTTTACTAACTCAATGTGAGAAGCCATGTAATGAGGGTTTCAAAAGTGACACCTAAGTATTAATGTACACTGTTTTTGCATCCGAGGAATTACATCTTCATGAATCATTAGGTAATCCCCACCATGTATTTTTTAATTATTTAAAAATATGTACATGTAGCATATTTAAGAGATATTCGTAAACATTTAGTCTTTGAAGCATTAAAAAGTAATACATCATAATCACACCATTTTTTGGAAACCATTAGCTTATTACATTAGATTGTGTAGTCTAATTCTTGTACGAATAAATTCTAAACTATCCCTCCCAGTTTTAAAACTTAAAAAAGTTAGTTATTCAGAAAGACCAAGAAACCAGGACTTTTAAAATCATTCAAAGACATTTTGTGTGATTTGTCTATGTTGTATATGACATAAATTTCAGAATAAAATATTAGAGTAAAAGATTTATTAATATTGAAACTTGAAAAATATTTGTTGTAATACTGCATGAAATACAGCTGTTTTTTGTTCTTTAAACGGAACGTAAAACCTCACTTTTTAGTAATAGTACTGAAAAGTCAGCTGTTTTACTTTTTGGTACGCTAACCTCAAACATTGTTATTGTTTCATTCAGTTGTGTTTAATTAATTAAATAGTTTACATATACATATCAAGATGAAAGAAGGTATTCCAGATTTTATTTTGGAAGAATGAAGAAAGGTGACGTAAGGCTTATCTGTTCTTCAAATTACCTTGCTAAATAAAGTCAAAATACTCATTTTACAATAAATATCAACTTCTACATGTAAAATCTATATTTAGATTGCATATGATTCATTTGAACTACTTTATTGTCTTTGTTTTCGTCTATAATTTAACTGAAATAAATATAAAAAAGAAAATAAATATCACTGTAATTTTATTTGAAATGGATTAGAGCGTTGCTCTCACTCAGTATTAGAAATATATTGTTTGTAAATAACAGATGTGTAAACATTGTAAATTATTTTGTATTATTTAACCTCAAAAAACCAATTTTATTGTAAAAAATGTAACTATTGAACGTGTAGTAATTATTCTGTATGATAACAAACGTTATTCATCACTCAAAAGAAAATTGGCTTATTGATGCATAGCCGTTTTGACAAACTCAGCTGCTCGTGTTTGTAAAACAAGATTGCACATCAAAAAGAACCACTTTTTCTCCTAGTAATAAAAACTACTATTGGAATGTTCTTTAAATACAATATATTATATTTTTACAATAAAATAATAACAGTCTTGTAATTTCCAACTGTAAGCCCTAATATTTCTGTTTAGGATAAATGTATCTGAGCTTGATCTGATTGCTGAGAAGTGCAGTCGTTCCGATGCAAACTTTCTGCGCAAGAATTCTCCTGACATGTTCCAGTGCTTCCTAGATGGCCTGGAGCGCCAGAACAACACTGTGGAGAACATAGAGGCTGTGTACACGACAATAGCTCTGCTAATTGTTGAAGTGGCTTGCGATGATACCCTTAGTGACTTCCTCAATCTACTACTGAGAATACAGGTACACCACACGGGTCTTACTAAAAGATATTTAATTGTTACACTTAAGCATCTCAAAAGCAACATCATCCAGTTGGCAGCAAGTTTAGGGGTTGGGGTTTTCCGTTATGTCTGAAGAACTTCCATTTACTGGCATTCAGCATCTTAGTCTGCTATGTGTGAACAGGATTTATTAGGGAGGTTCTTTGCTGATAAGTTCTTTGGATGTTTTAAAAAACATCCTAATTCCTCACATTAACTATCTCAAAATGTTATTTTTTTAGTAATTCTCTGTGGTTTGCAGGATTTGGCACTATCCCAGAACAACAACTTGCCCCAAGCACAAAGGTATAACCTTCATGCAGTGGTTGCCAGCCTTCTGATTCTACTTCCGCACATTGTGTCTATCTCCCCACTCAAAGACTACAGTGAAAAGGTATTCATATTCCCTATTATTTACAAATGTTATTGTTTTTTTTTAATTGTTGTGAAAATAATATATACTTTCCCATCATTAGTATGATGGTGATTCATTCACTCATGAATCATCTGAATAATCATTGTGTTCAAACTAACGACTGTAAATAACCACACTAATCTCATAATCTTTGCAATTGTGCAGTTAGAAATATTTATTAGTTGCAATCCTTATTTTGTAAATTTGTAAATTTAGTTGTTATTTATTTCTTTTACACCTTATTATATTTTAAAATCAAAACTTTAAAATGCACATAGACTTATCATTATTATGGTAATAGGGGTAACATTTACATTCATATTTACACATTAATAGGGTTTGTCTTATCCTTAGAAAGAGCTCATTTAAGTGGCTCATGGCCAACGTGACAGAATGACTTGTTTATCGTGGAATCTAAGTCATACAGTGAAAGCCTGATTCTGGCTATCTGTGTTGACAATCTTGAGTCTTATTCTGTTTTAGTGCAAGATCCAATCACTACTTCAAGGCCATTCTGGTTCAGAGCATAAGAGTTCTGAGTACACTTTTCACCTAAGAAACCCGTTTGTTTACCCATACTTTTAATATGACTTGGTGATCAAATAGTAACATTGCAAACAGGCTTCATAAGCTATTATCGAGAACAATTGTTGCTGGTTTTTAAGGGTGTGAAAGCTACATGTAACTGTCGAATGTGTCACAGAAATAACATTCAGCTAGTTTAGCCATACTTCTTGAATATTGTGTGTTTGGGTCTCAGGGCTAGGGATAGCAACGATATATCTATATATCAGAAATATTGATAAATACATTTTGATATATCGATATATTAGTATTGATGTTTTCTTTCAATAATATTGCCCGTATAGATATTTTGGTCCGATATATCATATCACTCAATTTTGAAGCTACTCAAAATCATCACGATTTGAAAAAAGCACATATAAAATGCCTCTTATACATACAAAACATGCATTGAAATAATGAACTAACTTTATGTAGTTTTTGTTTGTAAGGTTAACACATTAAAATGTAGTTTATTGTAGACCAGTGGGTGGAACGGATAAAAGAAGTTGTGTGTGAGCTGGCAATGCTGACTCTTAAGATGCCTAGCCAGTCCCCTTACAAACAATTATTACATTATTCTTTTATAATTAACATAATAATTAAAGGTATAATGATTCTCTTTTTGAATTTTTTTCATTCAACCCCACAGACCACAACTTGTTTCACGTAGATAAATGTATTAATTTTTAAATTCAGTAGGTTATTCTAAATAGTGACAGCTAAACATGAGTATATTTGTGGCCACGACATAAGAGTAAGTGCATCATTTTCAACAGATAAATCATTTACAATTCAATATATTGAGTAACCTACCTGATATATCAATAATTTTTGTTCAATTTTATCGCTAGATCAATATTTGGTTTGCAATATATCAATAATTTGATATATTGTGAATATCTTCCATCCCTACTCAGGGCTGTTTTGGACACTTCAAATTTGGAGGTCAGTTTGAAAGTTGGAGGATTAGTGAGGTGGAGGTGGGAGCTCCCCCCTCCCCAAAGTAAGGTCTGAATTAAACACAATTTAGTCAGGAAAGTACAGCAAAAATATACATTATTCATCATTTCTGCAAATAAAAAAAGTAGCAAGTTACAAACTGAAATACTCATCTAGTTACCTGGTACTATAAGTTACACACGTGGACTGACTCTCATACCGCCAAGTGTTTAATGTGAGTTATGTACAGCTGATAGATGAAAGGAAGGCGCAGAAAGCTAGCCACCTGTTGCCTGAGCTACTGGTGCACTATGACCTTAGGAGTCCTGGGCCTCTGGACAACCTATTGCTGGACAAGAACACGCTGGCCGAGTGTCTCAAGTCTGCAGGACTGGACTCGGCCCATGTAACTCCCTCCGCCATGTCCCATAGGTAAGACGACAGTCAATAATATTTGTATCAAGGCATTTTTTGTTTAAGAACCAATGTAAGGTTTCTTCTCTTTGAATGAAAAAAGTAATTTTTCAGATTCCTTAATTTACAAGTTGTTAATTGTTACACGTTTAATTAATTGCATAATTACCTTACATAGTCATTGTCTCTAATATCTTCATTTATTCAATAATGTCTGCTTCAATTCAAAGATATTACTCATTTTAGATTTCCATTTTAGATTTCCATAAATATATTCTGAGGAAAAAGGTTAAAGTGAGAACTACTAACTTGCCAACTGGTGGACATTCTATGTCTTAGGGATTGTAGTCATTTTTTAGACAACTCACCTTTATTAACTACAATCTATTTAGATTGCACAGAAATAATACATACTATTTTTTTCCCCTAAGATTATTATAAGTAGGCTATGCTAATACCCTACCGTACACACATTGTTTGCTGAAATTGGATAAAAAATAAATGTTTAGGCTAGTACCTACACAAGTATCAATTTCACTATTTCTGATTATTTTAGACACTAAAAACCACTATAACACCAATGTGTTTAGTGTAGTCATAGTACAATTACTATGACTACACTAAACACAACACATAATTTTATTCATTCAAATAGTAATTTATAACATAGTGAATAAAGAAAATCAGACGCACAACAAGTAAAAATGGCTATGTCTACTCTTGCCGTGGCGTTGACGGGCTCTACGGCTCTGCTTCTTCCAGTAAAGTGAAAACTTGTCACGTGACCATTGCCAACATACTGCACAAAATTCGCTCTAAGCGGCACCGATCAACTTGTCAACTCTCTGTCTATCTAGCTAATTTTTTTTTTAGTTTATATCAATAAATAAATAATTAGCTAAACTTTTATCAACAGCATAATTTTTTTTAATTAAAATTTGTGGAATAATGTAAAAATGTGCTCTCTTTTAAAAAGCATAAATTATGCCGTACCTCACTTTTGGGAAATCATTTAAACAAGGGTATACAAAAACATTTTTTGTAAAATACTCAATGCAGCTAAGAGAATGAAATCTGTTTTGTTTGTTACCCTTGAAATTCTCTACAGACTGACATTTGTTACGTTTTATTCCATCTTCTGGTTATTCTTCAGTAATATGACAAACATCAGCAATTTTACTCCCTTCAGACCTCCGCCAGGCGGGAATTGACCGGAGTTTCAAGTTGCAAGTTCTAATTTTATTTCCTATGTTTATAAAATAGCACAAAAAATGATTAAAAATCTGATATGTATAGAACAAAACATTGTGCATCGATTGGTACCAATTTTGTAATGATTGCTTGATAATAAACACATGATTTATTGATTTTAATGCAACAGCATAAATTATGCCCTTCCTTGCTTTTAGAAGGGATTTTGTGAGTCACATAAATTATTTCGTTCCTCATGATCTAGGGATATATGAGAATTTATATTTCATTAAATTCTATTTAGATACATTGAACTAAAGTCTTTGAATTTGAATGATCAGTACTTTAAATCAAATAGGCCTGTACATGTACAGAACTACTAATACAATGAGCAAACCATAATAAGTTTTTAAATAACTATTATGAATATGTTGGTTATTGGCACAGTGCTCTGTAATCCAGCTACGTGGGGTCAAAGTGTTGTGGTGATTGTAGGTGATAGGTTCCATACTCAGTCCTCTTATAACTAACATGGCATCCGCTCAATGGTTGCCATCACTGTCGACTCTACAAGAGAAGTTTGAGGTGTCTTCACCTCAAAGAGAAGTTGGGTGATAATCAGTGTTCGGATGTTGTGTAGGGATGAGAACTGAGTATTCGACTTTTCAGTTAACTGAAGACCAATATTATGTGGTTCAGATTTCACGTAAAGTTGTAGATTACATAGTTGTCCTAGCTATTAAGCTATTAATAAATGGCTCTTTCTAAGGAACAATGACTACACTCCTACATCTACATTCATCAAACACATTCGCCCCTCTTATTTGCCCATATCTCTACGATCGGCGTCTTAATAATGAATAACTTATCTTTTTTAATTTTTTTATCAATTTTTCTTATCTTTCTAAATTAATTAAATTAGGTACATTCCCTCGAATTGTTGATTTAGAGTTAATCCTTTAAAAATTAACAGTTTTTTTTCATTATCCTCTGTGCCTCATCCATATTTCTTCATCCTTTTGTTTCAGCTCTTTTATCAATTTTTCCTCCACCCCTTTCCCCCAAACTTCAAGCTTTGAACAATGGTTTGAGACTTCAGAGTTCAGTTTTTTTCATCACTCCAAAGAATGGCCCAGGTTTTCCATTTATTTAATAGTGTATTGTTTGATAGAGATAAAAATATAAATAGTTAATCAAACAAACTAAAGAACAGAACTTTGATCTTGTTACTAAATTAATTTTTAAGATTTTTACATATGTAATGAATTAATTAAAATTAAATACTTGACAATTTAAAAATATGAAACACAAATTTATGGTAATTTTTTATTTTCAATCAGGCTTTCCATATAGCAAAAAGAATAAATATACTGAAATATTTTAAACTGTGTAAGGTCGTTTCGTCAGAATCGATTATTTTTTGTACAGATGTCACTGATTTTATTCCTAGCTAAACACCTATTGATTTTTTTTGGCAGATACCTCAGGAAGGTAATTTCAGGATTCAGTAATATCGTATACACGTGTAGGATTCACTTCGAACGAATTGGACTCAGTAAGTGCTGAGGTGAACAACATCATAATCCTAGCCTAAGCTACCTAAAATCTATTTCCAACCCGATTTTTCGCCCTGTTGTCTCCTTATATCCATGTTGAAACATAAAGAGTCCTCACTGTTACAATCAAGAGTGGAGAAAGGATTCCTCTAGTAGCTCTAGAAAGGATATTGGGTCCCGATGACCATCAAATGGTATATTCCATTTCCTGACCATATTTCAGAGAGTAGAATATTCAAGAGCGGTTTATTCCCTTCTAATGGTATCCCTCTATCTGATAACACCCCCGGTCAAGTAAGAAATAGTCAGTTGAGTAGTCGTATTATATACTTCACCTCCTGTACGATACTGAAGAGAAAATGGGTTGTCTGATTTCGAAACTTCCCTAAAGTTCACCCCAGTTGTATGTCTCATTGAACCTCGTCATAAGTCCATTATTACCTCACTACTAGTGTTTTATGATAGGTTCAGCATTTCTCTAATCTTTCCTACATTCTTGGTATAATCACTTTGAACGAAATATCTATCTTGGAGATGGGAAAATTCCGCTTTAACTGTGTGTTGTATGTTCGAGTCTGCTTCCTTTCTCCAGGACGTAAACCTGCCAATACTTAGAAAAAGTCTTTCTCAACTGTTTGATGTTTCTCAAATGCTTTTGATTTTATCCCTAAATAAATGTCTTTCAATTTTATTTGATGGATACATCAGGGACATAATTCCAGGATTCGGTAATCTTGTTTAAGTGCAAAGGATTCACTTCAAACGAATTTGACTCAGTAAGTGTCTAGGTGTGAACAATTTAAATTGTTAAGGTGTGAAATGACAAATTAAATCATTTAAGCTCACAGTGCCCTAGCACAGAGCTAATCAATAAAATTTACACAAATTGACAAATTACATTATTTAAGCTCACAGTTCTATGATGCAGAGCGGAGCTATGCAATTTTATGTTTATTTCATCTCAAATACTAAACTAAAACAATTTGGTTACTCTAGCCTGAGATTAATTACAACTATACTACTAGGTCAAGCTATGACATAAAAATTAAAATGAATTTCCAATAAAACATAAAAGGGAAAGAAAACGCCTTTGCTGAGCTTCGGGCCTTCCAACGAAAGAACACTATTTACATGGGAGTCTAAATGACTTCGAATCTACTCTTTAGCTTGTTTAATCGTGGTTGAGTTAGTCTTGCTGTATAAGCAGTACGAATCTGTAAGTAACAAAGGTCTACACCTATGTCCTACTGACGAATGCCTCCGAGGACTGGTATTTATTACACTACCCCAACCCTCAGTTGATAAGGAAATAAGGTAGCTGCAGTGTGGTCCGCCGGGCTTGTTCCACTTTCACCGTTGTTTTGACCTACTGCTTAGGAGTATGGGGGAGGGGGGGTAGCTCACTGGTGACTATAAGAAACTAGAATCTGTTTACCCCTGTTTAGTTTTAACCCCCTAAATAAATGAGCCGTTATAACTGATACAATTGTATTGATATTATGATTTTAAAAAAGAGAAATTAATTACATTATGTTAGTAACATAAATGCATGTAACAACAACTATTCCTCTTGGTCCATCTATCCCAAACAGTACGGTTAGATGGTCATGCCTAGAATATCGCGTTTCATGATATTTTAACCTATTAAAAGGTCTCTCCCACTCTGGAACTACTCGAATAAATGGCCCCAGTTAAAATATACTCTTATTTACTAGATCTATAAGTTAGAAATACAGCAATGAAACGTTATTATCAATGAAACCAACCAATTGTCACTGCAGCTAATGACGTTGTGGGCGGAGCTTGGTAACACAGCCACGTGCTGCACTGAACAGAACCAAACACAATAGAATTAAATTAAACTGAACTAAATCTGTACTATCTAATGCCACCTGCAATTCCAGAAGTTGGTATTGACTCACCTACCCACCCATCCACGTACAGTGGTATTGACCTACCCACCCATACACGTACAGTGGTATTGACCCACCTAACACGTACAGTGGTATTGACCCACCTGCCCACCCATACACATAGAGTGGTATTGATCCACCCGCCCACCTGTACACGATACACGTACAGTGGTATTGACCCATCTGCCCACCCATACACGTACAGTGCTATTGACTAATCAGACTGCTTTGCTTTTTTTCTTAATAACTAGTGAAACAGCTATCAAACACAAACAAAAACTACACGTGTTTGGGGTACAATTGTCATGACATTCCACTATGGCTAGAACCGCACTCTTGCGGCCAAACTCAGAAATACACATAAGAAGTTATTTTGCAGTAATGAATGTCAATTAAATAAAAAAAAAACTTAAAATATTGATATTGTCGTAATGAATTTATATATTAGAAATATATAAATCAAAATGTATATTTCAAACATGTTCAATGCTGACCAAATGTTATGTGCTTTAACATATGATAAACATCCGATTCTTTTTATTTTAGTAAATATAAAAAATGAAAACTTAAAATGAATATATATTGCAAATCATATACCTTTTTAATAACTATACAGTATGCAAAACAACCACACACTAAACAATAAACCAGTAAGTGGCAGGAATCAGCTTTTATAGTCCAGGACAAGTGTGTCATCCGCTCAAGGCTCAAGGTTAACTTGACGCGCAAGTACATTTCCCATAGTGAATATTTTAAGCTACAGAGTTTTAACCCTAGAACACTAAGCCTTCGTAATACTTACAACGGCAATTGGTAAAACTGGTTTGGCGCGGAAGCCCCGCTTCGAATTCCCAACCCCTCTCGTGACAGGTTCTGTCACTAGCCTTTGAATTCAGTCGTGGGTGAGCTGTCCTGTAGTACAATTCGGTGTGTGTGCAGTGAACGGTGTTTCGTGATTTTTACGAAGGCTTATGATCCATAGTCACCAGCCTATATGTGCGGAACATAAAGCAACATGCTGTGTCCAGTGTGATGACGAGAAGTTAGAACATATTCTAAGACACTTTCGTTGATTATTTTCATAAAATATAAGAAGTAACTCATTGGCCATGGTTATTGAATGACTGTATTTCATATTTGTTACACTTATGCATTATTACCCATTGATTAGATGTTAGACATTCAACTTTGCGCCAAAAATAGAAAACTGTAAAATTTCATTCTCTTCTATTTAAAATGATGTTTTTAAGTATATTTTGTACAACAAAAAATTCTTAGTTGTAAAAATACAATTGTTCTAATATATATTTTTTTAATTTCTTTTAACCCTTACATTTTTGTGCTTATCTGTATTAAAAGCCTTCCAGATTGTAAAAAAATTATACTTTATATAAACTATACTCATAATTATACATTGTAATATATATATTTACAAATTAACATGCTTTAAAACAATAGTAAACTATCGTTCATAGTTAAAAAAAAATTAACATAAGTCGTAAAAATTACGAATGCTTAGTATCCACGTAATTTTTAGGAGGCTTAGTGTTCTAGGGTTAAGTCGTGCTCAAATAAGAAATGAACAAATGTTTATGGAAAGGTATCTTGTTTTTTATATTTAATTCACTTTTACAAACAAAAAACATATTATTCATTTACTATCCCAGTAAAGTAACTTTTATTTATCATGGTATCTTAGCATTTTGTAATTTTTCTATCCAACTGTATCATAGATCGCATTAAGAGAATAGGAATAGTTTATTTTAAAACAACATTCACATGTGTAAGTGCCTAATAAATTGTATTGCAATAACCGATATAAGCATTTCCCACAAATTCATAAGAAAGTAAAAGTTTTATCATCATATACATTTTTATGACTATGGCAGTTCCATGATTTGTATGCTAATCAAAGTATGGTTTCATAGGGTTTACAGATCATCGCCTGGTTATGTTTTGAAGTGAGTGATTTTGGGTTTTTGTGTGATTCCCTTCTACCCTCAAAAGTATTCTTTGATTTTAATTCACCTTTTTTATATTTAGTCTGTTTTAAATTAATGCAGTGGAACCTTGATATAATGAATCTGAAGAGGTTCTAAAAAATGTTTTATATTTAGAAATTTGTTATATTGAGTTTAAGCTTGAGAATATTCGTCATATAGAGGTGATTTTTAATAATTAAAAAGATAACCTCTGTTGACTATTTAGTGTATGAGTAATTAATTAAGCCAACATTAACTAACCATATTTTGGGGAATACATTTAAATAATGTAAATGCATGAAACTTGTACAGAACAACATTTAATTAGTTTTACATACAATACTTAAGCACAAAAACGCACATAACTGTATTACGTTAGATTTTTTATTTTGATTTACAGTATAAAAACGCTCTTCATTGGGACAATCTTTACTCTGACTCTTAGAGAGAAAAAACAAAAATGTTTTTCTGCTTGCTTGAGGTTATGTTTGCCATATGCTGGGTGTAATTCATTTCTGATGGATTTGATTACACTCCCACTCAAGCCACTGTTATTCAAAAACACCCTTTTTAATACATTCAGAGCTGTTCGAGCATCTTTTACAGTTGGGTTAGTCTTATTCTACGTTACAATGTGTTCCACGTTCTCATGGTATTTTCGCCATAAGCGTTTGTTAGACAGCTGAAGGATGGTCTGCCTTCCACAGTGGTCTGTACTTGCTCCAATTTCATTCATCATGTGTACCACTGACATCCCAATCACAAAGTCTAGAAAATTTATATATGCAGACGATATGCTTTAGCTTATCAACACAAGGATAAGCTACTGAAGAAACACTCACAAGTGATCTTGCAACCCTTGAAGAATATTTTAGAACCAGGAAGCTAAATCCTAACCCATTAAAAACCGAATTGGCCTGCTTCCACCTAGCTAATCGAAAATTGAACATCTCTTTATATGGTGTAAAACTCCAACACAATGATCATCCACAGTACCTAGGAGTAACATTAAATCGATCGTTAAAAGCCATTTTCAAAAAACAGCAGATAAAATTAAAATTAGGGTGCTGGAACAACTTGAGGAGCCAACGCACACATCCTGCGTACAACTGCTTTGTCACTGGTCTATTCAGCTGCTGAATACAGTGCTCCTGTATGGCTAAATAGTGCATATACTAAAGCGATTGATGCCCAACTTAATAGAGCCCTGAGAGAGCTATAAGTGGTACTCTCATAGCAACTTCACTATCTTAGCTCCCGGTGCTGTGCAATATAGCTACTTCAGAGATAAGACGCCAGGAGGTACTGCTTAAAAAATTCAATAAAATTTTGAATGCCCTGCACCTTCCCATTACATAGGATCTCCCACGTCAGAGTGGTCGCTTAAAAACTCGAAACCCACCTATATCTACTACTTTCCAGTTGAGAGCAGATACTAGCAGATACAAATTTTTCGCCCACTACTACCTCGGCCATAGCGTGGAACAGTTTTGATGAATGAAATAAGTTCCTTATTAACAATCCGGCAATACCAGTACAGATTAGCTAGCATAAATAGAATCCGTTAGGCAAGTCTTAAATGACTTGTTGGATTAGATTTAGCTTTGTAACAGAAGATCAGTTGATAATTTTATTTTTATTAATATCTAATGACTTTGGAGTTTTTTTCAAGTATATAACACAGTTTTTATATAATTTTTAATCAATTCAATCCAATTAAATTTTTTTATTAACACAATAGAACATATTATAGTTTTCTGTGCATGTCAATTAATTCATATATGATACAAACATAAATAATCATAAAAAATAAATTTAAAAATCACAATCATGAAAAATATAACAATAATAATAATAATACCAAACTGATCTATATCACGATGATATTGTGACCCATCTGGCCTCAAAATGGGGCCTCCTCGAGAGCTGGCAAAATGGTAAGTGTGTCAGCTCTCGAGACCCATAAATGGTAGCTGACAAAAAACCATACGATATATATATACACACACACCAGAAGACAATGGCTTAAAAGAAACGATGCCAGCATCTACTCACGGCTAAGTCATCATCAAATATAACAAAACGTTCAAACTCGGTATCCTGCTCGAGGTCAAACCTCTTACTTTTTCCCATTGGTCTTGGGGGGACTGTCTATGACTTCTAACAGATTCTCTTCTAAATTGTCGTCATCTTCAGTTGTAACGTTGAAACCACCTGTATTGAAACAGTTTGAAATTGTTCTACCACGAACATTACCCTACCCTTTCTTGATCATCCACAATGTTCAAAACATCAATATTTGTTGTTTGGCTGTCAGTGTCCTTAATAAACCGTTGAATGGCTTATTTTCAATAATTATCTTTGAAGCTTTGTATTAAATTTTGATCAAGAGGCTACAAATTAGAAGTGGTGTTAGGGGGCGGGAACTAACCTCAATGTATCTAAACTCAGGAAGGTCTCCTTGAGCCATACAATTATCAATAAAGAGATTCTTTTTTTTCTCCCATAACTTTGTCAACATTTTTAAGACATTTGCTAAAAGTGTCACTTATCATGGAAGCCTTTCTGTTAGCCATATGATCAGTAGGAAGATTAGTTACATTTTTAAAACATCATAGCTTGAGTTACTTGCCTAAGACTAGCAGATTTATTTAATGTTTCCCTTTAGAGTTTGCTCACAGTAACATTGTTAGGCTAAATTTGCTACTTTTGTCACCATGACCTTTATTGCCTTCAAATGACAAAGTTTGTCTGGTAAACATTACAATAATAGCCCAGTCTGATCTGTATTAAACACGTCTTCTGGTTTATACCCCTTGTATAAACACTTATACTTTAGAACATCTTACAACACTTATACTTTCACCACAAAATATTTTTAAATAATCTCTTTTTTCAGTTTTTAAGCCAACAATTATTAGCTAAGAATGTTTTTGATCTGATTCTATGGCATATCGTTGGGCTTTTTCTTGGAGGATTAGGTCCCCACAATGGACACTTTTTTGACACACATCTGTTTTAGTCACTAAGTTCTTCCAAGTCTTTAAATTCATTTGATTTTTAACTTTTTAGCTGAAGAAGAAAGACCTGTCTCCTCTTCAAACTTCTCCTTACTAAAAAGTAATCTAGCATGATTAAAAAATATAGTAGCTAATATGCTTGGCAGGATCCCAAATGCTTTAGCGATGTTTATTTTTTATTTGTTGGATTGTCTTCAACCACTTTGATTATTTTGCATGTATTTCAACACTTAAGGCATCTTTGTGCCTTCCGTTTGTCTGCCATCACAGACATAGATACAGTAACTTGAGCTTAGCAACCATTACAACACACAGTAGTACACTAGAATGGTATCGAGTGAAGAACTGATGCTAAAAATACTGTAACGGAAGGAAGGGCTGGAGTACGGAGAGCTAGTCGGTTCTCACGGCCACTGCCAGCTGAGGCGGAATTCATGTAAAAGGTTACATAAAAATACTTGTTTGCTATAACGTGTCTGTCAGAGGTGTATTTCATTATATAAAAGTTAAATTTGCTACGTAGAGATTGATGGTTCAAAAATTCGTTATATAGAGGTAAACTAATCTACCTTAAGGAAGATAGAAAATTTGATATATTGAGTTACTGGGCATGATTTATTTGTATTATAAAGGTATATTTACTATTGAGTGTTATAGCTAGTTTAATGAGATTTTCAAATATTTGTTTTGAATTGATTAAGGAATTTGTTAAATTGAGGTTCGTTACAACAAGGTTCTACTGTAGTACCATAATCTAGCAAAATTCTGACAAAGTTCATTATCATATATTTCTCAAAAAAAAATGTTGAATGTAAATGAGTTGGATATGTTTTAATGTATCATTTATAAGGCAATTTAGTATATGGAGAGATAGGACATCAGCAAACTTACCTTAGAAGACAAGTTCACTAACACCAGAGTAGTAGTAACATATACAAAAGAATCACATGAATTTTCAGTACCACAGGCACTTTCTTCAGGTGAGTAGAGAGAGAGAGAGAGAGAGAGACTGAGTCTTATATGAGAGATTATGTAATCTTTTGTATATGTTACTACTACTCTGGTGTTAGTGAACTTGTCTTCCAAGGTAAGTTTGCTGATGTTCTATCTCTCCATATACTAATTCTTGGCCTAGTGCCCTTTAACCTAACCTACAATTATAAGGCAATTTACAAATTGTTGTTCTTGGCTTTCTATTGACCCTTCACCTTAATTATTAGTGTTCTATTGGAACCCATTTCCTTTGTACGTTTGTATTATTTTTAAATATCTAGAACTTAAAAAAATGATTAAACATGTGTAAATTAATTTATCACTATTACAGCAAGTTTATCTAGTTGACAATTATAAATGTGTAAAAATTGAATTTTGTATGATTTGTTTTAGGTGTTTATGTAATTTTGTATTATTGTATTTATACTTAATTAGTAATCTTTTTTCATGTTTGTTTATATTTTACTTCATATGCTGGTGTTACTTAATTGTTTTATGGTAAAGGAAGTCAAAAAGACAGGCAAAGAAAGGCTGCATGTGCTTTGGTGCTAATATCTCTAACTATTACACCATATGTCAAGTATGAATGGGAAAAGGTAAAATCAGTATGTATGATGGTACATATTACTAAGTAAGTCTAGGGTGTCAGTGTTGGGTGGTAGTCAGGGATGGGAATACACTTAAGAAAAAGAACTGAGTATCTGGCCTGTCAGTTAGCTGGAAATCAGACCAATACTACGTGGTCGGATTTGGTGTAAAGCTGTGGGTCTCTTGTTTTCTCTGGCTATTGATCTGTTAATAATGGATCTTTCTAAGGAATAGTCTGACCTTAGTTACTAACAGTGACTACACTCATATTAGCCCATATCTCTACGATTGTTGTCTTAATGGAGAATAATGAATAGTACTGTATATATCACCTACTATGTCTGACTATTGGACCTTCCAGTATACTGAGATCATACGGATTAGTTGTTAATTTTAACTCCAAAAGGGATTCAGTAGAAAATATATCCATTACCATTTATTTACATTTAAGATATCTAAATGTGCAGATAAATAACAATCTTGTCATATTGAATTTTTTTTTATGTCCCAACCAAGATTGTTATATAGCTAACTCAAGCTATTCTGAACAACACAAGTTCTCTAAAGAATAACTTTCCATTTAACATAAGTAAGGGTTCTATTACAGATATATTTACAAAAATGAAATCTATTTGCATAGCAAATAATGTATTTTAATGAATGTATGAACATATTTAATGTGTAACGTCTGTCACAGACACAGTTGGGTGGAGAACACAGCTGTGATAAAAGGCAGTATAGTCGACATCTCGTCAGAACTGGACAGTGCCACCTCTACGCCTGGAGTTCAAAGGGTATAACCTTAATATTTTATCAGTTAACTCAGCGTAATCAGTGATGTAGTTTATAGGCTATAGTTTAGTCGGGATAGGGAAGTAACCAAATTTCTAACAGTGTACAGATTTGTTTATCCAGTTTTGATTACAATGACATGAGTTTAAAAACATCAACGCATATGTAAATATAACGGATCAGTTGTAGTAGTCACATGTCAAACCAAACTTAGACACTGTCAGGGATCATAAGTCAATAATAATTGGACTGACAACAATCGATTAATGTGAAATCATTAATATGCAGTGTATCGACAAAGTAATATAATGACAGGTGAGCTGTACTGAAACACCTGAGAGGGGCCAAACTGTGGAGGTAGGAGAGTGAAGGAGCAGTGAAGAAATGACATCTTGTACAGAAAGTAATACTTGGGCGAAGGGTCTAAGGCATCTGGACTTTGAGCGTGGGTTAGAGATAGCACTGATTTGAATTCACTCTGAACTGGAAATATCTATCAGTAATGTCCACCTTTTACTGTCCTGGTTTGTCCCATTACTTTGTTTGAATAAGCCCAGATAAATAGTTTATGGATAATGGGCGTAATAAGGTTAAAATGAAAATCAACCTCTCCTTTAAAAAAAAGGAAAAGAATTTCCTTTCCCTCGCTCTACAATGTATATTTCACCAGGATTATTGTTTTTCAGAATAGTTTGCCTTATATTACTGTGATATTGTGTGTTCATGATTTTTTAGATCTAATTACTATTACTGTAACTTATAGCTTTACTTGATAGCATGATGCTGTTGTATACTTTTTAATTTTTATCTTGATAAATTTATTATATTCTAAGTCTATACAAAGTGGCTATGATATTGAATGCAAACATAATTCATTGATTGAAGTGAATAAAGAAGTATCAACTAATCAGTAGTAGTTTGATATTATGAATGTCAATTAGAAAATCTATTACATATCAATGTAACATTTTTTTAATAAAATAAGATCGTTAGAGTAATTTGTAATTTTCAATTAATGTATATATTGGATTTTCTGGTGACAAAGGGATTTTGTTTGACTAAACAGAAGTACCCAGAAGAAGAGCTGACGTTTGAGGCCATGAAGCGGGTGCTGTCTGAGAGCCCGGAGGTTAAACGTGATGCAGAGGCTGAGAGACAAAAGCAGCTTAATGAGAGGTTTCGCACCACTCCATTCAATGAGCTGGTTGACCTCACCACCAGCAAGGTAATGTCTGTGTGCTTACAATGCTAAACATGTCAATCACCTACTATTCACAGAATTGAATGGTATAATTATTAATAGCAAAACTTGCAGAAGATCTTCACAAATTGTTGAAGTAGGTATATGTGTCTTGTGTGTTAGTATATGAACAAAATATTGTTTTGTTTACTATTATTCAACCACAGTAAAATAATGAAGGGATTGTAGCAAAAGTAAAAAAATATTAACATTAACCGTGTAAGGAGTAATGACGTCTTGGAATATCATGAAATTGCTAGCCTAGAAGAGTAATATTTTCAGCACAAAAATGACGTTATAGAGTAAAAAATTTAACTAGTAATTTTTTTCATTTTAACCAGTTTTATTGTAAATTACTACAAATGGCACAATTTGCAAAATAACTCATAGAAAAAACAATTAACGAACAATTTAAAAATTTTTGTTTGTATGAAATATTTAAAAACAGGGAAATACACATAATGCTGCATTGCTCATATAATGTGTATTTTCGCTTATTAGCATTTATTGTTTAGTTGTATTACCTTTTTGAGTTTTTCACTGTTGACCGTGAAGATTCTGTTCAGGGAGTGGGAAGTGCCGGGCAGTTAGACGTGGCAGATATTTATCGTCACTCGGTGCACCTGTGTGCGGCATGGCCTTTATCTCTCTTGTTAGATAATGGCATTCAAAGGTTCAGTTTGAATTCCGAAAATGCAATTTTGCTGCTGTTGTTGTGGATTTTGTACATTTGAAATGCATTCAATGTGGTGAAATCTCACAAATGAAAAAATGTTTTCTATACCATGTCATAGTAATTTCCTTGTTACATATTTAAAAAATATTATCATGTCTATGGCACCCATGTCCTTATTGTATTTGATAACAGACAGGTTTTTATTGTTGTTTTTCCGTTGTTGGTTACTTACTAATATAATAGTTGACTTGGCGAGAAGGTCGATAAGCCTGTGCACGCAGTTGTCTTGAATGACTCCTCTCACAAACAAAGCCCTGCCCAGGTTTCAATTATGTGAATTGTCATCGCTGGAATAATACTTCCTCCTTCCCAGAAATTTATTTCCTTACTTCTGGAGACGGTTATACATGTTCTAGAGCAATATAAATTCGTTTGGTAAAAATCATACATAAGACGTCATTACTCTTTACATGCATTATTCCATACTCCTGGAAGGGTTAAAGTTAAACTTTATAGGCATTTGTAATAGTGTAAAACTTTTGACTAATGCTTGACTGAACATATTGGCTACACATTTATTGATTGTTGACTGAAACACGTTTCTTCGACACTGTTTTAAAAATCCTTTCAATTTATTATTGAATTGTTATTTATGGTCGTAAATATTTTCAATAGAATATTATAAATATTCTAAATACTTTCAATAGATTTTTTGTGCTTATTTTTATGCCTAATATGTAATTTTAAATGAATTTGTCACAAACATGCTCAACTAAGGCGACATTTTTTACATTATCTTTTTTACTTATATAAATAAACAAACATTCATTAATTAATCAAAACAATTAAACAAAATTTACTGTCACAGAAAACAAATTAGTTAAAATATAAGTACAAAATGTACAAATATTACAGTTATCAATTTCAGTAAATCTCGTTTACCATCCTCAGTCCAGAGAGATTCACAGAGGAATGATACTGGTGTCCAGCTAACATGGCTGTATATGGATTTTTGTATGGATGGGAATTTTCAAAAGATTAATGTTATGAAAACCACCTTATATTTTTACGTGGTATTCTAGTAATAAAGGATAGTGATAATATTTTATAGAAACTCCTTCTAAACAATAGAATATTCTTCTAATATACATGGAATTTGTAGTTGATCTATTATATTTATTTATTTTTTATATAAATTTAAAGTACACAATATTGCAGAAATCCCACAATGTAATAAAGTGTCATATTTATAAGTTAATAGTGTTATAGTTTTGATTTCCAACTATACTGTAGTTTTTTTTTTAGTTTGTGGTACTATGTTAAAAATATTACAATGATTATTGATTTAATTATATTGATTATTGATCAATATAATGATTGATTATTGATGTATATTATTATTGATCAATGGTTACTGTTAACATGTATTTATGTTATCTGTAACACATTTACTGCTGCGGCACATGGTGTCACGCAATGTACGGTTCAGAACTGCCCTGGTTTGGTATCATGGCCGCACGCTTACTTATTAAACACTTTGATAAGTAATATCAATGTGTGCAATTTATACAATATTTTTAATTCATTTTTTGGTATTTACAATATTTAATCCCCTTCAACCCACCGGTTGATTCCATTCCAGTCCATTTCTTTATTTACCAGAAACTGTAATAGACAAATCTGAATCTCCTGTTATGACTTCAAGCTGTAAATTCACTGTCCTCATACTTGCCAGGACTCATATTCTCTTTAAAAAGAACCCCTCGTAAGAGTCCAGCCATGTTATTAACATTAGAAATAACCTAAATATCTACAGAAAATAAAGCTGTAATATCTACATTAAGAGCTGCTTATGTACTATATACACATCTTGTTCAATACATAGACAAAAATAAAAACGCCACGCCGATACTACCGGTATGATATGTTGTTTACACCCGTCAGCCGTAGTACTGTCTCAGCCGCAGGGTATGTGTAAATACAATGCCATTTTATTATGAAAATAATTTTGTTTTGTTCAGCAAATTTAGAAAGTTGCTGCAGAAAAATTCACTGTTTCATACAAGTTATTTACAGCCTCTAATAACCTAAGGGGCTTATTTTTACTTTTTAGTTTGGGAGATTGTAGGCGATAGGTTCCATGCTCGGTTCTCTTAATACCGACACGGCGTCCGCTCAATGGTTGTCATCAATATGGACACTACTAGAGAAGTCTGGAGTGTCCATGTTGAATGGTAGTCAAGGTTCGGGTGTTGTGTAGAGAGGAGAACTAAGTGTCAAACTTGTCAGTTAGCTGAAAATCAGACCAACACTACGTGGTTCGGATTCCACGTAAAGCTGTAGGTCCCAAAGTTGCCCTGGCTATTGGGCTATTAATAAATAGTCCTTTCTGAGCTAAGTCGAACTCAGATAGTAACAATGACTACACTCGTTCATCTTCACTCATCACAGTCATTCATGCCTCATATTCGTCCATATCTCTACGATCGGCGTCTTAGAGATGAATAATGAATAATAATAATAATAATAATTAGTAAGGTAAAGATTCATTATTTACTCAATTTTTTTTCAGGAAGAAGATACGTTGCAGAGCAAATTGAACGAGTTATTTGGGCGATTGTCAATGAGCATCAACTCTCCTCTCACCCCCTCCAACCCCACTTCACCTCATTCCCAGCATCAAATGACTCAACCACCGATGTATGAAGTTCTTTTCCCTGAATTGTTTGCGTATTAGTTGAGTTACCAACTCTAATTCGGTGAATTGTCTATTCATGTTTATGTTATATACGTACAAAGTACGTAAATTGCTTTACTTCTAATTTCATCATGACAACTTTTCTTATTTTTACATTCTCTTAAATATAATAATTTTGTAGACTTGGTTGAATGTAATATTTTCTATAACTAATATTCTCATAGAAAAAAATTTACCAAAGTGCTATGAATTTTTTCTGGTTTTTGTATATTAACTTAATACGGGTTACTTTTATAAAATACTCAGTGTGCTCTATAATGCTGGTTCTAACAAATATACTGTTTTCTGTGTTCAGATGGTTTTAAAAAATGGCAATTATTAATTACACATTTGTGGTTCTTGAATTGTTTAAGTATTTTATGTAGACTTTGTATTTCAACTTTGATTAGTTTTCTAACATTTGGGTATTTATTTACATTTCGCTATACTCTATATTACCATATATTTATATTTCCCTATACGTTATATTGTATAAAGCATGTAATATATAAACTACAGCTTGGAGAGTAGTCAAGATAATCTCGAAAAACAGTTGACAATATGATAAAATAGGCAACAATGGTATTACTAGATTATAAATTCATGTTGGCTGTTTTCTTTGACTTATGTATATTTATATTTAACTGTAAATTTAATGTATGTATTTCATACAGTTTAATTATACTTAATTGTTTTAATAAAGTATTTATGACTGTTGAATTTTTTAATTTATCTTAGAAACACGTTCATAACTATTTTAAGTATATTAATCATGCATACTTGCATTAACTTCAAGTATGATATGTACATTAGAATCTATCTACTATAACTGGGTGCTCATTAACATGTTCAATGCAGATGACGCGTATCTGCGACATTGCGCACGCACGCATTTCCTGTCAAATGTACTGTCCCACGCATAGTTGTGTAGTTTCAGTGGCTAATGAAAGTGACGATAAGTAGTTTTACTAACATAATGTGCTGTTCCTTTATGATTTAGCCTACATTACTGTTGATAAAATAAGTGACAAAAATCCTAGAGATTTCGAGATTTCCATAATCCTGATAAACTAACTCAGTGAAATCGACAGATATGCGGATTATAATTCAGAATCTGATGAATATAGTAGTAATGACAGTTACATACCTGGTGGTAGTGAATCTAGCGACGATGAATTCAGCAGTAATGACCTTAAAAACTCTGCGGTGAGTACACCACATAATGTTTCGACTTTCCCAAGTGATAATGACACGCCTGGTCCAAGTGGGGAACTCCGCCTACAAAGTATGGCTCCTGCCACACCTCCCTCACCCACACCGGCAGCCACACAAGCACAAAGACGGGGGCAAAAAACTCCTCGAGTTGTGTTACAATGGAATAGCTTACCTCAAATGAAAACCTTTTTGTTCAACCAGCCTACAGGACTGAAAGTCCTGCTACCGGGCAACAAACCCATAGATTACTTTCAACTTGTAATTGACGATTGTTTTTTGAGTTCCATTGTACGGGAGACAAATCTTTATGCAGTTGATGTTTTTTTGAATGGAAATTTAAAGCCTAAATCATTGGAAAGACATAACATTGCCCTTACTCAAAACCTTTCTAGGCCTTTTATTTCATACTGACATTGTGAAACTGCCTCAACTCCAACAGTATTGGATGAAAGATGAATTGTTTAAAACATGTTTTGGTAAATACATGACTAGAGACAGGTTTTTTCTCATACTCAGATGTTTGCATCTAGCATCTGATAACCAGGAAGATCGTTTGCACAAAATTAAACCAGCTATCGATTATTTTAACAACAGAATGCTATGCATTTACACTCCAGGCAAAAAATTGTCTTTAGACGATTCCATGGTTTTTGTGGAGGGGGCGGTTGGTCTTCAAGCAATATATAAAAAACAAGACATAAATATGGCATCAAGCTGTACGTTCTGACCGAGCCTAATGGTCTTGTCATGAAGTTTGCCGTTTACGCTGGTGCTATGGATATTCTTTCTGGTGAAGGTCGCTCGAAAAAAGTAGTCCTTTATCTAATGAATGAATGGCTTAACAAAGGTCATTCTATTATATGCAGACAATTTTTACAACAGCATTGAATTGACAAAAGGACTGATAAAACAGAAAACATACATCACTGGAACACTGCGAGTGGATAGAGTAGACCTACCCAAAGATGTGGTAAAAACTAAACTGAAGAAAGGAGATACTACTGCAAAATACCATGAAGGAAACATGGTCGGGAAATGGAAGGATAAGAGGGAGGTTGTGTACTTGAGTAACTAGTTTGAAAATATGATGAAGGAAGTTACAAATAGACGCGGAGATGAAATAGCAAAACCGCTACCTGAAATTGAATACAACAAGTATATGAGTGGTATCGACAGAAAAGATCAACTCATGAGTTACTATCCAGCCGAGCGAAAAACGATCCATTGGTATAAGAAACTTCTCATACACATCCTGCAGATGAGCATACTGAATGCTTATATACTCTACAACAGGACTACTGTTGTTGTAGGCAAAAAACTTACAATGTTAGAGTTTAGACTATCTTGGATCAAAAGTCTACTCGGAACACCTGCAGATTCAAAGGAAGAAAACTCTGATGAAGACGTCCAACAAAATTACAACAAAAGTACAAGCATCTACCTACAAAGCTACCTCTTCAAGCAAACGGAAAGAGAGGCAGAAAACGATGTCAAGTTTGTTACAAAAACGGCAGGAGGAGAGATACCACTTTTTTCTGTGATGCTTGTCCAAACAAACCAGCTCTATGCATCGAAAACTGTTTTCAACAACATCATGACAACTAAAAACTTGTAAATATTTGTAAAAATGATACCAAAACTACATTTTGCCTAAGTGTAAAACTGTAACAGTGTAGTAGGTAAACAATCTAAGTTTTTCTTGCCAAATTCTTATTTTTAAAAATCATAGTAAGCCACTTATGTAGTAGTTGAACATTTTATAATTAGCTCTACACTTTTTTACTGTAATAAAAATAAAGCATTGTTTTCTAATTTGTTTGCTTTATTTATTCATTCAACAAAAACAGTGAAAATAAATGTTTAAGATTATGTAAAAATATATAATTATTTATTACATATCTAAAAAAATTATTTAATTACATATATACAAGTTATAGTTCAAAGAGCAAGAATATAACACTTGCTTTTGATAATGAATCTCTTATGAATAAAAACAAATGAGTTCTGGTAAAAGTTGCCATGACGGTAAGCGCGTCGTCAGCATAGGGTAAAGAATTTGATGCCGTGTGCTGATGACGCACTTACACGTCAAATGTTTTTTATTTTCTAAAACAGCTGGAAATGGTATGTATGAATTATTTATGGACTGAAGAACTAGTTTTATACAACTGTCGAAGCAAAAACATATAAAACGTACTTCAGCACAGTGCATGGTAACCTACAATTTGGTCAGCATTGAACAAGTTAATCTGTGTGGTTGAGTACCAAGAACCAAGATAAATGAATTTCAATTGCATCACAGACTCAACTACAAAGAGCATTTGTTATTAATTTTACAAGGTTCACTTTATAAAACCATAAGAACTTTTTATTTAAGCCACTAACAAGTTTTGAACAGATTTTCTCACAACGAAAAAAATATGTTTGATTATTTAGTTTCTTAATTAGCATAATATATGTATTGATGATTATATATATTCAAAAATTCAGATCCTAAAAGTCTTACTCCCCAATTCACTTATTAATGGAGGCAAATATAATATCATTTTGTGAAATGCTAGTTTTGGGGGTGCACAAGAATTTCACTTCCACACAAAAGTAAGGATATTGCAGGCATATGTCAGAATTTTTGAATGGGAACTGCAATTGAACTAAATGTCTTGAATGGCCTTAACTAGAAACAAAATTCCAACAACAAGAGAATTTTGCTAATTAGTGAGTTGGTGTTGGTTAATTACGAAAGAACAACGACCAAAAGGGTGAGTTTTACCATAATAGTCCAAAATAGCTGCCTCTTAAATTTTGAATATAATTTCATTAAAAATCGCAGTTAGTACTAAATTAATGATTACCTATAACATGGGTTTACCTTATCTTTAGACATCGTTAACATGTTCACTCCGGCTGACCGGCATGCTGGTCAGCTAGGCAGGGCAAACCACGCTTACTGCTAGCGAGCCGGTCACTATGTCTTTGAAGCTGTACACATTACATTAAATTGGTCCGGTATTATCGTAAATGAATTTAACTTAAGTCTTAGATAGCAAAAGCTTGTTCCATTTATATTTTATTATAAGGTAATTTTCACCATTTTTATGAGTAAAAGTAAATAAACACAAAAACTTATTGTTTTAGCATGTGAGACAACCTACTAGAGCATTTTCAGCAATGAACATGTTAATTATCATGAACAAACTAACATTTAAAGTCATATAATGATGCCTCAAAAGATCTGTATATTTGTTTAGAATGAAAAGTTAATAAAGGAAACTTTAGGGTTAATTTTAGTGCACTAGGCCAAGGTTTTGGTAAAAAATGAAAGGGAAACAGCAGAAAGTACCTATTAAGCTTTACATAGAAATACACTCACAGCTCAAAAAATTTAGTGAAATATTTTGGCACCACTAGTTCCGTTTTTGTGTTTAGAGTGTAACTCTACCTATAGTTTACCAGGTATAGTTTACTTTTTACTGAATGACCAGCAGGGGTTTTAAATTGTTTATTGCAACTGGACTTTTAACTTATTCTACAATAATATAATCATAATTATAATCAATATCTACAGGACTTCAAATTAGATAACAATAAAAATAACAAGAGCATCTAATCAGGAAGAGTTATTTGATTCAGTGGAACTTTATGGAATATTCTGTTAGCAACTGCTCGGAATGTCTGTCCCAATGCTTCTTCCATTGGAGGCTGCAGTTCTCGCAAGATGTCCTGCCAGTTCTCGTTCAAGAATGTGTTCATACTCTGACCTGTTAATAAAAATAAATTATATCCACGGTACGTTGTGATCTGTGGGGTGATTTGTCAAGGGGTAGAATGTGAGAAAAAAATAAAAAAACAGAGACCATGGTTTTATTTTTTATTTTAGTCAAACGACAATTTCTCCAACTAAAAAATTAATGATTGGTTTCATTGAAAATTTTTATTTCTCACCTTTAATCCTGAATCCTTTTAGAATAGTGCATTCAGAGTTAAAAGGTCTCTACTGAATTTTTCTATGCTGTGGAATCAACATGATTGTCATGAAACCTCAGAGAAAAAAGAAACAGAGGTCGCATAAATAGAGTGCTAAAAATGTGTCGAATAGTTATTTCTCCAGTTTGCCATGGAGATGGCAGAGACAGCACCTTGTCAGACCCTCCCTTATTTCCCCAAATCCTCAAGCCTAAGTGTAGTAATTATTAGTACAGTTTATTGGGATGTAAATTAGTTATGATCTATTTTTAAAAACAATAATTAAGGCATTCCCTGCGGCCATAAGTAAGCAACCTCTGTTACTTTTTTCTGTGTGGAGGAACTCAGTTACTGACAATACTATAAAGATCGTCCACTCTCCACTCATGTATTCATTCTTATTCACCTTAACATTTGCACAAGCTGTGTCTGTGTCTCATATCCGAATTTGAAACCATAATTATTAATCATTGTAAAAACAAACAAAAACACTTACCCAGTGCTTTATCACCATTGAACAAGTTTTCCAGTTTGAAATGAAGTCGCTCAGTTGTAAAATGAAGTTTAAACTTTTCGATATCCATGTAATCTTGGCCATTCTTCTTCATAGACTTTCCAAAGAGTTGGATTTTGGATTTTACTTTTTCTGAAATGATGAAAGTATCTTTAAAAACATAAATGCAATTGAAAAAGAATACTTATCTATCTGTGTAAATGGATATAAATAAGCAGAATACAACTCACTTTTTTCATAGTCCATCTACACAAGAGGCACATTTCTCTTTCAATATATTTTATTATTCACTATTCATTTATAAGGTGCCAATCATCAAGAGAGGGGCGAATGAGTGTAGATTAATGAGTGTAGTCATTGCTACTAACTAAGGTCAACTGTTCCTCAGAAAGAGATATTTATTAATAGCCCAATAGCCAGGGCAACTAAGGGACCTATAGCTTAGTGGAATTCAAATCACATTGTGTTGGTCTGATTTCCAGCTAACTGACAAGCCTGCAATCAGCTCTCTTCCCTACACAACATCTGGATCTTGACTACCATCCAACATTTACAACCCAGATTATTTTTAAAAAATCTGATGAACTAAGGTTTCTCTAGTAGTGTTCACGTCAATGCCAACCATTGAGCGCACACCGTGTCTGTATTAAGAGGACCGAGCATAGAGCCCATCGCTTATAATCTCCTCAACACTTTGTCTCCAAGTAGCTGGGTTACAGCACTGTGTCACCAGTGCCGACAAAAAAACAACAAAAAAAGTGACTCATCACGAAATCTCTAAAACTATTAGCTTGATGGACTTGAAATTTTGAGAGAATGCAGATTTTGTATCGTAGTGGCACGCTAAGAAAGGATTTAAAAAAATTCTATTTATAAAGGTTATCAAGAGCTCTAAAATAAACCCTTTTCTCCCAAAACAATAATATTCATTGACTATAGAAGCAGACAGTCCAAGGTAATGCATTTTCTATAGATGCGCAACTGACGGTAATCGGGTACAAATAAGATATCGACGTCTGATTGGTGAACTATTAACTCAGCTATTAGTCACTTCAGTGTGTGCTGGAGAGAGGGAGATTGCTGGCACTACCTGTGAAAACTGAACATGAACTAATTTCACTGAACAGGAAAACCAGCTTCACGGGACCCATATGGGTGGACAAGAGTTCTTGTTTCTATAGTCAATAATTATATTCATTATTAAATTTAATAAAGCAGCTGATAGACAAATTATTATTAACTGTTTGGTCTATTATTTTTAATGGTATAATAAATAGTTCAGTTGGCCTACTAATAGTAATGTAGTCATGAGTCACAGACAAAGGCCGAAGTGAGTAACCAGTACTTCCAAGCACAAGATGACACAAAGAGTGAAGAGGTGTCCCTTAGTATTCATATTTTTATATGCCATGCAGATCTGGCAATTGATTGGCATCTCTTTGGCAGTCATAATAAAAACAAATTTGTTTTATGAAAATAAAATTTAATATGAAGTAATCATAAATAACATTCATTTTGAGTTAATTAATTTGTAAATCATTGAGTCTCATAATTGTAAATTAATTTTTTAACGAACCCTTGTGCTTTTTTATAAAATGTTTGCTGCAGTGGTTATTCCGCAACAACCACGTGTCAGGCACCTGGAGCAGACTTTTTCTGGAACAACTTGTGACGCTGTAAAGTTAACTTTACACTAACTTTCAGTTTTGCAAATATGCTCTTGAGGTTACGGTTGTTCAATTTGGTAATGTGCACAGGTACTATAGCAGTAATAGTTTTTAGATATCTATATTTATGTGTCATGAGTAATTTAAAATTGTTTATAAAGTGTACGGCACCTAGGGTACATCATTGGCCTAATTTCTATCCAATGTTAATCTATGCAAAAAATGTATTCTAAAAACAGCCCTATTATCTTATATACTTACCCAAAGTAAGATTGTTGCGTCCAGCTCCTTGAATAGGTAGAATGAGCACTTTCCCATTGACTTTGTAGTTTCCTTCAAGTCGCAGAGGATTCAAGACATAAATATCTGCTTCAATATAGTATTTATCCCAGTCGGCTCTGAAACAAAAACGTTTTTGTATTTCTTCAATATTTATCAATTTTATATACAGATTAATTTACATGCTATGGTCCAAAGTAATCAAAACCACATTTTGCTTATTTTTACAGTTCACTAAATATTGTTGAGTGCTAGCAATCATTTAATAATAATTTCTCTAAGGGATTTTTACTACGTTTTATGAAAGCAGAGGAGAGAATGTTGATTAATGGTTTTTATAAATTAATTGGTCGTGGGTTGGTTCCATTTCTTTTAGTCCAGTTCCAGTTTGGATCTTTATTGAAATCGCTTCGGGGTTTTCAGTTCTCAATATTTCTTTAGTATATCACAGATAATATTGTAATATCTTTACGCCAGTGAAACAATAAGTAATGAAGGTTCAGTTAGTAACAAATTCATAGACTATATTGGATAAGAGATTTTATTGCTACACTATATAAGAGCAAATTGGGGACTTCACCACTTGAATCATAATACAACCTATATATAAATGTATATATAGTATGGTTTTTTGTGAGCTACCATTTAGTAATTTTTTTTAAGCTGTGATATATATTTGGATTAAGATCCAAAAGTCATGCAATATTGTTTACAAAAAACATATGACTGTGTGGTTTAATGTAGTTTCACATGCCATAAGAAGATTGAAGTTCTCACAACAACAGTACTGTATATGTTTTGATTTATTGTAGTTCTACATTTCACCTTGAGAGTGTAGCACACACTACTTTTACTTGATCAGGTGATCTGTATTTGGTGTTAACCTTTTATTTATTTTTTTATTTATTCATAAGACGCCGATCATCAAGATATGGGCGAATATGGATTTCAAATGAGTGTGATGAGTGTAGATGAGCGAATGTAGTCATTGTTACAAACTAAGGCCGACTATTCCTTAGAAAGTGTCATTAATTAATAGCCCAATGACAAATGAACAGCCGGTGGTTATCAGCTGATCCTTCTCAAAATGTATTGACTTTGATTGAGATCGAACTGAGAACCTTTAGCACATGAAGCTGGGATTGAACCAACTACGCTACCGACCAATTTTAATTTGTTTTGCAGTTTACTTTTTATGACATGCCTATAATATAAAATAAAAGTGATCTGTCACAAAGCTAAATCCAATCCATCGAGCTATTAACAACCTGCCTCACTAATTCTTTTATACTAGCCAATCCCTCTGTAAAATAATGCAGGGGACACTCTGTAATTATGTGATCCTTTGTTTGGATAGACTTTCCGCAATCATATGACTAATCTAGTGTCAATCCCAATGTATACTTCCAGTAGTTACCTACTAGATATCCACGCCAGTTCAGAACCGATTCAAAAGTGTCCATTCCCACGAGAGAGGTTCATTGCACCTACAGGTATTGATGAAGCGTATTTCGTCCATCAAAACTGTTCCAAACTATGGCCAAGCTAGTATTGGGCAAACAATTTTAATTGCTCAACTGGGAAGCAGTACTTAGAGGTGGGTTTCGAGATTTTAAGCGACCGTTCCTACGAGGGAGATCCTGGGTAATGGGGAGGTGCAGGGCATTCAAAGAAAAAAGATCTTATCGAATTTTAAATTGCCTCCTGACATCTTATCTCTGGAGAAGCCATATTGCACAGTACCGGGAGCCAAGAAAAAGGAGTTGCCATGAGAGTACCACTAATAGCTCATGGCTCTATTAAGTTGGACATCAATCACTTTTGTATGGCCGCTATTTAGCCATAGGGGAGCACTGTATTCAGCAGCAGAATATACCAGAGCAAAGCAGTTGTATGCAGGGCATGTGCGTTGGCTCCCCAAGTTGTTCCAGAAATATGATGCAGTACATTTGTCCTGGTTTTAATTTTAGCTGCTGTTTTTTCAAGATGTCTTTTAAACGTCAGCGATCGATCTAACGTTACTCCCTGATACTGTGGACAATCATTATGATAGACTTTTACACCATTTAGAAAGATGTTCAGGTTTTGAATAGCCAGTCTGTTACTTAGGTGGAAACAGGCTACTTCAGTTTTTGATGGGTTAGGATCCATCTTTCAACTGTGTAAAAGAGCTTTCTTCACGACCAAGATATACTTTTATTAGCCTGGCACTAAGCATTGACTCCAAAAGTCGCAAAAGAAAGGGACAGGGAAGGAGGCTGTAGACCTTTGCTCCCCACTGTGTCATAAGCTGCTGTGAGATGAACAAAAGCTGCAGATATTTTTAAATTCTTTTCAAACCTATTCTCAATAAATGATGGCAGAGCTAGGTTGTGGTCGCTACAACTTTAGTCAGGTCGAAAACCAGCCTACTCAACTGGAACATTAGAATCAAGAATGGGTGATATTCTATTGTATAGCAGCCTTTCTAGCAACTTATAACAAACACTAAGAAGAAATATTGGACGATAACTTTCCACTCGTTCAGGGTCTTTTCCAGGCTTCAGAATTCATTTGATCACTTGAATGCTTTTGGCAAATTGCCTGTAGCTAATATATTATTGTAGACTGCTTGAAGCCATTGTTTAACTTTGGTACCAGCATGTAACAGAATTTCCGGAGAAATACCATCAAGACCGGCTGCTTTCCCTGCTGGTATAGCAGAAATCGCCCTGTCTATCAGACTATCTCTTCCTCCGTGAAATTTCTGGAGACTTCCAGGGGTGCCATTTGTAAAGCACGTGTTTGTCCGAAGGTTGAAGGGCTGACTTTGATAAGCTGACTATCCGTTAGCTAAATTAGAGGCCTTTAAATGAAGCACTTCTCTTTGATTTGGAGATTTATCAGTAGAGAGTTTCTTTATAAATGACCATGCTTTTCTACTGCTCTGGGTAAAGTTTATATCTTCAACAGTTTTAACCCATTTTTCTTCTGGCACTGTCTAGAGAGTGCAGCAGCAGATTAGCCGTATTGGAGTTTTCGGTAGCAATAAACTCATTGTAAAGGTCATCTGATTCCTTACTCCATCCTGGTATATACTCCTTTCTGTATCCTCTTGGTATGCAAGCTTTAGCAATGGACGAGACGAGATTTGTGAAACGATCGTAATTTCCTACTGTAGGAGGAATGAACCTGAGGTTATTATCAAGCCTGGTGCTAAAGGCCTCCGAGTGTGCTTTATTAAAATTCCACCTAGGCCATGGAAAAGTTCGAATTATGGGAATTCGGATCCCCAATGAAACCAGTATTGGCTTATGTTGAGAGTGGGAAAAGCATCAAGAACTTTCCTAATATGTTTTGGGCTTGATGATCGTTCACATGATCAGAAGCTTAAGTCGGGAGAGTAACCTCGATGCCAACGAGCTGAATAAAAAGTGGCTGAATCTTTAGCATCAAAGATCAGGAAAAGGTTGTTCATTTCAGCCTAGTCAGCAAGCTTTCTGCCATTCTCATCGTCGGTGTTGTATCCCCATTGGCTATGGTGACTGTTAAAAGTCCCCCACATAGAGGACAGGATGTTCAACACTTGGCAAAATCCTATTGTCAGGCCATTGGATGTTAGGAGGCTTATAAACATTGACTATTGTAGTGTCTGACACTTGGATTGCCAAGACAAAGATATCACTATCAGAGCTCTTGTGGGTAACTGACACATTGTCAATGTCATGCTTCATGTAAGTTGCAATATCAAATACCCTAGGTCCTATCCATCAATGAGTCTGTATCCAGGAATATTGCCTCTTGCTCTATTATTATCTTCAATGTGGGTCTCGTGGATTGCAAGGACATCAACGTTGTTTTCATGAAGGACCCTACTGATGCACTCAGTCTTAGCCTTGCTCAAGTCCTCAGGTTTAAAATGCACTTCATTAAAAATAGAACCTATTAATTTAAAATTAGCTTGGTCCTCAAAAGGGCCTTTGAGTAATCTGAGTATTGAATATAGTGTTTATATATTTTGAAAAACAAATAAATTGCCTCTGCTAAATCGGTGCTAAATAATTACATGAAGTGTATGTAAGTAACTTTAGCATTATTAATGTTATAGAGCTTTATTAATTTTATATAATACTAGGGGAAACTCCTGCATGCTTTGCATGCCAACCCCGACACTTACTATGCTCGATACACCTCGGTCTTTGGCCTCGGCATGTGACTATTGAGTACAAATAATAGTAGATTAACTGTATAACATAAAATCACAATATTACATTTATTTACAGTATCTCATACACACTACTTGTGTTGCTAACTATTTATTAGTATAATACCCAATGGTATTAATTACTTAGCTATTTGAAACATTTGTTTTTGTTTAACAGCTGAAGATTCTTAATAGCTCTGCATCAATAGGATAATGTCAAACATACAAAATAAACAGGTTTATTTACAAAACAGCTGTTATTAATTTACTAAACTTAACCGAATGTTATCTTTATGGAATAATCTTTTAGGGGCGGTTTCTACCCTATAGGAATATTTTCTCAAGATAAAAATATGTTAGTTGTTCTATTTAAAACCTAAAGAAACAGTGTAAAAATTTTAAACTCTAGCTATGTGGGAAGTTGGAGAACTAATGATGAGTAAGTGAGGGGTTTACTTTTATACATAGAGATTAGTATTATTTTATAAATTTTAAAATGTATTATAGTTAAATTATTGATTTTTTAAACAATGGTTTCCATAGTAACAAATGTTGTGGTTTACACTACAACAGACGGATAATATAACAGAATTTCTTTTTATGTACATATCCTCATAAATTTGATATTTCCTTTGGTATCATTGATATCTTGAGGAAAGTTTCCAAAATTTCAAAAAATTCTAATATATAAAGTCCACAAGCAAATTATTTCTTAGTCATAAGTTCATTGAATTTTAAGAGATTTTATCCATTAAAACCCCATTTTAAAGGAAACCTTATTAACTGTAACCTCTCAAGTAAAATTAATTTTTAATCCTTAAAAAAAAATTGGTTTAAAGGGCTCGAAATTAGTACTTTTCGGCTTTTCGCACAGTATGCAAGGGTTTTAACGACCATATCTCATTCCGTTTTCTTATACATTAATTAAAAAAAGATATATATTCAGTAGAAAAGCGCTATATTCGTTTTACAAATATTTATTAGTCTTATAATTATTCAAACAAAAAGTAAATTTTGAAATTTTCAATTTTTTTTGTTTTTATTTTATTAGTGTTTATGTTTTAAAAGTATGCTTTTTAAAATACTAAAACTTCTAACACTAATAACTGACATATAAATAAAGTAAATTATAGTTGGGTTCTGATAAATTACGACTATATTAGTTATGGCTTTAGTTTTATTACCAATTTATTTTTCAAAGATTTTATTTACCTTGACTGTTTTCATTGTAATTTTATTTCTTTTTATCCTATACACTTCAATAAGAGCTTAAATAAAAGCTATTTTTATTTACTTTTAAAAAGAAAGTGTTAGTATTTTTGAAAAATCTACTTATTTTTCCGTTTTTTAAGTTGAATCTCACAGTAAATTCACACCCATAAATAATCATCTTCAAGGAGATGAAACTCTCTCCCGATAAAACATATTGCGATAAAAAAATTACCTGTTTTTTAATAAACTTTATTTTTAATATGAACGATTATTTAAATTTTTAGTTTTTAGAGAGTAAAAATTGCAAGAGAAAACATGTTTTTTGACAGTTTTTCACGAATAACTCGTAGATCACATGATTTTTTAGTTATTGGTGAAAAATTGTTGAAAAACATGTTTTCTCTTGCAATTTTTATTCACTAAAAACTAAAAATCTATTTGGTTTCTAAAAAAATTTATAGGACATTTTCTGTTAAAATTTAGTAAATATACACCGATATCTAGTGTTATTTAGAATTTTTAATTTACCACTCTTGAGAGGGGGACTCACCCCCGGAGTGGAAGCGCACATCAACACTGTATAAATTTTGTTGTTTTTCAAATTTTCAGAAAAATTAATGCATCTTGATAACTTTTCAGTGACTGGACTATGACAACACTTTTAACCCCCTGCCATTCATAAACTATAAATATAGTTCAATTTTTATAATGGTAGACTTGGGGTTCGGAAGTGGCGGTAGACGAGGGGCGAGGAAGAGTATCATTGTAAAGGGCATCTTACGAACGTTCTCTTAAATTAGGTCACTCGATGCTGGGTTGACTAATCAGACTACATTCATTGGTTTTGATTAGTAGTGCAGCACGGTTATACAAATGTACTATACCATTTGTATAAAGTACCATACCCGGTTCTGGTACTTTGGACCTGGGCTAATAATAAAACATAAAACCATAACACAGTTGATTAAAATGATCATAGCTTAATTTTAAATAGGTTGTTATAATTAGTACGTAGGTTTTAGTTTAGTAAATAAAAATACAATAGGATAATGTAGTTAATAATTTTAAAAAATAGAATAGAAAAACCAATAACTAATATTCTTTTCTAAATTTGTGATCACACAGACTTTTAAAAGAATATGAATGTTACACACATTCATAGAAAACAATACAGCCTGTATTGCCATACACTTTTTTATTAATTATACATTTTATTTTAATACAATAAATGTGGTTTTTTGTCAAAAATGCCAATTAAATCAATGCGATTTGAAACTTTTGTTTTTTTAAATAAATGTTAACTGTTTGTAAATATAAATGCTCATGATTATTACGTTGTGGAGTACTGACAGATTATATAATCTTAAAAATGTATTCTTCAGTCCAATTCCCTAGCCTATTCTGTAAAGCATTGGTTTACATGATTAATTAACAAATACTGTAAATAAATAAACTTATATATTTAAACTTAAAGCCTTCTTTACATATACATTAAAACTAGAACCATAATTATATTCAGAACGTGAGATGAGTTGTAAGCCAGGAGCAGGATGGATGATGGAATGTTGCCATCAGGTGTTTTTATCAGGCAGGATAAGACAAAGTGTCACTATAAACAGCTGCACTCTAGTCTTAAAAAAAACCTGAATGGTATTAGTTTGCTGCTGATAACAAGAGATAATTTCTGACCAATATATTTTGTTCAAATTGTGGCCAGGTATTGTTGTTTGATTGTTTATCAACACTGTTCTCGCCTGAAAAATTACTGATATGAAAGTTAACCCCCTCCCCTTTATCTTTCCTGGAAACGGATCTCGAGAATCAACATTTTTTATCGGTTCTCGGTCCAATGCCCAAGAGTGACTATTCAAACTACTATGCCAGAAATATCTGAACTTTGAATCTAGAACTGTTATATATACCAAACAATGCTATTGTCAAACAGATGCTGACATTTTATTTTATTTATTAACGACATTGCATCTTTCCTAAACTGTGTTGTTCAGCTCTATGCTAACGATATTAAACTATCTATGCAAATATAAGAGAGACTATCCGGCTCTTAAATTTTGCATCAATTCGGCTGTGAGGTGGAACATGCTACTGTAACTTAGCAAGACAGTGACGGTTCGTTCTCGTTCTCGCATAAAACTAATCCGTTAATTCTCTTTTATTCATCATCATCATCATCATCATCATCATCAGCAGCAGGTTCCAGTCTTCTCCCGGGTCTGCTTGGTACACAGTCCTCTCCACCATAGCTTATCTTCCCACTTCCTTTCTTCCAATATGTTTTCCCATACCTCCCCTCTTCTTACTACACTCTCCTTTAACCCATCTCTCCATCTATCCCTTGGTCTACCCCTTGGACGTTTACCCTGTATCCTCCACTCCATCCACTTTTTTGGTATCCTCTCATCCTCCATCCTTTTCACATGTCCGAACCATCTAATTCTTTCCCTTTCTATTTTATCTTGCAGAGGTTCTTCATTTAATCTGTCTCTTATTGTTTCATTTCGTATTCTATCCCACTTCGTTACTCCTAATCTACCTCTCAGGAAACGCATCTCACATGCCTGTATCTTGCTCTTTTCTCTATTCTTCATTACCCATGTCTCTGCTCCATATGTTAATATTGGTATGTAGTATGTCCTATATATAATTTCTTTACTTCTTTGTGGCAATCCTTTGTCTCTTATTAATCCCCTAACTAATTTGTAGAAATTTCCAGCCTGTCTAACTCGTTCATTTATGTCTCTTTCATTTTTACCATTTTCTTGCAGGACACTACCCAAATATTTGAAGAACTGTACTCTCTTCATTTCCTCTCTTCCCAGCATTAATTTTTCTAATATACACTCTTTGTTCCTTGTTGTTACCATATATTCACTTTTCGACACATTGAATTTCATCCCATATTTCTTTACTTCTTCTACCCACACATCCAACTGTCTTTGTACCTCTTTTATTTTACTTCCCCAAACCATTAAGTCATCCGCAAATGCCATAACCTTCATATTTTCTTCTCCAATTCTTTTTGCCACTCCACTCATTACTTCATCTAATACTGTTATGAAGAGAAGAGGTGACAGAGCGCTACCCTGTCTTAATCCGTTTTCTTGATTGAACCACCCTGTCTTTTCACCCCCTATCTTTACACAACTTTGGCTTCCTCCACAAATCTCTCTTACTCTTTCAATTATACTGTCTTTAACTCCCTTCCTTTTAAGTGCTTCCCATACCTTATCCCTTCTCACAGTATCATACGCTTTTTCCATATCTAGGAACCCCATTACTAGATCTCTTCCATACTCATAATTCTTCTCCTGCATCTGTTTAGCAGCAAAAATGAGGTCTATTGTTGATCTTCCCGGTCTAAATCCACTTTGCTCCTCTCTCAGTTTTCTTTCTACTTCGTTCCTCACCTTTTTTTCCAAAATTTTCTCATATACCTTTGCACTGTGACACATTAAGGCTATCCCTCTATAATTACTGAAAACCTTCCTATCCCCTTTCTTGAAGATTGGCACTATTACTGCCTTTTTCCAATCTTTTGGAGTTTTTCTTTCCCTCCATACCACTCTCATCACTCTATATAGCCACTGCATGCCGACAGCACCCGCCCTCTTTATTAGCTCTATTGGTAACTCGTCCACTCCTGCTGCTTTTCCCTCTTTCATCCTCTTTACAGCTTCCTCAAACTCTAGCCACGTTATGTCCTCATCTTCCTCTCCATTTGTCTCTATTATATCTTCCTCCTTCCCCTCTCTTTGTGTTTCGACATTTGGGTTCAGTAATGTCTGGAAATATTGTTTCCACATATCTTTTAACTCTTCCTTATTCTTTATTTCCTCTCCTTCTTCGTTTTTCATCACTACATCTATTTTTTCCCCATTCCTCCTTTTCCTCACTAAAGAGTACAGTACTTTCTTACTCCCATTTGAATCATCTTCCATCATCCTAGTCCATTCTTCCATCCATTTATTCTTTTCTTCTTTAACTATTTTCTTTGCTTCCTTTTTCCATCGTGCATATTCTTCCTTAGCTTCATCTGTCTTTTCCTTAAACCATGTCCTAAATGCTCTGTTTTTTCTATTTACCACTTCTTTTACCCTTTCATTCCACCATGGAGTTTCCTTCCATCTTCTTTTTGCACTTGTCCTTCCACATATTTCTTCAGCTGCCTCCACAAACGTTTCCCTAAATTTTGTCCACTCTTTCTCTACAGACTGAGGTTGTTCCTTTGGTAAATGCTTTTTTAAAACTTCTTGAAACTCCTCTTGTTTCTCCTCCTCCTTCAGCTTCCACACTCTAATTTTTCTCTCCTGTTTTTCCCTCGTCTTTCTTTGTTTGTTGGTCCTAAATTTCAACACTAACAGTCTATGGTCACTGTCCATGGCTTCCGTAGGGATTGCTTTGATGTCTAAAACTTCTTTTTTTATTTCCTCCTTATATATGAAGTAGTCCACTACTGACTTCCTACCATCCACTCCTCCATACCACTATCTGAGTTCGACTAAGCTCAGAAAGGACTATTTATTAATAGCCCAATAGCCAGGGCAACTATGGGACCTACAGCTTTACGTGGAATCCGAACCACGTAGTGTTGGCCTGATTTTTCAGCTAACTGACAAGTTTGACACTTAGTTCTCTTCCCTACACAGCACCCGAACCTTGACTACCATTCAACACGGACACTCCAGACTTCTCTAGTAGTGTCTATATTGATGACAACCATTGAGCGGACGCCGTGTCGGTATTAAGAGAACCGAGCATGGAACCTATCGCCTACAATCTCCCAAACACTTTGTCCCCAAGTAGCTGAGTTACAGCACTGCGCCACCAGTGCCGACACTTTTATGACACTAGTATCTGTAGAATCCAAAGGGAGCGTGCTTTTTGCGATCTTGGCGTCCTCGAAGACTTCAAGTTGATTTCTCTGAAAACGTAAACTGTGTTGTATCAAATATTAGGAGGAACTTGGATCTCGTCATGTAGATCGTCAGGTACTTCAATGGGGTCTTTTTCAGAAGAGGGCCACCAGTCTTGAAATATGTTCTATAGCAATGGCATATTGTTTGAAGGGTCTAATCAGGGCCGGTGACAGGGGGGGGCAGGGGGGGGCAGGGGGGCTACAGCCCCGGGGCCCGGGCCCCCAGAGGGGGCCCGGTCCGGGGCCCTAGGTCTGGTTTAAAATACAAATCAGTGGTCTTTTTAACCGTGTGGTGGGTATTTCAAGTCTGCGAGGTGGCAGCACTGGCAGCATGCAGCGTTGGCAACACTGCACTAGCCGTCATCTCGCGGCCGGCGGCAGTGTATCTGTCTAGGGACTCCAGTTAGTGATGTGACGAGTCGATTATTTCTTGACTCGAGTCGAACTCAACTCACGACTATGTCAACTCGAGTTGCAACTCGAGTCAGACTCAACTCGAAACTTCGGCCGTCATCGGGTGAGTTCGGGTCTGACTCGAAACCAGCCAATGACATTAGGTTTTGACGAGTTGAGCCAACTCACGTTCAGACAATAGCGTTTAAGTTTTGCGAGTCAGACTCAACTCGAAACTTCGGCCGTCATCGGGCGAGTTCGGGTCTGACTCGAAACCAGCCAATGGCATTAGGTTTTGACGAGTTGAGTTGACTCACAGTCCACAGTTCGGCTTTCTAGGCTCGGACACGAAGCCAGTTCGTGTCTAACTATCTTCGTTTCGTTCAGTTAAACAGTATTGCATTTGTATTACCGAACTAAAATATTGTTAATGAAACGTATTGATTATATAAAATTATGAGTTACTAATCCCAATATTTGAAATGAGTAAAACTTATACACCAGCAGTATTATAGGATAAATGAACAGATAAAACCAAATAACATTCAATAAGTTTATTTGATTTGATTGATCGGGGGATTTGAAAGTTGACAAATAATAACATATAATCGAATATGAGTACATATTAATATTAATATGAAATAATAATAAAACAATCTGAATCCATTTTTTTTGTCACGGAACATATTATTACATATAATTATAACTTGTTAATAATTTATTTCTCATGAAAAGTTAATTATAAAAAATAATGTGCAAGTTTGTTGTTGCAAAGGTATTTTGTTTGGTTTTAATTATTATATTGCCTGTAATAATTTAGGACATAATTAATAATTACTAGTTTAAACCTATACGAATTTTCAGACATTTGTAAAAATATATCAAATGCCTCAAACATTAAAAAAAGCCAATTTTTATATTGTTCCTTGGGATGAATTTTAGTCCAAAACAACTTTGAATTCTTTTTCAAATTATTTAACTTTATTCTACGCATCATGAGGTAAATATACGAATTTGAACAGATCTGGTTGCCGCCGCGAATCGATTTGGCCAATAGGAGTATAGTTTGGTGAGTCGGTTTGGACTCAACTCGAAACTTCGGCCGTCATCTGGCGAGTTCGGGTTCAACTCGAAACCGGCCAATGGCATTAGGTTTTGACGAGTTGGACTCACATTCAGCCAATAGCGTTTCAGTTTTGCGAGTCGGCGAGTTGAGTTGACTCATGATGTTCCGAGTTCATGCAGGTTCGGCTATCTCCGTATGAGTTCGCTTTCAACTCGAGTTGAGAACGAGTTGACTCGAGTCGACTCGAGTTGGCCCTTGACTCGAGTCAACTCGACTCATCAACTCAACTCGTCACATCACTAACTCCAGTCTAGCTTCTTTGTTTACTTACGTCTGTTGCACGCTGTCAATTTTCTGTGCGGTTTCGTGGATAGTTCTATTGTTCCGTTCATAGTTCGTTAATCGTCATGTGTGTTTCAATCAGAATTAGTTCAGTGATAAGTTAGAAGAGTGAGAGGAAAGTAGAAACAATGAGCTACAAACACAAATCTGGAGCGCAGAAGAGGAAAGAAAAGGACGATAGAGAGTTTAGAGAACGGGAAGCAAAGAAAGGCCAGTTGTCACTTGGACATTTTTTCAAAATACCCGATTCTGTTTCACTTTCACCTGATACTGAAGTAAGTGAAGTTGAGTTAGCAGTAAACACTAGTTCTAAGACTGATGCAATAATAAGTCCTACTCCTACCGACAAAGATATATTTGTTCCTAAAAATGAAAGTGCTGAGAGTGAGAGTGAGACTGAGAATTACAAGATTGAAACCACTGCTAATGCTACCAGAAGCAGTAGCACGTCTATCTTGGTCACAACTTCCCAGTCTCATGATGAAACGACCTCGTCGGCACCTTGCATACACTTTGATGTAGGGGACCCCAGTTTTGATGCAAGTATACATTTAAAATACAATCATTTTCCAATGCCAGAGCGATTTCCTGACGACATCACCGGTTCTTCAGTACCAACTTCAGTATTTAAAAAAAAAACTCACTAATGGCGATTTAATTACACGGGACTGGCTAGTTTGGAGCCAAAGTAAAAAAGCCTTCTTCTGTTTGCCGTGTAAAGTTTTTAGCTCACTCCCTCACACGAAACGCTCATCTCTGGCACTTCCAGAAGGATTTTCAAGTAAAAAACGTTGGAAAAAATTGTTTGATAAGGTCCCTGAACACGAAAACAGTAGTAGTCACAAACACTGCTACATTCAATGGAAGTCAGAGGTGATAAAATCAAAAAAAGATAAAAATCTGACAGGCTTAATTTTGAATTCCATTCTACAAGAAAAGGAAAAGTGGCGTGACCTTTTAAAGCGATTACTTAATGTGACTTTGTTTCTAGCTGAAAGAGGACTTGCTTTTAGAGGCACTAATGAAAAAATAGGAGACCCATCTAATGGAAATTTTTTGGGCATCTTAGAACTGCTAGCAAATTATGATCCAGTGTTAAACGAGCATTTAAATAAAGTTCGTTTGTATCAAACTAAAGGGGAACGAATGCAAGTTCACTACCTGTCGCATGATATTCAGAATGAATTTATAGAATTATGTTCTTCCCAAGTTACAAAGGTAATTCTTGAAGAAAGAGAAAAAGCTAGGTATTATTCTGTAATTGTTGATGCAACACCTGATTCAGCCCACATTGAACAGACAGCATTTATTTTGAGATACGTGCATGAAACTGAAGAAGAAAGTGAACCCTACAAAGTGCAAGAACGACTTCTATGTTTTGCTGATTGCACAAAAAAGAGTGGTAAAGATATTGCTGAGCTTATCTTGAGTACTTTGAAACGCTATGAAATCCCTATAGAAGACTGTAAAGGCCAAGGGTACGACAATGGTAGTAATATGAAAGGTGCCTATAAAGGAGCTCAGGCTTTCATATTATCAGCCAACAGCGAAGCTGTTTACTCTGCGTGCACTTGTCACTCCTTAAACCTTTGTGGTGAACAAGCAGCGGAGTGCTGTCCAGCGGCTATAACTTTTTTTGGGGCTGTCCAAAAGTTGTACAACATTTTCAGTTCAAGCCCCCAGAGGTGGGATATTTTGAAAAATAAAATACCCGGATCTCTTCACTCCATGTCAAAAACACGATGGTCAGCAAGAGTGGATAGTGTAAGACCTGTTGCAGCTCATCTTCCTGGAATAGTAGAAGCACTTGAGGAAGTGATCAAACTAAATTTGACAGCAGAATGTCGTCGAGACGTAGAGGGACTGAAGAAATACTTCAAGAGCTTCAACTGCCTTCTTCTTGCATCGGTTTGGTACAAAATATTGAAACCCATTGACACAGTCAACAGAGTTTTACAGAACCGTGGTGAAACCTTAGATGTAGCGTCGAAGAATCTAAGTCAATTGATAGAAGATTTGAAAGTTTTGCGGAATGATGGTTGGGATAAAATCTTCAATGAAGTTTTGGTCGTTGCTGAAAACATAGGATGGCCACAGCAACTTGAGGAGGAAGAGAAAAGAAGGAGGAAACGAAAAAGGGCAGCTGACGCTGACGAGGACGACGAGGTGTGTGATGACAATATGGAACATAAACTTGATGCAAAGAAAACTTTTAACAACTAAGTTTTTAATGTCATTTTGGACAGTGTCATTGGGGACATGACAGTGCGTTTTAAGTCAGTCAGCGATTTGTGTAGTAACTTTTCTGTTTTGTGGTCATTCAAAGAAATGCCAGATGACCTGATCGAAACTAAATCTGCTGAACTAGTACAACGACACCAAAAGGATCTGGGAACCGATCTTCTTGAGGAACTGGTGAGTCTGAAGCAAATATATGAAGCAAACTTTGGTGGAAAAACACTTTTACCCTTTGAACTTCTCAAGAAAATTAAACTCTTCAATTTAGAATCTTTATTCCCAAATCTTACTGTTGCCTTGAGAATTTTTGCAACAATTCCAGCCACAGTCGCCAGTGCAGAACGTTCGTTTTCAGTATTAAACAGAATAAAAAACGTTCTACGCTCAACAATGTGCCAAAACAGGTTGTTAAGCCTAGGTGTTTTGGCGGTGGAAATGGACCTAGTAAAAAGAGCAAATGTAGATAGAATAATTGACGAATTTGCGTCAAGAAAAGCCAGAAGAGGAGTTTTGTTGTAATTTGTAATCATGGTTAGATTAAGATTAAAGACTTTAATTGACGAAAAGTGTTGTTTACTTTGTATATGGAAAAAAATCAATTAAACATAATTTATCTACGTGAATTATACGTAATAATTATGTATATGGATTAATAAAATCAATTTCTTCAATCAAAACATGTTGTATTTTTCTTTTTTAAATACCATTGTCTATTCAATTAATTCAACATTTACATATCTGTGATGTTTTAATTTAAATTTTCTATTATATAATTTTTTTTTTTTTTTAAAGGTTTCAATTAAAACCATTTTGTATTTCTTCAATGAGTGCCTAAATTTGTGGTTTACTTAAATATGAAACAGCCTGAAAAGATAATTTATGAATGAATAAGTGAAAACAGGTCTAGATTACACCAAAATGAGTTATTTTATCTGTAATTCAACATTGTTCTCAATCTCAGGGACTGGGGAGTATCCCTAGACCCCCGGTACCCCACACAAACAAAACGCCTTCATGCATACCATACCTAGGGGCCCGGATTAGGTCCAGCCCTGGGGCCCGCGATCGCTCTCGCCGGCCCTGGGTCTAATTCTGATTGTTAATGTTAGAGGCACTTAATTGAAACACGGAAGGCCTGAAGTAGGTAATATTCACTATTGTTGCGTTATCTTATCAACCGGTGAGTGCCGATCCGCGTGTCGCCCGCCACTCCGTTATCTGATATATTCAGTGGTCAGTCAGTCTCGTGTATCTACTTGTTCTAATTATGTCGCTGTTCTTGTTGTCCTGTTCTGAAGGACACAATATGACACTTCAGTTGAGTGAAACCAAGGATCGCTGGCGATGCAGCTTAAGGCAATGCCGTAGTAGTGTTAGCCTGAGGTTAGGTTAGGTTAGGTTAGGTTACTACACATATATACTGAGTGTACAATGTGTTTTTGTTGGTCCTGTATCCATAGAAAATATTTCAAGACTGGTAAAGTTAGGTTAGGTTAGGTTAGGTTACTACACATATATACTGAGTGTACAATGTGTTTTTGTTGGTCCTGTATCCATAGAAAATATTTCAAGACTGGTGAGGTTAGGTTAGGTTAGGTTACTACACATATATACTGAGTGTACAATGTGTTTTTGTTGGTCCTGTATCCATAGAAAATATTTCAAGACTGGTGAGGTTAGGTTAGGTTAGGTTACTACACATATATACTGAGTGTACAATGTGTTTTTGTTGGTCCTGTATCCATAGAAAATATTTCAAGACTGGTGAGGTTAGGTTAGGTTACTACACATATATACTGTGACATCTAGAGTGGCCTACATCCTGGTAACCGGTGATGCGGAAGTAATGGATGGGTCGCTGACCACCTGCCCTGCTTGTTTACAACCTTTGGGGCACAATGGCTTACGCATGAACGCCCCTTTACCTCATCAATGGACTTCTAGATTCTTCTCGGTTGACGAGCCAGCTCTGTCACGGAACTTCGGGGGCAGGGGAATTCAAGAAGCTTCTAGATGGAGACCTGCAGGTGATATATACGGCCCGGATACCAGCGCGAATCAGTCAGACAGTCAGTCAGTCAGTGAGTCTAGAGCCTACAACCCGAGTGTTTGCAGCGACAGTGAGCGAGTTTTACAGTGCGAGTGAAGTGTTCGTGTAGAGTGAAGAGGTCTACGGAGAAGTTACCGGTGAGTGGTTCGTTGTGGCCCGTTGTGAGGATCAACGAAGGAGCAGTGCGGTACTTGTGGACGACTTCTGAAGGGACACTGAAGAAACTGTGAGTGAACTGTTAGCATTGGACTGTAGGTAGTAGGGAATCTAGTAAAGTCATTTCGTAGTCAGTACCTAGTTGTAAATAAAAGTAGGAAATCTAGTAGAGTCACTTTATAGTTAGTAATTGTAAATAATAGCAGAGAATCAAGGAAAGCCACTTTATAGAGCTAGGAATTGTAATTAAAAGAAGGGAATTTAGTAAAGTCACTTTGCAATTAGTAGTTGTAATTATTGATGCCATCTAAGATTGTAAATATAAATTAGTTTAACTGTAACAGTAAGCCTAATAGTAGTCTAAATTGTACTTTTCACAATAGTTTTAAAGTTAAGGAAATAATCCATTTAATTATAACAAGTTAATTTTATATATTCAATAAATTTAGTAATTGTTTAGTATAACGTGTTGCTTATTTGTAAAACCCACATAGCGATTAATTATTTAAAAATTAGGACGTAAAAACGTCACAATACTGAGTGTACAATGTGTTTTTGTTGGTCCTGTATCCATAGAAAATATTTCAAGACTGGTGGCCCTCTTCTACAAAAGACCCCTTCAATGACAATCACGCTTGTTTAACACTCTACAAGTCCTTGCCTCGAACTCATCTGGAATATCTAACTATTATTTGAAATAGGGACTATTTAAGTGTACACAAATGAAGCCATCGAGGCTGTCCTGAGGAAATTCCTCTTGTGGATGGAGTGGACGTTTCCGGAGCCAAAAAAGTAAAAGTGACGAATTTATCGAGATTTTATTGAAAGGCATATTCAGGCCCACTTAACGAGTATTGTATGTTCTGATTCACTTGTTTGGAAATAAGATTGTTTAAATGCTAGAATACCTCAAGCGATAAAGGCAATGAGTTATGAATAGATTCTCAAGTCAGCTGCTCAATCAAAGCATATTTTAATTTAGAAATGTCAACTGGACAACAATAACAATACATGTCTGAAGTGGAGGATTTGCATCCTCAGAACATATGACTGTTGTAATGAATGGAGCCTCCTTGTAATGAATGGAATATGTGAGTTACTTCTTACAGGTCTGGGAATATTATTAGAAATAATTAAGAAATGGCAAAACATCAGTAAAGTGTTTGCAGATCTGAAGCTTACACTATGGATGGATCAAACGATTGCCCGTTTTGCTATTTTCAGATTCAGGGGTAATATCTGGTCGACATTTAATTTAAGAAGCAGGTGTTGAATGGCTACAAAATTTAGACAGAAGATCTTTAAGTTCCAAGCAGGTCTACTTTGTAAAGAGTTATGGTATTTTCGTATTCCAATAGTTTCGCGATAGAAAAAGACATATAAAATAAAGTGTGTGCTCATTTAAAACTCTTAATGCGTCCAGTCCATTTAATAAACAGTATACGTCCAGTCACAACCAAATTTAAACTTAATTTTGGAATAGTCATTAAATAACCCCCTCCCCCGATTATAGATAGTAGTTCCATGAGTTAGAAGAACATGTGTTAATAGGATGTAATTTAGAGTCAGATAATAGTTCCATGAGTTAAAAGAACATGTGTTAATGGGATGTAATTTAGAGTCAGAAAGTAGTTCCATGAGTTAAAAGAACATGTGTTAATGGGATGTAATTTAGAGTCAGATAGTAGTTCCATGAGTTAGTAGAACATGTGTTAATGGGATGTAATTTAGAGTCAGATAGTAGTTCCATGAGTTAGTAGAACATGTGTTAATGGGATGTAATTTAGAGTCAGATAGTAGTTCCATGAGTTAGTAGAACATGTGTTAATGGGATGTAATTTAGAGTCAGATAGTAGTTCCATGAGTTAGTAGAACATGTGTTAATCGGATGTAAGTTAGTGTCAGATAGTAGTTCCATGAAATAGTAGAACATGTGTTAATGGGATGTAATTTAGAGTCAGATAGTAGTTCCATGAGTTAGTAGAACATGTGTTAATGGGATGTAATTTAGAGTCAGATAGTAGTTCCATGAGTTAAAAGAACATGTGTTAATGGGATGTAATTTAGAGTCAAATAGTAGTTCCATGAGTTAAAAGAACATGTGTTAATGGGATGTAATTTAGAGTCAGATAGTAGTTCCATGAGTTAAAAGAACATGTGTTAATGGGATGTAACTTAGAGTCAGATAGTAGTTCCATGAGTTAAAAGAACATGTGTTAATGGGATGTAATTTAGAGTCAGATAGTAGTTCCATGAGTTAAAAGAACATGTGTTAATGGGATGTAAGTTAGTGTCAGATAGTAGTTCCATGAGTTAGTAGAACATGTGTTAATGGGATGTAAGTTAGTGTCAGATAGTAGTTCCATAAGTTAGTAGAACATGTGTTAATAGGATATAAGTTAGTGTCAGATAGTAGTTCCATGAGTTAGTAGAACATGTGTTAATGGGGTGTAATTTAGAGTCAGATAGTAGTTCCATGAGTTAATAGAACATGTGTTAATGGGATATAATTTAAAGTCAGATAGTAGTTCCATGAGTTAGTAGAACATGTGTTAGTGGGATATAATTTAAAGTCAGATAGTAGTTCCATGAGTTAGTAGAACATGTGTTAATGGGATGTAAGTTAGTGTCAGATAGTAGTTCCATGAGTTAAAAGAACATGTGTTAATGGGATGTAATTTAGAGTCAGATAGTAGTACCATGGGTTAGTAGAACATGTGTTAATGGGATGTAAGTTAGTGTCAGATAGTAGTTCCATGAGTTAGTAGAACATGTGTTAATGGGATGTAAGTTAGTGTCAGATAGTAGTTCCATGAGTTAAAAGAACATGTGTTAATGGGATGTAATTTAGATTCAGATAGTAGTACCATGGGTTAGTAGAACATGTGTTAATGGGATGTAAATTAAAGTCAGATAGAAGTTCCATGAGTTAGTAGAATATGTGTTAATGGGATGTAAGTTAGTGTCAGATAGTAGTTCCATGAGTTAGTAGAACATGTGTTAATAGGATGTAAGTTAGTGTCAGATAGTAGTTCCATGAGATAGTAGAACATGTGTTAATGGGATGTAAGTTAGTGTCAGATAGTAGTTCCATAAGTTACTAGAACATGTGTTAATAGGATGTAAGTTAGTGTCAGATAGTAGTTCCATGAGTTAGTAGAACATGTGTTAATGGGGTGTAATTTAGAGTCAGATAGTAGTTCCATGAGTTAGTAGAACATGTGTTAATGGGATGTAATTTAAAGTCAGATAGTAGTTCTATGAGTTAGTAGAACATGTGTTAATGGGATGTAATTTAAAGTCAGATAGTAGTTCTATGAGTTAGTAGAACATGTGTTAGTGGGATGTAATTTAGATTCAGATAGTAGTACCATGGGTTAGTAGAACATGTGTTAATGGGATGTAATTTAGAGTCAGATAGTAGTAGCATGGGTTAGTAGAACATGTGTTAATGGGATGTTAGTTAGTGTCAGATAGTAGTTCCATGAGTTAGTAGAACATGTGTTAATGGGATATAATTTAAAGTCAGATAGTAGTTCCATGAGTTAGTAGAACATGTGTTAATGGGATGTAAATTAAAGTCAGATAGAAGTTTCATGAGTTAGTAGAACATGTGTTAATGGGATGTAAGTTAGTGTCAGATAGTAGTTCCATGAGTTAGTAGAACATGTGTTAATAGGATGTAAGTTAGTGTCAGATAGTAGTTCCATGAGTTAGTAGAACATGTGTTAATGGGATGTAATTTAGAGTCAGATAGTAGTTCCATGAGTTAGTAGAACATGTGTTAATGGGATGTAAGTTAGTGTCAGATAGTAGTTCCATGAGTTAGTAGAACATGTGTTAATGGGATGTAAGTTAGTGTCAGATAGTAGTTCCATAAGTTAGTAGAACATGTGTTAATAGGATGTAAGTTAGTGTCAGATAGTAGTTCTATGAGTTAGTAGAACATGTGTTAATCGGGTGTAATTTAGAGTCAGATAGTAGTTCAATGAGTTAGTAGAACATGTGGTAATGGGATGTAAGTTAGTGTCAGATAGTAGTTCCATGAGTTAGTAGAACATATGTTAATGGGATATAAGTTAGTGTCAGATAGTAGTTCCATGTGTTAGTTGAATATGTGTTAATGGGATGTAAGTTAGCGTCAGATAGTAGTTACATGAGTTAGTAGAAAATGTGTCATGTGTTAATGGGATATCAATTAGTGTCAGATAGAAGTTCCATGAGTTAGTAGAACGTGTGTTAGTGGGATAAAAGTTAGTGTCAGATAGTAGTTACAAGAGTTAGTAGAACATGTGTTAATGGGATGTAAGTTAGTGTCAGATAGTAGTTCCATGAGTTAGTAGAACATGTGTTAATGTGACATAAGTTAGTGTCAGATAGAAGTTTCATGAGTTAGTAGAACATGTGTTAATGGATGTAAGTTAGTGTCAGATAGTAGTTCCATGAGTTAGTACAACATGTATTAATGTGACATAAGTTAGTGTCAGATAGTAGTTCCATGAATTAGTAGAACATGTGTTAATGGGATATAACTTAGTGTCAGATAGTATTTCCACGAGTTAGTAGAATATGTGTTAATGGGATGTAAGTTAGTGCCTGATAGTAGTTCCATGAGTTAGTAGAACATGTGTTAATGGCATATAAGTTAGTGTCAGATAGAAGTTCTATGAGTTAGTAGAACATGTGTTAATCGGATGTAATTTAGAGTCAGATAATAGTTCCATGAGATAGTAGAACATGTGTTAATAGAATGTAATTTAGAGTCAGATAGTAGTTCCATGAGTTAGTAGAAAATGTGTTAATGGGATATAATTTAGAGTCAGATAGTAGTTCCATGAGTTAGAAGAACATGTGTTAATGGGATGTAAATTAGTGTCAGTTAGTAGTTCCATGAGTTAGTAGAACATGTGTTATTGGGATGTAATTTAGAGTCAGATAGTAGTTCCATGAGTTAGTAGAACATGTGTTAATGGGATGTAAGTTAGTGTCAGATAGTAGTTCCATGAGTTAGTAGAACATGTGTTAATGGGATATAATTTAGAGTCAGATAGTAGTTCCATGAGTTAGTAGAACATGTGTTAATGGGATGTAAGTTAGTGTCACATAGTAGTTCCATGTGTTAGTTGAATATGTGTTAATGGGATGTAAGTTAGTGTCAGATAGTAGTTCCATGAGTTAGTAGAACATGTGTTAATGTGACATAAGTTAGTGTCAGATAGTAGTTCCATGAATTAGTAGAACATGTGTTAATGGGATATAAGTTGGTGTCAGATAGTAGTTCCATGAGTTAGTAGAATATGTGTTAATGGGATGTAAGTTAGTGCCTGATAGTAGTTCCATGAGTTAGTAGAACATGTGTTAATGGCATATAAGTTAGTGTCAGATAGAAGTTCTATGAGTTAGTAAAACATGTGTTAATCGGATGTAATTTAGAGTCAGATAATAGTTCCATGAGTTAGTAGAACATGTGTTAATAGGATGTAATTTAGAGTCAGATAGTAGTTCCATGAGTTAGTAGAACATGTGTTAATGGGATATAATTTAGAGTCAGATAGTAGTTCCATGAGTTAGTGGAACATGTGTTAATGGGATGTAAATTAGTGTCAGATAGTAGTTCCATGAGTTAGTAGAACATGTGTTAATGGGATGTAAGTTAGAGTCAGATAGTAGTTCCATGAGTTAGTAGAACATGTGTTAATGGGATGTAAGTTAGAGTCGGATAGTAGTTCCATGTGTTAGTTGAATATGTGTTAATGGGATGTAAGTTAGTGTCAGATAGTAGTTCCATGAGTTAGTAGAACATGTGTCATGTTTTAATGGGATATCAATTAGTGTCAGATAGAAGTTCCATGAGTTAGTAGAACGTGTGTTAGTGGGATAAAAGTTAGTGTCAGATAGTAGTTACATGAGTTAGTAGAACATGTGTTAATGGGATGTAAGTTAGTGTCAGATAGTAGTTCCATGAGTTAGTAGAACATGTGTTAATGTGACATAAGTTAGTGTCAGATAGAAGTTCCATGAGTTAGTAGAACATGTGTTAATGGATATAAGTTAGTGTCAGATAGTAGTTCCATGAGTTAGTACAACATGTGTTAATGGGATGTAAGTTAGTGTCAGATAGTAGTTCCATGAGTTAGTAGAACATGTGTTAATGTGACATAAGTTAGTGTCAGATAGTAGTTCCATGAATTAGTAGAACATGTGTTAATGGGATATAAGTTGGTGTCAGATAGTAGTTCCATGAGTTAGTAGAATATGTGTTAATGGGATGTAAGTTAGTGCCTGATAGTAGTTCCATGAGTTAGTAGAACATTTGTTAATGGCATATAAGTTAGTGTCAGATAGAAGTTCTATGAGTTAGTAAAACATGTGTTAATCGGATGTAATTTAGAGTCAGATAATAGTTCCATGAGTTAGTAGAACATGTGTTAATAGGATGTAATTTAGAGTCAGATAGTAGTTCCATGAGATAGTAGAACATGTGTTAATGGGATATAATTTAGAGTCAGATAGTAGTTCCATGAGTTAGTGGAACATGTGTTAATGGGATGTAAATTAGTGTCAGATAGTAGTTCCATGAGTTAGTAGAACATGTGTTAATGGGATGTAAGTTAGAGTCAGATAGTAGTTCCATGAGTTAGTAGAACATGTGTTAATGGGATGTAAGTTAGAGTCGGATAGTAGTTCCATGAGTTAGTAGAACATGTGTTAATGGGATGTAATTTAGAGTCAGATAGTAGTTCCATGAGTTAGTAGAACATGTGTTATCGGGATGTAATTTAGAGTCAGATAGTAGTTCCATGAGTTTTAGAACATGAGTTAATGGGATATAATTTAGAGTCAGATAGTAGTTCCAAGAGTTAGTAGAACATGTGTTAATGGGATGCAAGTTAGTGTCAGATAGTAGTTCCATGAGTTAGTAGAACATGTGTTAATGGGATGTAAATTAGTGTCAGATAGTAGTTCCATGAGTTAGTAGAACATGTGTTAATGGGATGTAAGTTAGTGTCAGATAGTAGTTCCATGAGTTAGTAAAACATGTGTTTTAAAGTAAGACTTTTCAAAGGGTATACTTATGAACAGCAGTGGAGACAAATTGTTAAAAATAAGTAGCATTCGTGTTGAAAAATTAAAAAAAAAAAAAAAAACTACAACGGCAGGCTACCCTTCCTACACGTAGTCACAAATATAAACCTAGATAAATAAATATAAATGTTTTTTAATTTGGCTGTTCATTTCCTCATGCTATATATCAAACCTTATTTAATTATGCAAGCTTATCATCTGATTTTGTTACTATTACATTACCTAAGTATCAGGTTATACCAGGGAACTGTGGCAACTATTCACCTAGAACAAGCTTCTATCTGCAGCTCCTGAGTGTGTGGCGTTCGTTGCCATATTCAACGAAGTGAAAGAGAGAGAGCACAATTAGCCTAATATTCATCTCTGAGACGCCGATCGTAGAGATGAGTGTGATGAGTTTAGATGCACGAGTGTAGTCATTGTTACTATCTGAGTTCGACTTAGCTCAGAAAGGACTATTTATTAATAGCCCAATAGTCAGGGCAACTATAGAACCTATAGCTTTACGTGGAATCCGAACCACGTAGTGTTGGTCTGATTTTCAGCTAACTGACAAGTATGACACTCAGTTCTCTTCCCTACACAACATCTGAACCCCAGACTTCTCTAGTATAAGTGTTGGCCCTCTGGAGCCTGCCACTATACGAGAACCGCACTCAGACCACAGATGATCGACATCCACAAGTAACTAAAAATGTCATCTGCAAAGATAATATAATCGTGTTACACATAACATATGCCTTGCAGCTATTGTGATCTTATAAACAGCTTATTTACCTCGAGGACTGACAAATCGATAAAAAGAAGAAACTCACTTGACTTTATCAATCTTAGAAGAACTCATGCCATGAATATCTAGGTCACTGAACTCCAACTTGACACTCACAGGTCCTGTCCCTTGGTCAATGGAGAGCGTGTTGACTCTCAAAGGGTCGATGGTTGCCAATCCCAAGGATGGTACTCCTGAAAAAAGGACTTGTTAATCTTAGAGGAACTCATGCTACGAATATCCAAGTCATGGAACTCCAGCTTGACACTCACATGTCCTGTCCCTTGGCCAATGGAGAGCGTGTTGACTCTCATAAGGTCGATGGTTGCCAATCCCAAGGATGGTACTCCTGAAAAAGGACTTATTAATCTTAGAGGAACTCATGCTATGAATATCCAAGTCATGGGACACCAGATTGACTCTCGCGGGTCCTGTCCCCTGGCCCGATGGTCGCCAAGCCCGAAGATGGTAATCTTAGACTGAAAAGATCTTATCAACCTTAGGAGATCCACAGAGCTATTTTAGCAATGAGGTTAAAATCCTGCTTTCACTGGTCTTATGAACTAAGAAGAAAATTAATGGTATCTTTTCTGCAATTTTGAATTGTAGGCCCTATCTCAGAACGAAAGAAAATGGTTATGTTATTCCCATTTTTATTACATGTTTTCTTAAAGCACACATTGCTACAGCAGTCGATTTCACTATGCCATAAATATATCGTGTTTGATTTTGTATTGATTAAAATAAGTGAAACATGAGAAATTACAAAGTATTGTAGTAAAACAAGTTAAATTTAAAAGAAAGTCTTATTTAAGTCACTTTTACAGCTCCTCAAAATGTCGCAAAGTGCAAGTAGTTACTACAATATTTTGATATTAATGGTTTATATTTTATTTAATCAGGCAAAATAATAATATGCTTTAATAGTTTGTATAAACAAAATTAAAAGTGCCATAAAGTAACAATTTTTTTAATTACCTTTACCTTTTGCATTCAGCTTTACGTTATCTTCCACGATAACTTACAACAATAAAACCTCGAAAGTCAATGCGGAAAGAGTTTGATATTTATCAATAAGGAATTGTTCGCAAATTGCTCGCCGGAAGTTGAGACGATTCACGTGTACGTGCAAACGAACGCGAATTGCTTTTGGCGGGAATGCCAAATCAAGTGGCCAACCTTGCGATTGACAGGAGAGAAATTCCCTGCTGAATAGCACGTAGACAAGACGGTGCTCATTGAGTAACCCTCAATGGCACTCCAAAAGGAGGTTGAATAGACTCGGCGTTACCTACCACTGCGAGTTACATTGAACTATACATTCAGAGTAATGTAATAAAGACGAATTTTGTATTTCTTATTTAAAATAATAATTCTAATCCATCAAACTAACAATTATTGTTTTAATGATCTTAAAATTGCAGTTAGTAAAAACCTAACCTTAATTTACTGCTTCATTGATATTTTGAATACTGTATTACTATATATTATAAACATATGTTTTGTACAGATGTTATATTTCATTGTAAATATTAAAAAGATAAAAGTTGAGTTGTGTTAACCAAGAACATGGTGATTATTTCTTACAATTAATTGTATTAAATAAAATAATAAGTTATAATATTATGAAGATACACAACAATTTTGGCGACGAGGTAAATTAGATTTCAATTATTTTGTTCTGTTATTTTTGTATTTTTTACTATATATTTTATTATTGCTTATGAGAATGTTTTAATCTTGACTCAAGCAATACCTGCTCTTGTAAACAAACTTGATGCTGTTACATCACAAGTTACTTCAAAGAATGAATCTCAAATAAATCAAACTGACACATCTTTATCAAACATAAATTTTTAAAATTTTAATGACACAAGAGAAACTTTTACATGTTACAAAGAAAGATTAGAAAACTATTTTGTGCTAAAGCTGAGTGCAGCTAAAAAGAATAGTGATGATATGAGCACATATACCGTACTGATCAATTCTATAGGAACTAAACATTATCAACTTCTCTCTACTCTGACAGCTCCAGTTTTACCTGCTAATAAGACATATTCAGAGCTTGTAGAGCTATTGGAACACCACTTATGTCCAGCTCCAAATGTTTACACTGAGAAACATAGGTTCCTATGTCGATTTCAAGGAAATGGAGAGTCTATTGCTGAATTTATTACAGCCCTCCGGAAGTTGACAATTACATGTCAATTTAAATGTGAAAATGCGAAATGTAATACTTCAAATGCAAATCAATTTCCAAGGGCACAGTTTATCAGAGGCTTAAGTGATGCATATATAAGAGAACAACTTTTACAGAAAAAGTCCCTTACTTTGATCAAGCTTGTGAAATCGCTCTCGCCTTGGATGCATCCAAGCAAGGAAATAAAGAAATGTATTCATCTTCTTACTAGTAAATAAGGTTTATAAACACGATGTTTTTAACAAACCTAGTGCTTATTCTCACCAAGTGTGTTACATAAACATCTTAATTTTAAAGCTCTGGGAATTTACAAAATGTGTTTAAGATGTGGATACACAAATCATGTTGTTAGAGAATTTAAAAGATCAATGCATCCAAACATTGATAAAAAAACTTCATTTAGATTACAAACATACTAGCCAGAATGTAAAATATCTGTATAGCGGAGAGACTGAATTTAACGAGCAGGTTCAATATTTTGACAAAGATGATCTATTGGATAACAGTATAAATAGAATAATCAATATAAACCAAACTTCATCTACAAACACTAATGATTATTCTAAGTTTATGGTGCTAGTCAAACTTGGTAAGAAGACAAAACTGTTTGAAGTTGATTCTGGTAGTCCCGTAAGCATAATGAGTCATAAGGAATACAAGGAAATGGGATTAGTCATAGATTTAGAGCCAACTGATGTACGTTTTCGTACGTACACTGGTGAAAGATTCACTCCTTTAGGAGTAGTAAAGGTTCTAGTGCAATATGACAAAACTAAGTTCATGGAAGAGCTGTTTATAGTTGATACACCTTTTGTAGCAATATTGGGCCGTTCGTGGCTTAGACACCTTAACATAAGTATTAACAAGATCAATGTAGATAATTCATCTAACGAAACAAACAGTGCAAACAAATTCAGAGAAGAAATATGTAAGTCTTTCAAGGATGGTTTCCAAAATAAAATAGGGTTGATTCCCAATTACAGGTGCAGCATTAAAACACACGCTTCTTTAAAGCCAATGTTTGCAAAAAGCGAGGCCAGTTCCGTATGCACTACGAGAAAAGGTAGAAAATGAACTGACTAATCTTGAAAATCAGGGAGTTATCATCAAAGTGGAGTTTTCAGAATGGGGACCACCCCTTGTTGTGGTACCCAAAGCTAATGGGGACGTCAGAATAATCTGACATCCCCATTAGCTTTGTGGACTACAAATTAACCCTAAATCCTCAAGTGATTGATGCACACTATCAAATTCCAAAGATTGAAGAAATGTTTTATAAAATGAAGACGGTTCTATTGTACTCTTGATGTTCATAAGGCATATTTACGTTTGGAGGTTGATGATCACAGTAAAGTTTCACAAACAATATCTATACGTAACGGAACATATCTAATGAATCGACTTGCGTCTGGAATCAAGAGTGCACCAAATGAGTTCCAAAAGTTCATAGATGAGGCTATTGATGGTCTAGAAAGCACAGCCACATATTTTGATGACAAAATAATCCAAGGATCTACGTTAACAGAGTGCAAAGACAGACTCACAAAGTGTTTGCAGCGAATGCGGGAACTGGATTTACACTTAAATATTGAAAATGTAAGTTTTTTCTTAAAGATATTGGCTACCTTGACCATATCATTAGTGCTGAAGGCATGAAGAAATCTCCTTTAAAAGTGAAAGCTATAATAGATGCTCCACGTCCAAGAAATGTCGATGAATTAAGGAATTTCCTCGGCTTAACTGCTTACTATTCAAAATTCATTCCTCAAAAATCATTACTTCTACAACCTTTGTATCAACTTCTTAAAAAGAATACCAATATTCAATGTAATTATAAGTGTGAAAACGCCTTCAATCGTGTGAAACAGGAAATATCCAGTGATAGAGTACTTGTTCCATTCGGCCCTGATCTTCCTCTAAATCTACACAACAGATGCAAGCCCAGTCGGATTATCAGGTGTGTTGTCTCATACTATTGCCGGTTTAGGACACCCAGTGGCATTCATTTCAAGATCATTGTCGTCAGCTGAACAAGGTTACTCACAGTTAGACAGGGAGGCCACAGCTGTTTTCTGGTGTTTCCACAAATTTTATCAGTACCTATATGGAAGACAGTTTACACTAATTGTAGATAATAAACCATTAAAATCAATTTTCATCCAAACAAAGCACTCCCAACCACTACTGCTTCACGATTGCTTCGTTACGCAACATTTTTGAATGGGTTCAATTATTCAGTAGTACACAGACGTTGAGAAGACCATAAAAATGCTGATTACCTATCTAGATCAACTCTTATTGATAAGCCAGGAGTCGTTGATGAGGAATGCATTATAAATGAACAAACCATAAATGCTAGAATCTACAGTTTCCGGTGACAACCGCGTCAAGGTACTATCTACAATATTTACAAGATGACCAGACGTTTCACCCATACTGTGATGTGGCATCTTCAGTGGTTTCTCTGAGACTCCCTCAGAGAAACGTCTGGTCATCTTGTAAATATTGTAGATAGTACCTTGACGCGGTTGTCACCGGAAACTGTAGATTCTAGTTATGACACCAGCCGCTTAAGCTTAAGTTCTAAGATTAAACCATAAATGCTATTTCAACCAGAACTATTACACATGAAGTTATTGTTCAATGCACAGATGAAGACCCAATTCTATCAAAGCTTAAAAAAGATTTGTAATCTGGAAAAGAACGCAGTACCGAGTTTAATCTCTATAGAGGAGCAATTTTACGTGGACAGCGAGTGGTCATACCTTTGAAACTGCAACCTGAAATAATTTCTGAATTACACATCACACATCCTGGGATAGTCAAAATAAAAAGCTCTTACTCGAAGGTACTGTTATTGGAAAAATGTTGACAAAGACATCGAGCACACTGTCAAAAGCTGTCGAGTATGTTGTGATATTAAGAACAATTTAAATAAAGTTACTCTACATGTGTGGGACCAACCAGAGGATAACTGGCAGCGTCTACATATGGATTATGCAGGTCCGTATAAAGGACACCATTTTATGATTCTTGTAGATGCAAAGTCTAAGTGGCCAGAAGCCAAGATATCAAACTCTTCACCAACTTCCCATTCCACGATTGAGATGCTTAACGAAATATTTTCGCGCAATGGACTTCCTGAAATACTTGTAAGTGACATTGCCACTGTATTTACTTCAGCAGAATTTAATTTGTTTTGTAGTAAAAATGGTATCAAACCAAGGTTCATCGCTCCAGGCCATCCTAGTACAAACGGGCAGGCCGAACGTTATGTTCAAATAATAAAATTAAAGTTGGCATGAATGGAAGGTGAAAAAGAATCCTTACAACATAAACTTAACATGTTACTTTTTAGATATCGATCAACTACTTTGGCTTGTGGAAAAACGCCATCCGAACAATTTTTTGGACGCAATGTACGAACAAAACTTGATTTAATTAGACCACAAAGGTCTGATAGGAACTTGGCAGTTCAACCACATCTGACACATTCACTAAGCGTGGGAGAAAGAGTACAAGCTAGGAATTACTCTCCTTGAGGATCGTGGCTCTATGGAAGTGTAGCAGAGAAATTAGGCAGGCTGCATTATATTATTGAGCTTGACAAAGGTTACACCAACAAGAGACACATAGATCAATTAAGGAAATGTGAAGTACAGTACAAGACGTCAAACCCTCACACTGATTTGTTAATAAATCCTACAAAGTTCAATGTTTACAGTGTAACGTGCGCCGACTTCTTCTGGATTTAGAAATAAAAGTCTTTTAATTAACAAATGTCTTTCTTTATTTAAATCACTCAAAATTACAATTTACCTTTAAAATGTAAAGTAGCTCTAACTTTGTTTATGAAATGAATTTGAATAGAAATAGAAAGGTTTGAAATAGTATACGACTTAATATTGAATTAGAAAGATTTAGTAATGTGTAACTTGAACTAGTAGGATTTAGAAGATATAGTAGATAAGACTTAAGAGAACTCATTAACTTAAGAGAACTCGGTTAATGATTAGAGACCGACCGCGAGTGCTGCTGGACTTAATTTACTTTCTCACTTCATGAGGAAAATTAGAGCTGCTTGTTACAATGAACTTAAACATGGAATCAAATATGATCTGCAAATAGACAAGGGCAAGAGTTGAGTCTGAGAAATCAATATGATAAGTAAATGTGTATCCATTGGTTTTAGAGTTCAGCGGATGTCTTGTTTGTTGTAGTTAAACATTGGTTTCCTTGTACATAATGATAAACTTACTTGAATATAATTGGAAAGAAATATAAAGTATAACCATGATTCAATAAATAGAAATACAATTAATACAAAACACACAAACAGTATATGGATAGTATATAGTTCCATTACAATAGTTCAACTTTAACAGCCAATAGTTATTCCAGATCCAGAAGAAATAGAAGTCAAAGAAAAGTCAAACTCGAGTTTGCCAAAGCAACATTTAAAAGTCACCGATATAACATAAGTTATTTCAAACAAGGATCACAGTACAACTGCAATAGGGACCCCCACATTTACAGGTTACCAGTTGTAATGCTACTCCATACAACACTCGAAGCAAAACGAGTGAGACCAGCTTGGAACAACGTGAAACAACTCAGTCACTGCGTCGCTCTCAGCGTGCTAGACGTCCAGTTGTTAAAATGGATTTGTAAAATACATCAAAAACAAAATCTCCTACAAGTAACATTTAAGTGTGGGAGAATTATTATAAACATATGTTTTGTACAGATGTTATATTTCATTGTAAATATTAAAAAGATAAAAGATGAGTTATATTAACCAAGAACATGGTGATTATTTCTTACAATTGTATTAAATATTAGGTTATAATATTATGAAGATACACAACACTATACAATTATAAATAATTGTTTGTTAATTTTAAAATGGTTTCATTGAAATGATATTTTATTTCAATATCTATACTAACCACAATAGAGTTTTTACTTTCCTATATATTGGTTTGTTTTTATTTAATTTCTCTTTTATTTTAGTTTATCAACGCCATGCTTTGACTTATAGAAAGATAAAGTTAACTTACTTGTGAATACTTATCTATATATTTAAATTTGTATACACGTAGACTAAATCATGACAGTCTTTGCAGTCATTATGAGCACCCAATTTAGAAGATTGTTTTATAAGGAACGAAGTGGCCAACGCAAAACTATATACACTATTGTTTTTCCTCGTTTAAGTGTACATTATGACATATAAATTTTAAATTTCTATTACATAACATTCTAAGATTTAAACATTTTTATCATAGTTGTAACAAATAAAGTGCTGGAATTTTAACTAATTTTCACTGTACATCAAATTTACAGTTATTTAAAAAAACCATTAAGGTATCGAATTTATAATTTAATACCTGGTTGATACAAATGTTTTATTTAAGTTTCATAAATTTTAGAATTTTAACTTTAAAAACAGTTCCAATAAATTCCCTGAAACATTGTTTTCTTGGTTTTTAGAAGTCGTAAAATTAGTTACTTGCCCTTTTTGTAAGCCTTGTGATAGTTACTGTACATGGAAATGCAGTTATTTTATACTGATTTAAATCAATTTAAATCGTTTTAAAATGACTGCATTTACTTACACATGTGAAAGTAATATATCGTAACTAAATACGAGGATTACAACAAAACCAAGTAATTCGTTTTACGACATCTAGAAGCCAAGAAAACATTGTATCAAGGAATTGATAAGGACTTTTTTCTCCAAAAATTGAAATTCTAAAATTTATAAAACTTAAAGAAAACATTCATATCAAGAAGTATTCAAATATACATTCGATACACTAATGGGGGTTTTTAAGGAATAACGGTGTAAACTTGATGTACAGTGAAAATTCCAGTAGGCCTACTTTCTTTGTTCCAACTAAGATAAAAATTGCTAAAACTTGTAATAATATTTTAAAATGCACTTGTCATAACATACAGTTAAACGAGGAAAACAATGGCTTGATTAGATTTCTCGTAGGCCTCTTAATATCAAATAGTTTATTTCCATTGATCAATATGTACATTGAAATAGGAATTGTCATTATATTGTATAATATACCATATAGGCCTACTGTATTACATTATCATATATCATACATTATGCCATATGATGTATAACATATCACACAGTTATAAACTACTCTATGATATATTACAAAAACATACATCATAGTTATATATTATGTTATTAGATGTAATAATAGGTTTTAATTAAGCATACTTTAGCTTTATATAACACTATTAACTGGAAACAAGCTTATGTCTGAAGTTATAGTAGCTAGTTATTATAATATTATTAGGCTAGGGTCATGTTCTAAACATTCTTGAATACAATAAAAAGGATTATCAATTAGCCATTTATACATATTTTTAGAATTGAGCATAAGGAATGGTCGAGCTGACTGAGGAAGTTTATTGAAACTCAATAACTCGTTTATTTAGCCAAGAGATAATTACATTATAAACTTAAATCTAAATATATAAAATATATTTTTATATAGCCATGTCAATATAAACTTAAATCTAAATATATAAAATTATACAGTCGAATGAATCATAAAAATTTAAATTAAATCATATTTAAAGAGTAAAATGAAAGTTGTCTCTTAGACAGCAAACCCATCAGTGAAACATTCCCGGACACTGTAGTAACATTTCTCAATGAGGACGCTTTTGAGCTGTTTCTTAAACGCTGCAGGGTTCGCTTCCAGCTTAAGCTTTAAAGGAAGAAGATTATAAAGCTTTATGGCACCATACAAACATTGTTTTTCATAAAGGTTCTTGAATGAGCTGGAATTTTAATGGTGTAAATATTTTGAAGTAAGTATGAATGAGATTTTTGACTGTTAAAAAGGTGTAAATTATTTTTAACAAAGGTCAGTGTTTCTAATATGTAAATTGAGGGAAAAGTTAAAATTCTTGATGAGCGGAATGTTTTTTTGCAAGACTATCGGTAATCCAAACCATGAATCACTCGAACAGCCTTTTTTTGAAGACGAAGTACAAAGTTCTTTTGCTTTCACATCCCCATATTGGCACTGCATACACCAAGTGAGGATAGAGTGAGCCAGTCATCATAACATCAATTCCTGCGATCTTTGAAAGCTGTCGTAATAAAAATACTGATGAACTCACTCTACTACAGACAGTGTCAATATGGGCATGGAAACAAACATTGTCGTCTAAGGTTAAGCCTAAAAATTTAGTTTGGTGAGTAGCTTCTAGCTCAACATCGCCCAAAAGTAACTTAAACTGATTTTCCTCGTTATTTCCGATTGAAAAGTTCAAGAAATGAGTTTTTCCTGTATTCAATTTAAGCAAATTTTCATCAAACCACTGCAGGAGGTTATTAGATTGAACAAAAGTATTCATTTCAAGGTCTTCCCTTGTGGAGCCGGACACTGTCACGGACGTGTCATCCGCAAATAGGCACACCGTCCCATCCCCAAGGCAAGAAGATAAGTTGTTGGTATAGATGAGGAATAGAACGGGACTGAGGACATATCCCTGGGGGACACCACAAGTGATATTACCCAGTGACGAGGCATAAGGCCGAGAGCATCCCATTGAATCCACTCCAGAGTCCAGACACCTCTACATACTGATATCGGTCCCGTAAATATGAGGAAAACCATTCAAGTGTCAGCTCTCTTACGCCAATCGAGTTCAGTTTATTTAGTAGAAGGTCATGGTTTACAGTGTCAAATGCCTTACTTAAGTCAAAGAATATTCCTGATGTAAAATCGCCTTTATCAAGGGCTTTGACGATATCTGAAATCATACAGAACATGGCGTTGGTAGTTGTTTTACCTTTTACTAAGCTTGGTTTTTACAAATTGGTTTTTAAATAGTATTTATTTTCTTTCCAAGAAATCAGTTAGCCGTGTGAGAGCTGCTTTTTCAAATATCTTTGATATTGTTGACACTATGGTTATCGGTCTAAAGTTATCATATTTACAGTCATTAGCTCGCTTTGGTATTGGCCTTAAAACAGCAGTCTTTAGCTTGGTCGGAAATTGGCCTTGCTGGAACGAACAATTTATGAGATGAGACAGAGGCTTTGCAGCTATATGTACTATTTCTTTTAATAAGGAGGGTGACAACTCATCCGATCCTGCCGATTTCTTGTTTTTCATGTTCAGAACTATACTTACAACCTCATTTTCATCTTGTATTGAAAAATTTAATTCCATTGACTTTGTAAGAATTTGAAGTTTCAGTAAGTCTATGCTTTATGCTTTGGAATGTCAATCGTATTGTTGTAACATATCTTATGATTATGGATGTCTTGTCTAATATTTAAACTGTTCAAACAAGATTTAGTGTAGAGTAATAGTTGGAATATGTACAGGTTATAAACAGTGAGAATTTTTAATTTTTGAAAAGAGGTCGGCAGGGATCTTAAGGACCAGCTCTACACAAGGTTCTAATAACCTTTTTTTTTGTAGTGATAAAATGTCACGTACATAACAAGAGTGGCCCCACATTAACAATCCATAAGAAATATGTGATTGAAAAACTAAAATACACTGTTCTTAAATAATTATTATCCAAAATGTTTCTAAGTTTCCAAATCAAGTAATTTACAAAGCTTATATTTTTACAAATTGTATCAGTGTGTGTTTGCCAATTCTTCTTTTTGTCTAATTGAAAATCTAGTAATTTAACCGAATTAGCATCTTCATTTTTTGAAAGGCTTAAAATAATTTTCTGTGTCTTTTCTCTGTTGCAGTGTAGTCTGTTGGATGAAAACCAATCAATACCTCCATTATGTGAATCTATCATTAATGTATCGAGAACTTCTATGTTGTTGTTTAAAGCCAGTAGAGTTACATCATCTGCATAAATATATTGGGTGTTAAGGCACAATGGAAGATCATTTATCATGACTGTGAATAAGAAAAGTCCCAGGGCAGAGCCCTGTGGAACCCCCAGACCAACACTTAAGAATTTTGAATTTTACCCTCTTACGGAAACATACTGCTTTCTACCACTCAAGTAGGATTTTACTATGTTGATTTATTCCCCATCCACTCCATAAAACTTGAGTTCTTCCACAAATATGTCATATGGAACACAATCAAACGCCTTACCTAAGTCACATAGCACAAGAGAAACAGATACTTTTTCTTTAAATGCTTTAATGGTTGTATATACATTAGCACACGTACATTGTCATTGACCCACCCGCCCACCCATACATGTACATTGGCACTGACCCACCCGCCCACCCTTACATGTACAATGGCACTGACGTCAAGGGTGACACATACAGTGGTGCTGACCCACCAGCCCACCCATACACCTAGAGTGGTACTGACCCACCCGCTCACCCAAACACCTATAGTGGTACTGACCCACCCACTCACCCATACACATACAGCTACGGGTGAGGATGTGTATGTTATGGTGTCGTAGTTCAGTGCATGTACAGTGGTATTGACCCACCCGCCCACCCATACACGTACAGTGGTATTGACCCACCCGCCCCACCCATACATGTACAGTGGTATTGACCCACCCGCACACCCATACATTTACAGTGTTATTGACCCACCCACACACCCATACACGTACAGTGGTATTGACCCACCCGCCCACCCATACACGTACAGTGGTATTGACCCATCCGCCCACCCATACACGTACAGTGTTATTTAACCAACCGCCCACCCATACACGTAGTGTTATTGACCCATGGTGACCCATCAGTACGTGTATGGGTGGGCGGGTGGGTCAATACCACTATACGTGTATGTCCAATAAGAAAATGTCAAGTGCAATGAGTGTTGTGGAACAATCCATCGAAAAATCATGTTTTGCGTGAGTCGGGAGTGGTAACAATTTCAAATAGTTTATGTTCTTTAATCCATGAATCTACAAGGACTCAATTTTCGTTCTGACTAAAAACGAATAGAACCATGTATAAGAAACCAAATCGTTATCATTGTAAAACTGTTTTAAAATCTAAACAAAAAAAATAAACACCATTACTAAGTGTGTATGTAGTAATGGAGTTTAGTAAACATAAAAGCCATTTACTACTCATCACGATTATCTCCAAAACTATAAGTCCAATTGACTTGAAATTTGGTACATATGTTTATTTTGGCCCCTGAAGGCTCACTAAGAAAGAATTTTCCTCTCCGAACTCAGGACTCCTTTCCACTGGCCTCCAAAATTCCCATGGTATTCATATGGAGCTATATTAATTTATTTATTTAATTAATAGCTGTTAAATAAAAACAAATGGAATAAAATTGTGGTAGGCTAAACTTTTAAAATTAAAAATAATTTAGTACAGTAGTAAATTATTTATAAAATCAGCTGTTTTAAATTGGATATCTGAGTATTTCCACTAAAAATTTGCTGCACTTACGATTGATTATATGATCAAACGCAATATTATGACCGGCGAAGCTGGCGGGTACACCTAGTTTTATTATAAAGGGATTTGAAATGTTTAGACAATGTTTTTTGAGAAGATAAAATAAATGCCGTCCTTTGTATTTCACGCGACCAAATAAGTGACATGCACTATAAAGATACAACAATATAGTTGTTTTTTTACATTAAATATCATGTATAATTTTCGTCTTTTACTATTTTATTACATTCCTGCAGTATATAAAATGCTGCATTTTTTAATACTCATAGTAACCAATACATTAATATTTTTCGGTCTTTGGTATACCACGCGATCTAATGCGTGCAAATACTCGACAAATGTCCCGTCTCGACTTCCGAGCGCTCTTACAGCAAATGCTGTAACTACGAGGAGTTTGGGAACGGAACGGACCAATGGCGTGACGCTATAAGCCAGCATCAATTGATAGCAACACCCTCTACTTCTTGCATTGTTGCCACGTTTCAGTTCTTTGAATGCACATGTGTTGTAATCTCTTGTTTGATATTGTGAGTTTGAGTGTGAGTAAAAGATTATGATCGTGGACTTATAATTATTGTTTTCTATTGTTTATAGATTGTCCCATTATTTATATCTTGTTCTTTTGTATTATTATTTGAATGTATGAACAAAAATTAGGATTCTACCTCATTAAGTTATGTATGTTGTACAGACCGGGCCATGGTTCTATGCGTGTAGGAGAGGTGGTGCAAGAGAGATAGTTAATATCCCCCATCATACTTCTCCTACGTCTATTGTATACAGTCTGTTCAAAATCTTATTTAGGTTGGCTTCTATGTTTATTTATACATAGTTCTAATTTGCTAATTGCTAAACTTATAATTCTAGTTCTAATTTTCTAATTTGCTCGATGGTGCCTTGTGTTATTGAAATTAAAGATAAACAACACTGGAATAAAGATTGAGATAGTAATAACAATAATAATCAAAATAATAGTACTTCTTCTAAAATATTGTCATTTTACAGTAACTTATTTGGTTACATGCCACTAGAAAATTATAAACACTAATTAAATAATGAAAACATACCTTTAAAAGAAAACAACAGCTGATTTTGTTCTATCAGTATTTGTTGTGGAAGTATTTTCTAGGCACCTCGTCCGACATGTTTATTTTTCAACATGAATGTACAACTGTCGTTGGAGAGGTGAATCCATTGATGCGCATGCTCGAACCACACGCCCAGAACTATGGACTGGTCAATATGTCATACGAAGTTCTTATTGCAACACCGTGCATTCAGCTACAAAAATGCCACTAAGCGCGCTCATGTAAAATCGGGTCATTCATAACATAAAGTATAGTAGAGGCTGGGTCAGAGTGGTTTTAGATTGCGGCAAATAAATACATATGCATTATAAAATCCGTAAGCGTTTCGCCTTTAAAATGAGTACTTAATTGATGTTTCCAAACTTAAAAATATTCTTTATAAAATTATTAAATGTTAATCTATACTGTTTGTACTCTTCGATAAATTTAACGGTGAATCACTTTTCACAACAAACATTGTAATGACAACACAAATAGTTGACCAATTAACGGGTTTAAACGGACTTACAATTGTCATTGAACTATTTTGGATCAGGCCTACAGAAGTATTGTTCCTATGCGTGTGTAAGTCAATTAGTTAAATGCGGATCGTAGTACAGTATGTGTAACATTTCACTTTTATGCGTTCAAAAATGTAAAAGATTTTACAATCTTTATATAACAACGTTCAACAACAGAACAAAAACAATAGATAAAAAGACTTTTCACCAGAGAATAACTTTACAATGTTCTTAATTTCTTAACTTAACACGAATTCTACTCAAAACTAGACTAACCTTTTTGCAGAGAGTTGATGGCCTTCTGAATGGCGTCCTTTAGGCAGTCGTTCAGTTTTGGGTCGTGTTTCTTACATCTCTTGAAGTCCTTCGCTGGAACACAAAGAGATAGCAATTAGTTTACGATAGTTAGCAGTTATTGATATAGTACCAATTGTTTTTTTTCTTTTTTCTAAAGAAAGACTGCATTAATTGTTGTGTTATTTTCGATCAGCCATATGGATTACTGTACACAATCAATTTTTTTTTTTTTTTTAAGGAGAGGCCGATCTCCTCCTTAACCTTACTCTGACCATTCCCCATAGACCATTGATCTGTGCGAGGAACTTATTCAGTCAGAGTAAGGGGGCGAACCTTTACAGTATAAGGTGAATATTACTGATAAATCTTTTCAGTCTATGCCGGATTCGAACCAGCGCCATCTCTAACCCAAGCTCAAAGTCCTGACGCCTTAGACCACTCGGCCACCGGCTCGCCGTGGTTTCAACCCTTTTAGTGCCAACGATAGAAACAAAATTCATAAAAAATTGCCGGTTTTACAACAACAAAAACTGCCATAACTGTTTTACTTTGTCAACAAATTATTGTGAAATTTGAACAGGATGTTAATAACTAAAATTTCTTCACAGTAAAGTGATTGAATAGAGCCAACCTATTTTTATCAAGGACATAAGGATGCCTAAAGGAAAAAATAGAAGGCAAATGCTTTTATCTAGTATATTCTATTTTTATTAAAAATAGAATATATAGTGTAAAGCCATTTTTAATATGTTATTTTAATAGACTGATTATTTATGTATAATTAGATGTGAAAATTATTGATTTTGTTTAATGAATAACAGAGATAGAGATTATTTAATGATACATTGTAAACCCTCTGGCACGAAGTTACCTGTAAACACTGTCGATGTCCTGACATACAAACACTAAACAACACTGAAGAACAGGTACATAACGGTCTTGAGTGTGTTGCATTTTATGTCACTTTAAGTCTATCCTGCATACTCTGATGAAATATCCTGAAGAATAAAAAAAGTCTAATGAAATTATTACGTCTTGGTCCATAAAAGTGTGTTTGTGGATATAAGAAATTTCAGTCAATCGCTGATATTAAAAATTGAATTTTTTAATAAGATGCATACACGGTTTTAATTTCTTAAAGAAGCCCCACTTTAGTTCTATTTTACCTTAGTTTTAGTTCATGAACATTTTTCTTCACTGAATCCATACAGTTATCTTTCTTGTACCAACAAAAATGAATTACAGAGTTGATAAAAAAAATAAAAATTGTTAAAACCAGGACAATTCAGCCAAAAAATATTCACTCATCATTGCAGTTTGTCAAAGACGAAGGTGCTGGTGTTTAAGGCTTAAAATTATTTGTCTTTCTGCCTTCTTAAGGAAGTCGTTTCGCTCCTCGAAACACGCCCAAAACATGGCTTTCTATTTCAAGATTCATTATTATTGTCCGTAGGACCCTACTAATGATCATCACAAACTTAAACAGTTATTTGGTAGATTAAGACCTGTTCTAGATGGCCATAACATTTATTTTTTTAACTGAGAGTTTATACAATATTTTTGCCATTAAATATGCAAAACTTTTTGCATATGTTTAAATATCATTATTTGACTATTTTAAATGTAATAATATCAACTTATCCAATGGATTGTACCGTTAATAACTACACAGTGTTCACCATAACTCATTATAATTATAAACACGAATCGTACAGTTGAAATAAAAAATCGTTTAGCCCGTTCATGGTAAGTCTGTCTGGACCTGTCGAAACGGTCACAAAGGTAGATTACAAAGTCTATTTATGTGTCAGATAGTGTTGAAGGAATTAGCAGTGCCCGAATTCCATAAATATCTAGGTTAACTTCTGAAGGTATGTCGACGGCGTTGCCCCTGAAGGGGAGAAGTCTGCAGAGTGACGTCATCGCTTCAGGCTAAGATAACAGCTAGCGACATTGGCGCTGGACAACAACAAAGTGAACATGTGGAAACTTACAGCAGGAACTTAAATGTTGTTTACAGTCGGACTAATATGAAATGGCAAGACCTGGGACCCCGAGGGAGACAGTTGTTCTCCCGTTCTGTTCTTCGGCTTGAAAAATAAAGTTTCATTACTATTTCAAATATTAAAACACCAGTCGAGACGTCTAGAGTGGAAAACTGTCTAAGTGTATAAGTTAACTGAAAAAGTGTATAAGTTAAAAAATAAATATATTATGTTACTTGTAAGAAATGTTTTGAGCTCACAAATGTGTTAAGCCCTTATTGAGGAAAGGATGTTCAGAATATCCAAATAGTGACTATGAAAAGCTTTCAGACAAACAATAGTAATTGAATAAACTTTTTTCATTTCATAAAACCCAAACATTTAACCTTATGAGCGTTCATGTTAAGTAATTTAAGTCTTAGAGTCTTTTAATCAAATCCAAGATTAAAAAAGTATCTGATCGTTTAGTTTCAAGTTTATTTTTTAAGCAATTCAAATGATTCCGTTGTTTTAATGTCAATTGAAGTGATACTCAGGCATATTGGACATTTTTATGAAGAATGACCAATAGTTGAAACATTATTTACTATCATTTTCTGATTTGTATGATTACAATTTTTCAACATAATTTTGATAAGTATGAAGAAAAGAAAGGACACATTTTTATGGCAAGTAACATTATGTTTTTTTTTTTTTTTTTTTAGAGCAGTTTATTCTCAAAAACTATACATCTGTATTAAGAGTGTAACGAACTTCTATAACGAGGGTACATATGGGATATGAGGGGTGTCATTTGGCGTGTAGGGCCAGGAGTATAGGAGCAATTCGGATGTCAACATTTAAACTCCTTTCCTTAATCTTCATTAGCGGGTTATACTGAGGCCCAGATCAGATTCAATTTTAATTGGTTTAACTTTCTTCAAGCTGTTTCAAACTTATCTTTATTTATTTTTAATATTTCAACTATTCATACAGAGCCAACTTTTTAGGCAAGCCTACGACTACAGGAATGATGGATCAGAACCGCAGTACAATACGTGACTGGGTCTGCACCGTGGGTAGAACAAGTAACGTCACGCGAGTAACTACTAGAATAATTAACTACTGGTAACTAAATTTAACAATCAAATGGAAGCTTTCAGCTAAACTGTAAGTAAACTTTTTACTTCTAGAGCGACTGCAATAAATTAGAATAGAAGTTGTATGTCTATTATGTGTTTGTTGTTCCACTGGACTGCCAGTTCGGTCCTGTGACGTCATGCTAGATGCGTATGATCCTACCAGGTACTATAGTTGCCAATACTTGATGGCGCAATCAACAAAATTGCTTCAAAAACTTTGATTGACATTATTTATCGTACTATGGGTAAAATATAAGTAAAGGAATTTAAATTTGTATTTTTGTATCACATTCAACCTATCTTTTGAAGCTGGCGTGACCGAAAGGGGTCTGAAGGTAATAGTTGTCATTGAGAGTCGAGAGATGGAGGATGTAGAATGAATCATTGGGGGGAGGGGGTGCACAGTAATTTATTTTGTTGAGTAAAAGCATTGATTTTATGCACAAATAGATTTCCCATACAATGTTAAATTTTGAATTAAAAAATATCAGCTGTTTTTGTGGTCCATTGTGGAGAGCTAGTGTAGTCGTAGTCCCATATTAAAGTAATACAGTTTAAATCAGCTGTGGTTGTGGGCCTCATAAATTATCAAAAGTAAGGACACAAATATTCCTATTAGATGGAATATCTATTGTATATATATGTATATATATATATATATAAATCAAGAGTGAAAATATCATAATTTTGACTTTACCGTTTCTGCCAAAAATCGGAAACCAAACAAATCTATTTTAAGATTTCAGAATAGATGATATTTAATTTGAACAATCATAAACCTCAAATTAATTTTCTAAAAAATAATAATATCGTAATCAAGACAGATAACGACACGAAAAAAGCGCCAACATTATCAGGCTTTGGATCCCAGAATTTTACGGGAATCAAACCAGTAATTTATGTACCAACGACATAACTGGGGACAAGCCTTCGTGTCTCAGTTACTAGTCCACCGTTAGTATTCATGTATTGTTTATATTACCATCTTGATATTTTTTTTAAATATTAAATTTACCCGTGTACCTTTAATATTTCGCGAATTTGTTGACAAACATGTAATTACATAATTATGTACACAGGCCATTGAACTCGGAAAACAAACAACTCAAACATTCGCACGTTAATTTCTAATGTTAAATACCCGTTTATACAAGACTAGGCCTACACAGAATTTGATTTGATTTATCACAATATCAATACTAGTTAAACCAAAATAATGTAGAGCTACAACTCCTGATTAATAATTAAACTACATATTTTTAAAAACTAAAGTCATATTTAATTCCAGAACTTATCAGATAGTTTATGGAGGATTTTCCATAAATTATTAATATTCTATTCAATATTAGAAATCATTAAAATATAAATAAATAAATAATATTAATAGCGACACTATTTATTCAAGCTAAACGATACAAAATTATATATGTGTTTGATATACAAGAACACATATACAATGTTCTTGTATATCAAACACATTGTATATGTTTTGTGTGTGTGTGTAATGTTGTATATATATATATGTGTGTGTGTGTGTGTGTGTGTGTGTGTGTGTGTGTGTGTGTGTGTGTGTGTGTGTGTGTGTGTGTGTGTGTGTGTGTGTGTGTGTGTGTGTGTGTGTGTGTGTGTGTGTGTGTGTGTGTGTGTGTGTGTGTGTGTGTGTGTGTGTGTGTGTGTGTGTGTGTGTGTGTGTGTGTGTGTGTGTGTGTGTGTGTGTGTGTGTGTGTGTGTGTGTGTGTGTGTGTGTGTGTGTGTGTGTGTGTGTGTGTGTGTGTGTGTGTGTGTGTGTGTGTGTGTGTGTGTGTGTGTGTGTGTGTGTGTGTGTGTGTGTGTGTGTGTGTGTGTGTGTGTGTGTGTGTGTGTGTGTGTGTGTGTGTGTGTGTGTGTGTGTGTGTGTGTGTGTGTGTGTGTGTGTGTGTGTGTGTGTGTGTGTGTGTGTGTGTGTGTGTGTGTGTGTGTGTGTGTGTGTGTGTGTGTGTGTGTGTGTGTGTGTGTGTGTGTGTGTGTGTGTGTGTGTGTGTGTGTGTGTGTGTGTGTGTGTGTGTGTGTGTGTGTGTGTGTGTGTGTGTGTGTGTGTGTGTGTGTGTGTGTGTGTGTGTGTGTGTGTGTGTGTGTGTGTGTGTGTGTGTGTGTGTGTGTGTGTGTGTGTGTGTGTGTGTGTGTGTGTGTGTGTGTGTGTGTGTGTGTGTGTGTGTGTGTGTGTGTGTGTGTGTGTGTGTGTGTGTGTGTGTGTGTGTGTGTGTGTGTGTGTGTGTGTGTGTGTGTGTGTGTGTGTGTGTGTGTGTGTGTGTGTGTGTGTGTGTAATTTGTTTAAACTCCATCAACAAAATGTTCAAATGGATAAAGTGACTGCCCTGGTATGATTTCTTTTGCCATCCCGCAACAAACTAAGGAAAATAATTTAACTTGGGGTAAAACATTGATGTTTTGTGTATGTTAGAGTAATATTGTATTTTCTTTGAAAAACAATTTACTAATCTTCTACAAGTATAGAATAGAAATTTGTCAATTAGATTTATTTATATTTTAAGAAATTGAAGTGTTGTATTTATGGGTTAAATAAAATTGTGTCATATCATTTATCTATAGACCAAATATAGGAATAATCTCGTTTAAATTGTTAGTATCATTCAGTAAATTGTACATTAGTCACAGTTCTATTATTATTATTTTTTTTTTTTTGAAAAGTTTCACTTTATTGTTCAGTGATGTTCCTAACCTGGTTGGTATATAGTAGGCTAGATTGGGTTACTTTGAAAATAATCTTAAGTAAATATTTTATTTAAGATGTATTAACTTGTAGACAATTATTTTATGAAATCATTACTAAAAAGAAGATAAAAAGGACAGCAACACAAATATTGTTGGATAAATATACAAACACAATCATAGTTTGACTAAAATACCGGTCAACCGGAGAAAGTGACATACGTTAAACAAACGAAAATAACTAACAATAGACTTACGTAGTTTGGCGACGCTGGCAGAGGAGGCGAGTGCCAGACCTATGGAGGCTACGACTAGACACTGCATGACGATGGACATGACTGAAGTGAAGGGCGGCCGGCTGGAGTTCGCAGGACTATATAGCCAGAGTCAAGGCCACGCAGGGTTGGTCCACACCACGTATACTTTGTAATATATATTCAATCATTAGTTTTATGAAATCGGAGTGTTAGGAAGAGCTGATACAAGAATGACGCCAGAGGGAGTTTCCTGATCATTTTATTTTTTTATTAAGCTACAAGAACGGATTTCAAACAAATCTGTAGATCCCTTAGTTATCCCGGCTATTGTATTTTAATAAATAGCTCCTTCTAAGGAACAGTTGTCCTTAGTTAGTAACAATGACGTCCAGACAACACGTCTCATCACACTCATTCGCTCATCATATTTGCCCTTATATGATTCCACGTTCCACTGTACGTGGAACACTGATGATTATACGTTCCACTGTACGTGTATAGGTGGGCGGGTGGGTCAATGCCACTGTACGTGTATGGGCGGGCGAGTGGGTCAATTCCACTGTACGTGTATGGGTGGGCGGTTGGGTCAGTGCCACTGTACGTGTATGGGTGGGCGGGTGGGTCCTCCGATCAATCGAGACGTGAGAGCTCTGCACTCCACCAGCTGAGAGCTCAAATAGTCGAGATGGATTTATGCATCAGCTGATCGATAACCCCCCCTCCCCCAACAGACTCACTAATATCAGTGAAATATCTCGTAATTCTTACTTACTATAAGTATAAAACTCTAGTTAATTTAAGGCAATGCTGTCAATACTGTATAAATTTCTCGCAGTTATTGTGTTTCGGCTTTAAGGTGTACATTTTATAATTAGTGTACGTATTTAATTCCATTTAATTTGTTTAATGGAAATGGTAGTGGATCTGAAAACTGATCCTTATACAAAGTTAAAATTATTCTTGAGATAAAACTAAAGAGCTTCTTTATTCATCTTTTTTACAGTAAAATTACAGTTATTTTAAAACTTCAGTTTGTTTACAATGTTCGTGCTTACCATTTTATGTTAAGCATCATATCACTCTGTGGTAAAAGTTAGTACTTAAGTATGAAAACGAATGTCATTGACCTCTAGGATGAATCAATTTTTATCAGCCATAGCTTTACACAGGGCCGTTTCAAGCGGGTTTGGCGCTCTAGGAAAAAGTACGAAACGACCCCCCCCCCCCCTACATGATCTAATGAAGACAAATCACTATACAAATAAGAACAGCAGACCCCACGTTGATTTTTCTAATGATCTAATATTTATATCAGTAGTTTGTTTAGTGGAGGTATTAAATAACTTACAGTATCACATAATTAATTAATTTAATTCTGTTCCATACTTTAAAACGTCATACTTTTCTTGCCTTTGTTTTTGCAAAGCCTTTTACAAAGGTTTGTACCTCATGTTGATAAGCTAAGTCCTTTTCTATTGGACTATGGTCGCTATTCTATGGACTGGTCTATTCTATGGTCGCTAGACTCACTAGACGTTCTTGAGACATTGGAATGGTCGCTAGACTCACTAGACCTTCTTGAGACATTGGAATGGTCGCTAGACTCACTAGACCTTCTTGAGACATTGGAATGGTCGCTAGACTCACTAGACCTTCTTGAGACATTGCACTTGTCAGATAAGTTTTAATTAGTTTGAGTTTTGAGATACTGAGTTCTGCACTTGTCACTGACATTGGCAAAGTCAATAATATTTTAAGTGCTATGCACAAATTTGGAAATCCATTTTGTAACTGGTGGTCATAGAGGTAATTTAATACAAATTCAGGCGATGCATCTTCTTAGATTCGGTGTCAGATTCCTGAAAGTTCTGCACAAAGTGCAGCTGCATCAATGTCTTTAATTATTTCAGAAGTATTTCCTGATATCATTACTAGAAAGGGTTATGGCGGCTTCCAATTTTACGCGTTATTTCAATATTTCCTTGGATGTCTTAGATTTGAGATTACCTATGTTGTAAATAAATCAACATAATTTTCAAATTACCTTTATCTGAATAAAACGTTCATTTAAAGAATTAATTGACATATATAATATGCCTAATGAAATTAGATACGAAATTTTGTAATTAATTATGACTTATAAAAGACAGTAATTGTGAACACTTAAAATTGTACATAGGTAGCCTATACTATGAAACGTGGTTATTATTATTATTATTTTACTTTCATGTAATAATTAATAAGCAAGTATTTCTCATACATTATAACATACTATAAACACATTCAAACAATACTGAAAAAAATTTTATTATGAAATCCATAAAAAATATTATGGTATCAACTACTATTGTAATGAACATGAGTACTAGGACTCACGAGATAACATTTACATGTACATACTTTAGTGTTAAAATCAGGTTCTGTTTATAATGATGCATATTTTAAACGGAATGCTTAAAGCCTAAATATATCTGTTTCTCAGAAATAGAACATGAAAATATGAAATACTAATATTTGAGAATAATTATCATTATGCTTCAGCATTTTACGTGTGTACAATGCCTATTTACATATTTTACAGAATATAAAAATTCTGTAAAATAGTATTGTAATATAATATATGTAAATAGTGTACATAGTAGAGTAGACTTTACCCCTTCACATTTAACACTGACAGGCAGCAGAGTAGACAGATGACAACAACGTAAACAATGTGAAAAAAAGGGGGAGATGGTCTGGTGCAAACATCTTATGGCGGTATCTTTGATGTCCGAGTCATCAAGTAATCATTCATCGTACCTTCATTCCAAGGACAGGTGTTTCCCATTGATGTATACTAATATATACGATAGTATAGTTCGTTGGTGTTTCCGCATCCCTCAAAGTCGACCGCGTACGCCTTACTAGAAGGGGCGTATGAACTAGAACAGTAGGACGGCGCTCACTTCACTACTACCTCACGAAAAGGTGGTTTTAGGTGGTCAAGACATGGTACATGGAAATGCAGTTATTTTATACTGATTTAAATCAATTTAAATCGTTTTAAAATGACTGCATTTACTTACACATGTGAAAGTAATATATCGTAACTAAATACGAGGATTACAACAAAACCAAGTAATTCGTTTTACGACATCTAGAAGCCAAGAAAACATTGTATCAAGGAATTGATAAGGACTTTTTTCTCCAAAAATTGAAATTCTAAAATTTATAAAACCTAAAGAAAACATTCATATCAAGAAGTATACGTTCATATACGTTCGATACACTAATGGGGGTTTTTAAGGAATAACGGTGTAAAATTGATGTACAGTGAAAATTCCAGTACCTTATTTGTTCCAATTAAGATAAAAATTGCTAAAACTTGTAATAATATTTTAAAATGCACTTGTCATAACGTACAGTTAAACGAGGAAAACAATGGCTTGATTAGATATCTCGTAGGCCTCTTAATATCAAATAGTTTATTTCCATTGATCAATATGTACATTGAAATAGGAATTGTCATTATATTGTATAATATACCATATACTGTATTACATTATCATATATCATACATTATGCCATATGATGTATAACATATCACACAGTTATAAACTACTCTATGATATATTACAAACACATATCATAGTTATATATTATGTTATTAGATGTAATAACAGGTTTTAATTACAGCATACTTTAGCTTTATATAACACTACTAGCTGAACCCGGCGGACGTTGTCTCGCCTTTCATTTTTCATTGACATACCAAAATAAAGCAATAAAAAGAATTATAGAAAAAAACCATTATTTATTAAATAAGTGCAAGCGGGTAAAGTATTTATTTTTTATTTTCACGTTTCACCACATGTTTAGATTACCGAGGAAAAAAGGTTAACACCAAATACAGATCACCTGATCAAGTAAAAGTAGTGTGTGCTACACTCTCAAGGTGAAATGTAGAACTACAATAAATCAAAACATATACAGTACTGTTGTTGTGAGAACTTCAATCTGCTTATGGCATGTGAAACTACATTAAACCACTCAGTCATATGTTTTTGTAAACAATTCAGATTCTCCATTTGAATAACATGGGATCTTTAGGAGCCCGTGGAGCGGGACCCTGTGGACGGATCTGCATCTAACTTCACAGAAACCATCTCGGGAGTATACAGGACAACATCCTAAAGTTTCATGGCGATTGGTTGGATGGTTTGGCAGCGCATAAACTTCAAACATATATATATATATATATATATATATATATATATATATATATATATATACAAACATCCTCTTTTATAAATATAGACTAGCTGTACCCGCCCGCTTCGCTGGTCATAATATTGAGTTTGAAACTTGCAATAAAAATATAAGTAAATATTCCAACAAATTAAAGAATATTCAAAGATTTATATATTATAATATGAAATTTTTTTAATAGACCTATAACATTTGCAACATTTTTTTCACACTTTTTAGGAGGCATGTCATAAAAAGTAAACTGCAAAACAAATAATTATTTATTTTTTATTTTCACGTTTCACCACATGTTTTAATTACCGAGGAAAAAAGGTTAACACCAAATACAGATCACCTGATCAAGTAAAAGTAGTGTGTGCTACACTCTCAAGGTGAAATGTAGAACTACAATAAATCAAAACATATACAGTACTGTTGTTGTGAGAACTTCAATCTGCTTATGTCATGTGAAACTACATTAAACCACACAGTCATGTTTTTTGTAAACAATTCAGATTCTCCATTTGAATAACATGGAATCTTTAGGAGCCCGTGGGGCGGGACCCTGTGGACGGATCTGCATCAAACTTCACAGAAACCATCTCGGGAGTATACAGGACAACATCTTAAAGTTTCATGGCGATCGGTTTGATGCTTTGGCAGATAATATTATTAGGCTAGGGTCATGTTCTAAACATTCTTGAATACAATAAAAAGGATTATCAATTAGCCATTTATACAAATTTGTTTAAATTGAGCACAAAGAATGGTCCGAGCTGACTGAGGAAGTTTATTGAAACATTTAATTCTATTGACTTTGTAAGAATTTGAAGTTTCAGTAAGTCTATGCTTTATGCTTTGGAATATAATCATACAACAATACATACAAATACAACAATCATATTGTTGTAACATATCTTATGATTATGGATGTCTTGTCTAATATTTAAACTGTTCAAACAAGATTTAGTGTAGAGTAATAGTTAAAATATATACAGGTTATAAACAGTGTGAATTTTTAATTTATTGAAAAGAGGTCGGCAGGGATCTAAAGGACCAGCTCTACACAAGGTTCTAATAACCTTTTTTTGTAGTAATAAAATGTCATGTACATAACAAGAGTGGCCCCATATTAACAATCCATAAGAAATATGTGATTGAAAAAACAAAAATACACTGTTCTTAAATAATTATCATGCAAAATGTTTCTAAGTTTCCAAATCAAGTAATTTACACAATTTATAATTTTACAAATTGTATCAGGGTGTGTTTGCCAATTCAACTTATTGTCTAATTGAAAGCCTAGTAATTTAACAGAATTAGCATCTTCATTTTTTGAAAGGCTTAAAATAATTTTCTGTGTCTTTTCTCTGTTGCAGTGTAGTTTGTTGGATGAAAACCAATCAATAGCTCCAACTTACTTATTGTATTGTTGGCAAGAACAAATTGTGTAGCTCAATGTGAGAACTTCTAAGTTGTTGTTTAAAGCCAGTAGAGTTACATCATCTGCATAAATAGATTGGGTGTTAAGGCACAATGGAAGATCATTTATCATGACTGTGAATAAGAAAAACCCTAGGCAGAGCCCTGTGGAACCCCCAGACCAACACTTAATAATTTTGAATTTTGCCCTCTTACAGAAACTTACTGCTTTCTACCACTCAATTAGGATTTTACTATGTTGATTTATTCCCCATCCACTCCATAAAACTTGAGTTCGTCCAAAAGTATGTCATACGCCTTACCTAAGTCACATAGCACAAGAGAAACATACTTTTTCTTTAAATGCTTTAATGGTTGTATCTACTAAATTTATCATTGCTGATGTTTTTGAATAACCTTCCCTAAAACCAAATTGTTTGTTGTAAATTAAGTTATTTTGAACAAAATATGAACTTAGTTGTTTGTGCATAACATATTCGAGTATTTTTGAAAACACAGGAACAATAGATATTGGCTTGTAATTCTGCTTTAGTTTCTTATCCCCCTTTTAAAAAGTGGGATTATTTTTAATAAATTTGAAAAATATCCACTTTGTAGACATTGAGTTAGGATAATAGCAAGTGGTTCACTAATACAATGGATGTAATGTTAACGATGTAATTAGAAATTCAATAATGCTCAAGACTCTTGGAATTTGAAAATTTAGAAACAAGATCTTTTACCTCTGACCCATTAACTCCCTTCCATTTAAAATCAATATGTTGCCTTTAACCACAGAATATAGACAGATATCTGTCTATATTCTGTGCTAGTGTAGAAACGGCCCTGGCTTTACATTGACTTCTTAATATTTCAGTCAATATAAAATATTGTTAATGCTTATGAGCTACAGTATATTTATTTTTCAGCGTGAGGCTCCCCCAAAGTTGTGGCGCCCTACGCGGCTGCCTGAACCTGCCTAGTGTAGAAACGGCCCTGGCTTTACGTTGACTTCTTAATATTACAGTCAATATAAAATATTGTTAATGCTTATGAACTACAGTATATTAATTTTTCAGCGTGAGGCTCCCCCAAAGTTGTGGCGCCCTACGCGGCTGCCTGAACCTGCCTAGTGTAGAAACGGCCCTGGCTTTACATTGACTTCTTGATATTTCAGTCAATATAAAATATTGTTATTGCTTATGAGCTACAATATATTTATTTTTAGGTCTACGGATTCAACTAAAAGACTATTTAATCTTTTTAAATCATTTCACAGTTTACAATTTTCTTTTTCAAACGGATTGATATTTTGTAACTACCTTATTCATTCTTTATGTCATATTTTAAAATTAAGGTTTTAAAAATAAATATCCCCTTAAATATTTTACTATAAAATGTATTGTAATGTTAATAAGATAAATTTAATAATGGTGATATGATAAGTTTAATAAAACAATAGGTCTATTTAAATTTTTCGAATTTATTATATTTAATTTTTTAGTAATTGAATGAATGTTTACTACAGGAATAACTATTCCGTGTTTCTACATTTTTGTTTTAGTATGTGTATGCAACGTTTTTAAGTAACCCTAAAATTATTCTCCTGCCAGAAAGTAGATGGTGTATTTCCATTTGCTTACTATTTTTTAACTGATCATTGTATTTCTAACAAAATCTTGTATCTGCCTGAATACTGGTACAGTATTTTTTGGCGCCCTTTTGAGCTGTTTTTATATTTTTGCCTTACCCTCGAGGGAGGGTAAGGGTTGTAGACTTTTAGGGCTTTGGCCCTCGAAATCAGTCGCAACCGAGGAGCCAAACAGGCCGCTCGGCCGATTCATTGCATTTTTACAAGAGATTACACATATCATACTGTTACATTTACATAGTCCAACAATAAACCATTCATTTCAAAGACAGTTCAGTGTTTCATTTTTAATTTACACCTTTTACATTTTTATTATTAATTGACACCACGTGCTTCTCAGGATCACCGGGCTCCTGTGCGTGGAGTCGATTCAGCACTGCGTGGAGTCGCAGTGGCACCATAAAACCAAGCTAGCTCCTCCAGGGCGCCTTAAACCTAATAATGTCACTGGTTAAAACAATACAAACAGAACTTAAAATACGAGTAATACTTTAACCCTACTAGTGGCAGGTCATTTTACCCTGTGGCTGGCTGTTTTTAGGGGTTGCGCAAGAGTTTTTACTAAAATAAAATAAAAATATAAACAACACATTATATGTGTTTTGTTACACACGTTTCTTTTCAGAATGAAATGGTGAATAACGTTTTTTATTTAAAATTAACTACTACTTTGCATACATGTATTTTTTTTAATACATGGAACATGTTTTCATTTTTTTAATGTCATATGGAAACAATTATTTCATTTCTAAAATATAGTTGGGACCTTGCCTTTAAAATTTACTTCTATCACGTTTTTTCAATATCTGAGATAGCCAACAGATTTTAAATGTTGTCTGGTTTTTGAAACTAACATTATGTGTATATATATAAGTAAATTGAAGCTATCTTACAAAAACTAAACATATGTACTTTCCTATAGCTAAGTCTCTCCTAAGTACGTTTTTGCCATAAATAAAAATAAATTTTACAGTATGTATATATTGTTAGAGTATATATTTCTCTTCAGAAAAACATAGAGAGCAACAATATTTGAATGGGAACTAAATATACAATTGTTTACAAGTTTATACATTTTTGTGTAAACAATTTATAAAATGTTCCAAATAAAAAAAATTGTTCCTTTTCCGTATTTTATTAGACTCAGTAGAAAAGATGCTACATATGCAATAAATTGCAAATGTTATAGAATATATGAACATATAAAGTGTCATTATGATTATGTAAAACCATACAAATTTATCAGAAAATAGCATAACCATAGCGAAAATTTTAAATTTTTAGTTGAGGTATTTACAATATAATAATAACCATTGAAACATTTTTACTTCATTACTTTTATTATATAACAACGTATACGATTAGTAAAATCACAAATTGGACTTACATTGAACTGAATAAACTATATAATTTGAAAAAGTTAAAAATAAAATTTCCTTTTTTTATTTGAATCAATTAAGAAACCATAATAAAGTAATCACATAACAATACCAATATTTTTCAGAAATATCCACAACAACACTGATTTCATTCTAAAATCAAAACACGTCAAGCATAATAATATACATGAATACATGATTCGTAAATAAATATTCAATATGGTGTCAAACATCAATTATGGTGTGAATAAAAAAATTACTGCGTTATTTATCACGATAACTAAAATATATTTACCCTAGCTGATATGTTTAACTAGAAAGTGCGTATACAATTTTTCTCTTGGTGAATTATTCCTTCGAATTATTTTTTATTTTCTTTTTAAGTTTTTGTTCTAATTTGTTGAAATTTACTAAATTAATCATGTAGAGTCAGTGACAGTTTATATATTTTTCATTCTGTACACTAATTCTTTGAACTTTTGATTGTTGATTTGTTGTTGTTGTTAGGTACACATTTTGTATATTTTTTCATATTTCCATTTCAAATTATTACAATGATCACTAACGATCATGATTATTTACAATATCCTATGACCAGTTCTAATCAATATGACTCTATTTTCGACTAATAATCAATCAGAAAAATGTCTGACCATCTTTCTGGTTGTGAATTGGGTAGTTGGTAACAAGTCCAGTCGAAGCAAAGCAAGAGTATTATGGTTCAGCAAAACAACAGGAACACAAATGCCCTCGTGTTGGTACTGACACAGCTGACAAGTTCACAGTTGCTGAATCAATTCAGCTCACAAATAAGTTTGAGATTCTATCTTCAAATCATGAAGACTTAATGAATGACGACGTGACAAACACATCGACAAAGGTTTCCAAACCACCACCAATTTTTCTCCCTGGAGTGACGAATGTTGCACCCATGATCAGAGCATTGGATTCAATGGTGAGTAAGACTGAATACACTTACAAGTGCCTCAACCAGGATAGGATTAAATTATTTCCTTTAACCCCTGACTCTTACAGAAAAATAATAAAGGAGCTTACTGATCTAATCGTTAGTTTTCATACTTATCAATTAAAGCAGGAACGTGCATACATAGTTGTGCTGAAAAATATGCACTATTCTACTTGTATAGAATTTAAAAGTGCTATTGAAGAAAAAGGTCATAAGGTAAGGAATTTGACTAATGTTAGAAATAGGTTTACTAAGGAACCAATGTCTTTGTTTTTTATTGATCTAGAGCCACACCATACTAAGAAAGACGTATTCCAGATTCAATATTTACTGAATGCCAACGTTCTGTTTGAACCACCTCTTAAAAAGAAGAAGGTTGTGCAATGCAAGGCATGTCAAAAATATGGTCATACAAAAACCTATTGTTACATTGCATTTCGTTGTGTCAAGTGCACCCAGAGTCATGACACAAAAGATTGCTCTAAACCATCAACAGTATCGCCAACTTGTGTATTGTGTTCTGGTGAGCACCCAGCTAATTACAAAGGCTGTCCTGTTCAATCAGCAAAAACAATATCCACCTCTTAGAAAAAAATCTCTTGGACATCATGACAGTTCTGAACCCCAAAAACCACCTTCCACTAACCTTAACCGGTTGGTTACAGAAGGAGTAAGTATAGCTCAAGCAGTGTCCTCGTAATGTATCCTCCTATATAGTCCGAGATAAAGCTCCATGGTCGTATAAACGAGTCTGAACATTTGTCCACCATTCTTCAAAGGTTTTTTGAACGTTTTGAGATTATTTTATCAAAACAAGTGGAACAGAATAATACTTTGCATAATCTGTTGACAACTGTTATTTCTCGTTTAAAATGAATATTTTTCTGAAAGTCGCTTTATGGACTTCCAATGGCTTGGCTCAGCATAGTCAAAAGGTTGAGCTATTCATTACCCAACATAAAGTAGATGACCTACTTATTTCACGGATAGGAGTCATTTTTAAATTCCAAACTACACGTTATAGTTTACTAACCATCTTGACAACACGGCCCATTGGGTAAAGATACGAGTTACCTGGTTTTAAAGAGGATTATCTTCAAGCTTCCACCATTACTCTCGAAGATAGATTGGGACCGGCAATTTAAACTCTCGGCAATTTACGGTCCTTCATGACATGTTATTACTAAAGAACAATTTGAAAGGTTTTTTTAATACTCTCGGAAACAAATTTATTGCAGGGGGTGGTTACAAAACCAAACATACTAAATGGGGTTCACGATTGGTCACATCTAGAGGCCGGCAACTTTTAAGAGTGCTGAATTATAATGTTTCTGATCATATTTCGACAAATAAATCTACATACTGGCCAAAAGATTTGCGAAAATTTCCATATTTGTTAGATTTATTTGTTGTTAAAGGTATAAACCACAATTAAATCGTTTATTGCAGAAACCACATAACCAACATTTTTTGAATTTTAGGGAAATCAAGAAAAACCCAATTTCCAAAAAAGTAACAAACATTTTAATTAAGTAATTTTTAATTGTTAACTACCAAGGTATTTAAAGTCGTGGATGTCGATCTTAATCACCAGGGCTGACATACCACTTAGAAAAAAAATAAATAATTTTTTTCACTTATGGTGTTTCTGCAATAAACGCTGTTTTAAAATCAAATTATAATTTGTTTAGTAATTTTTTGACAGATTTGCAGGTTTGGGCACATTGAAAAACAAAAATATAAATAAGACAATTTATTCAAAGATGGAACTGATTAACTAGTATAAAAACATGAAAAAATGTACATTTTTCGGACTTAACCTACTCGTCATCTTCATTGGACCCCTCAATCATTTCGGCATCTGTTGTTGGCCATTGTAACAAAGCATTGTAGAAGTCTTCATACCCTGTGGTATAGTTGGTCAACTTTTTGATATCATTGAGCTTTGCCTTTTGGATAGGTACCTGTAACGAAGAAATCAACTTGTTGGTTCTGCAAAGATAAGTCCTGACTGGCTACCATATTTAAAAAAAGTGTATATGCTGTTGATATTATTTTTATTAACTAATAACATTATGTTCATTATTATTGTAAAACAAAAATAACTTCATTGTTTTCTTTTAATTGTTTCAAATAAAATTGTAGAAATAATAAAAGTAATGTCTTACCTGTCCTTGGGGGTAGGCAACTGCAGTTGGTAGTTCCGGTGGTTTGTCACATTTCAGGAGGGTGAATGTGGACTCACGTAAGCCATCAATGAACTCCCTCACTACTACTTTCCCTTGCGAATGTGAGGAGAACTGGAACTGTCTGTAAGTGGATATTTTAAATGGTTCTTTGTCCTTCTTCGGGATGTCTCTTCCTGCTGTTTCATTGGAGGCTGAAACTGTCTTTTTGTAGTATGCAGGCCACCAGCTTTTGAAGTTTAATATTTAATTGGTTTTCACTTCATGGACTGTGAATCGACCAGAATTACTAGCCCTCAGTATCAGTTCAATGTACTCCTGTGGTGTATAAATCCGGTCAGCTTTCCGTATGAGGCGCTTTATACAGCCAAAGTCCCTGTCACAGGGGCAAAAAGAATGCCCTCGCACTGGGAAGCAGTATGTAATAGTCTCAAAATGTGAATTGTCACACAGAGCCATTAAGAATCTTATCACGGTGTGATTCTTATTTTGTCCGAAAGGACCATCACTAAACAGTACCAATTTCTTTATTGTATCAGGTACTTCAGTCTATATGTAGTCAAAAAGAAAAGAACACACCTCATCTGGTGATTTATTTCCTACACCCTCATGGTATACATAAATTTTCGCCTTATTAGTCTTTAGGTTGTGGATACAAAAGCAGTTCACCCACAATTGCCGCATGTAGAAGACTTCTTGGACAGGAATTTGCGGCAAAGGTAGATTTTGCATGAAGTCAAAACATATTGCCAGAGTTTCGTCATCTTTGTCATTACTGTAATCTTTTATTTTCTTGTAATACTTCTTAGCCCTATTTTTATGAACCATCATCTCTCCAACAGCAGTACGTTTGGCACTTTCACTCAGAAGAGGGTCCCTTAGCTTACTAGATAGACTTTCACAAGTTCTTTATACCACTACAACAACTTATACTTAAAAACGCATTAACAACCAAGAAATCAGCCCGGTATAAACGGTAGTAAACAAACAGTACACCACTGACCTACAGACAGGAAGTGAAGAGCACATGGCAACAATGACAGCCACGGCTGCCAACATCGCTCAACACAAAAAATTAATTTACCCTGAGTTTGTTGCAGAAACCCCACAACTGCAGTCACTTGAGGGGTTTCTGCACTAAACGAATGATTCGATGCCCAGTTTGAAGCCTTTAGGATAGTCGCAGTTGTGTGATTTCTGCACCAAACGGTGTATTTCAATTTGTACATCATTAACTAAACTAAACAGTCATACAAATTTTTATGTTTAGTTTGTCATTAACTAAGACTAAACAGTCAAAATCGAAAAAAATGTTGGTTATGGGGTTTCTGCAATAAACGATTCATTCAGATAATTCACCATTCTGAAGACTGTGGTGAATGAGACATCAGCCTAAGAAAATCTTACACAACAAAAACACTGATTGGAACATGTTTAGAAATTTTATGAGTGAAATTTTCAATTTAAAAGTACAATTGAAGAGTGCTGAAAACTTCGAAAATGCTGTGGACTATTTTACAAATTGCATTCGAAACTCTTTCAAAGCGTCTACACCCTTACTGAATTTGTCAAGGACCGATAAATTAACGTTCAATTACCCTATTTACATCAAGAAAAAATTCGCTGAAAAAAGAAGATTACGGCGTGTTTGGCAGAATACTAGGAATCCAAAAGACAAGGCAAGAGCTGCTCAAAGTTTGAAAAGAGAACTGTCAACTATTAAAAATCAATGGTTTGAGGAGTATAGGCCTACTCAATATCTGAAGGCTACTGACTCTACAGATTATTTAATGTGGAAGGCTACGAGAAAATTGAAGCGGCCAAAAATATTTGTTTCCCCTATTTTGAAATTTAACGGGACCTGGGCAAAAAGCAACATTGAGAAATCTGAAGCATTTGCGGAATACTTCTCAAATGTTTTTTAAGCCCTATGATGCTATAGTGGATAGTGAAGAGTAAATACTAGAATATCTTGACTCTCCACTGCAACTTGACTTACCTTTAAATAAATTCACACCATCTGAGGTTCGCTCCATCATAAATCATGATCTTAATCCTAACAAATCTCCAGGGTATGCCTTTGGTACAGGTAAATTACTGAAAAACTACCCAGAAAGGGAGTAATATTCTTGACTTGTCTATTTAACGACATATTAAGGATAGAACACATACCAGTTCAATTTAAAGGAGCTCAGCTAATTGTCATACCGAAACCGGGAAAGTCCGGTTATATCATATAGGCCAATCAACTTACATCATATAGGCCTATAAGTTTACTGCCAGTCATTTCAAAATTGTTTGAAACACTTTTTCTCAGAAAATTGTACTCTTAATCTTCATGGATGAAATAGTGCCTAGCCACCAGTTCGGATTTAGGTCAAACCATAATACAATAGAACAAGTCCACAATGTGATTGAACCGATACGTCAGTGCTTAGAAAACAAACATTGCTGTTCAGCAGCCTTTTCAGATGTCACCCAGGCATTTGACGAAGTCTGGCATACTGGTTTGTTATACAAAATAATAAAAAAGTGTTTGCCACGTTCTATTTTCCCAATTTTAAAATCTTATCTCACTGACAGATTTTTTTTCAAATTAAATACAGAGATGTTCATACTCAGTTGCTTCATATATAGTTTGGAATTCACAAGGCAGTGTTATTGATCCCTTCCTGTACATCTTTATCTTATATACTGCTGTCCTTCCACTCCTTCCACTAAACGAACATTCTCATTTTGCAACATTTGCTGGTGACACAGCGATTCTGTCAATTCATATGCTCCTGTACAAGCATCGGCTCACTTGCAACAAATTTTGGATCATATTATTAGATGGTTTAATATTTGGAGAATCATATGACGTTGACATTAAATCAAAATTCTTGTCCTCCAGTTTCAATTAATAATATTCAATTACCTCAAGTATCAGAAGTAAAATACTTAGGAATGCACATTGATAGAAGACTAGCTTGGAAATCTCACATCTGGTCAAAGAGACAACATTTAAATTTGAAAACAGATAAACTTGACTGGGTTTCAGGATTTAAATCAAAACTCAACTTGAAAAACAAATTGTTACTCTACAAAACTGTTTTGAAACCAACTGCAGCTGTGGGGCACTGCATCTAACTCCAATATATATATAATTCAACGGTACCAGTCTAAATTATTAAGGAAGATTGTTAGAGCACCATGGTATGTATCAAATGTCACTTTTCACCGGGACCTTAAAATACCAATAGTAAGACAGGAAGTTGTAAGATACAGTGAACGTTACGTGGTTAAATTTCAAAGTCATTCAAAGCCACCTAGTCAATTTGTTGGACAACTCTACTTCAGTCTACAACGACCCCAATATCTTGGACTTACAATATAGATTTGTTTAATTTTTTGTTAGTGTTAACAATGGTTAACTTCTATGTATTTATGCAGTTTCTTGCCACCAAACAAATTTGGAACATTTTGCTTGAAATGGGTTTAGAATTGGCTGTATTTTCACGAGATATGCTTTTTATTCCGCGGAAATAACGTATTTTACCGAAAAATTCGAAAAAACCAATGTCACAACTTTTAGTATTTTTGTCATATTTCCGTTAATATGAATGGTATTTTAATCATCTTTCTTTTATTTTGATGTATTTTTTTGCACAAAAATTTGAAATCTATTTTGGTCTACTACAAATATTTCTCGAGATATAACGGAAAAACTACTATCGTGGCGTTATTGCTACTATTCTGAAATTGTTAGAGTATTGCTAGTTTAAATTTAGTAGAAAAAAGTATATGGAAATAAGCCTACATAGGCAATACTGCCTGTGCGTAGGCTTGAGTTGCTTGTCAGTAGAATAATATTTTCACTAATTTATCCAGTGTATTTAAAATTCTAAGAAAATGTAATTTATGTATTTTTTTTATAACTAGTACAGTATACCATCTCATTTTCTTTTTTAACTATTTGTTTTGAAAATTTGGCAATATTAAGTAACTCTGCTATATTCAAAAATACTTTAGTACAGCACAAGCACAAGAGAAAAAAAGAAGAAAAAAAGGTTAGTATATGCCTACATGAGTCAAAGAGGGAGGCAGAGAGAACGCTGTGGCTGAAAAACTATAGTAGTAGTATAGAATCAATCCGTAGTTGTGTGGTAAAGGGTGTTCAGGTTGTGGCCATGTCTGTATTCGGCAGTGATAAGAGCCTCTGCCTCTTGTGTACTGATAAGAGACAACCACTGGTTAGCATTTGTCTTTAGAGAAGCTAATGATGGAGAAGAGAACAATATCAGGCCCACATTTTGACGATAGTTGGACAGATTTCTAAACAATGTATGACATGTATAGAATGGATTTGTTGATAGATAGGTTTTAGCTAAGGGAACAGCTGAGAACAGCTGAAATTCCAACATTACGTGAATATCTAGTATTGTGCGAGTGGGAAATTCTAGAAAAGGTTATGTTGTGGTTTTTAAATATATGAATTAAAAGGGCTTTTATGTATAGATGACGCACACTTAAAATACCAATTTCAAAAAACAGAGCGTCAGTTGGATATCTAAAACCTTTGTTAAATCCCACTTTTAATATAGATTTTTGAATGATGTTAAGAGGCTGTAAATTACTTTTAAAAGCTCCCCCCCCCCATGAAATACCTGATTACCTGATTACCTCCTGCTGAATCCTTGACCAGCTCTGCTGGATAGATAGCGTCAAAGAGAGAAAAAAACTTTTTATAAAACATTTATAAAACATTTATACATTTATATACATTTTATTCACAGATATGGGCGGCAGACTCAGTAAGTAGCTTGGAGGAATTCACCCAGTGAGTAAAATGGCCTCTGCAGCAGCCAAGTTTTTAGGCGGTCCCTGAACTCCTGGACGTTTCCTATGTTCCTGATATTTGCTGGTAGCCTATTGTACATACGCAGCGCGAGATGGGGGAAGTTGTCTTTCCTCTTGCTGAGTCGGCAGAAGGGAATGTCTAGGTCGCCATTTCTACGGGTGTTATAAGTGTGGAGATCACTCCTTACAGAGAAGTCCGACAGATTTGCCTTTAAATTGGTCAGGCTGGAGAGAATGTACTGGCTGTAAATACTCAGCACTCCCAGTTCGATGAAAATGGGCCTGCAGTGATCTCTACCCTTGGCTGACAAAATCAGTCTAACCGCTTTCTTCTGAAGGATGAAGATATCTTTGCACCCAGTGGCATGACCCCAAATCTCCAGACCATAGCTGATGTGGCTGTGAAACATTCCGTAGTAAACTGTTAATAAGTATTGCTTAGTCAACATAGGTTTGAGTCTACGCAGCAAATGAAGGACGCGGGCTAGCTTGATACAAATGTTATTTGTATGCCCTCTCCATGTAAGTTTTGGGTCCAAGGTAAATCCCAAGAGTTTGATATCATGTTGTATATTAGTCAGGGGTCTGGACAGGCTACAGACCATAACTTGGGTTTTGTCCTCGTTCAAACATAGGCTATTTTCCTCAAACCACTTCTTTGCTCTGGAAAAAGTTTGATTAGACCAAAATTCTGCTTCCTCTGGAGTCCTGCCGCTGGCGTAGATTGTAGTATCATCCGCAAACAGAAGCAGGCTTCCCAGCTGGTCCAAATCATTGACTGTGATGAGGAAAAGAACCGGGCCAATAACCGAACCCTGAGGTACTCCGTACTTTACTGGTCCTGGCCTAGACTGAGCGCCCCTGACACAAAGGACTTGTTTGCGGTCAGTCAAATAAGATCTAAAAATCTGCAAAGCAGCTCCGGCCACACCATACTTCTGTAGCTTCGATATAAGTTGGTCATGTGAAACGCAATCGAAGGCTTTACTTAGGTCGGCTAGAGTCAGGGCAACCGAATCTCCTGCCTCAAAAGATTCCAAGATGTGGTCGATCAACTCCAAAACTGCAGTTACTGTCGAACGGGTTTTCCTGAAACCATGCTGAGATTCCGAAAACAGGCTATTAGCTTCGAAATATTCCACCAGCTGCATCTTCATCACTGTCTCAAAGACCTTGGAAAAAATTGACACTATCGAAATCGGTCTGTAACTCTCCACCTTTTCAGGATCCCCCTTCTTGAAAATTGGTACGGTTCTAGTAGCTTTTAAGATATCTGGAAAGATGCCAGCACCCAAACAAGCATTCAGGACAGCAGCCAAGGGAATGGCTATTACATTTATAACATACTTCAAAAGAACAACGTTCATGCCAAAGATATCCTGACTCTGAGAGTTCTTAAATTTGCCAATAATTTTTATTAAGTTTTCAGGGCTCACTTGAGACCAATGGAGGAATTCCCCAACTTTCTTACCAGGTACTGGTACTTGAAACTGCGATATGCCAGAATTGTCCGAGGGAATGGAACCAACTATCCTGTCAACTTCACCAAGAAGATATGAGTTAAAATCATCTGGACTGGCATTACACTTTAGAGTAGGTTTAGCTTTTGTGGTACGGTTAACCAGACTCCAGGCTGCCTTGCACGGGTTTTTGGCATTCAGGATTTCCTCCATATTTGCTCGTTTCTTTGACTCATCTACCTTCTTTCTATAGGCCCTTTTAGCTCTTAAGTACATTGAATAAAATCTGTCTTTTTCTGATTGAATATTGGCACTCTTATATCTATCATGCAGAGCAATTACAAGCTGTCTTAGTTTGGCGAGGTCATCAGTATACCAGGCTTTACTACTCGCTTTAGATTTTGGCTTTTTAGACTCCTTAAAACTGGATGAGGCTTTAGCTGGAAAGAAACTGTTAAACAACTCATTAAACATGTTGAAAAAATCCAAGAAGGCCTGTTCAGGATGTGAAGATGCTGAGTGCAGAATGGGACTCCAATCTGTCTGAGATAGAGCTTCCTTAAAACTAGGAAATTTGTCATCATTAATAATCCTAATAGATCTATTATAATTGGCACACCATGCAGGAGAATTGTCAACACTCACCCCCTCCGAGAACACATTCATCAACACAGGACAATGATCGGCTATCACGGGATCCCCGATATCGACGCTGTAGGCCCACAAATTCAGGGAAGTAGCTATGATGTCCAGGCAGTTCTCACCACGAGTAGGACTACGGGTTGTTATAAAGAGTCCGTGACCTCTAAGAATAAAATTGAACATATTAGCTGAGTCATCATTTGTGTTTAAAGGTAGGTTAACATCGCCACCTAAGACTATTGGCATATTAAACCTAGCAAGCCAAACTAGGCAATTGTCCAGGGCATCAAAGAAAAGCTCTAGGTTACCATTTGGTGAGCGGTATATAGATAAAACTAGTAGTGACTTGTCGGTCAATATAGCACCGGTCAATTCAATGTCTAATTCCGAGCAAAACTGGTCAAGATTGACTGGCTTGACATCAAGAGCTGAGTTTACATGAATTGACACACCGCCGTTTTTGTGGTTGGCTCGACAATAGGCATTAGCTAAGTTAAGGTGCTCAATATTATTGTAAAACTTGACTTCATCTGACACTGGAATTTATTTGGAAATTTTGGAAAATATAATTTTGGAAATTATTCCAAAAGACAACAAGGACTGAACATAAGCGAAGTACGCTAACTTTATTTCTTTTTCACAAAGAATATTTCGAACCCGCTTGAACGCAAATGCGTATTTACGTAATTTCTTTTTCAAATAGTCTATGCGTTGAGCCCAGTTTAGTTGTCTGTCAAAAATAACCCCCAAATACTTATAAGACGTAACCCCCTCAATAGCCTCGCAGCCGCATACCCGGCTATTGTAGTCTCCACAAGAATGAATCACTAAATTATCTAAGATATAATCGGTATTACTCCTTAACTAGATAGGTAAGTATTTTGTTTTACTGACGTTCAAGCAAAGGAAATTCTGATCAAACCACGATTTTAAAGACATGAGATCTCTTAAAGCAAATGAGCGCACCTCTGCCCAGTCCCGGCCCTTTACGAGCTCCAAGGCGTCGTCGGCAAAAAGAAACAATTTACTATTTAAATTTAATCTTGTGATATTATTGATATATATTAAGAACAATATTGGACCAAGAGTGCTACCTTGAACTACACCATAATCTATTGGAAGTAAATTACTATTGACCCCACTCAAGGCAACTAATTGTCGTCTTTCTGTTAAATAGCTAGAAAACCAATCACGTGCTTTACCACGCACTCCAATTTGCTCCAACTTGGTAGTAGTAAATTTCTATCTATGCTGTCGAAAGATTTTTTCAGATCTAAAAAGATAAGCATAATTCGCTCGTCTTTGGAAATAGAGTCGTACAATTGTTTGTTTACATCAAAAAGTATGTCTGAAATTGTTATGTTCTCCCTAAATCCATACTGACACTCTTAGAATCTGGTTTATTTGCAGGTATTTAACAAGCTGTTCTTTGATTATTCTCTCTAGTATTTTAGAGAAAACACTGAGTAAAGAGATCGGACGGAAGTTTTTATCTGTATGAATTTTATCTTTATATAAGGGAAGAACTTTAGCAATTTTGAAAATATCTTGAAAGATTCTGGTGGAAATACTGAGATTGACCAGGTGGACCAGGAAAAAGAGGAATCAGCATTTTGATTGTTTAAAATTGGTTCCCAGCTTATAGTTTGCAAGTTAGAAGTGAGTAGTGTGTGGTCTAGGTATGTGCTGTTGTGTACAGTTGGAATGCTCACCCTGTCTGTGCGTGTTGCTATAGTGAGGCCTGTACTGTAGTGGTCAGTGGTGTGTGTCTAGAGCACGGCAGCTTGTACACTGTTCATGTCATTGTAACGTAGAAATATGTGGTCCAGACACGTAGCACTGTTGTCAGTCACCCTTGTTGGCTTATCAATACACTGTACAAGTCCACCGGCAGTCAAACGTTTAAGTAGGCCTATTGTTCTGAGAATTGAGTGTCTAACAAAGTGTTGACGTTTATGTCCCCAAGCCAAATGTGAGCGTCTTTTTTATTTAGTCTAGAATAGTAAAGTTGTAACTTGTCAAGGAAGTCTATTAAATTACAGTCAAACGTTCGGTAACAGGCAGTGAGAACAAAGGTTTTGTTTGCAAATGGGAAACACAGTTTAATGCCAAAAACGTCTCCCAATGTTATTTGTTCTGTAGTTACAGTTAGCCGTTTGTTAAAATAAACAATAACCCCATCGTTACGGTTTTGATATCTGTTAGTAGTTACAAAGTCAAACCCTTCAATACTCTCCACCCTCTGCCCATCGCCACTATCTGAAAGCCAACACTCGGTCAAAACAATAATAAATAACTGAGCATTTCATCGAAGTTCTTGGAATAACTCCTAATAATTATTAGTATGAAAAATTTTTAAGGTGCTGTGTTTATTCCCGTAAAAGTTAGAAAAAGATATAGTATCACTTAACTCTAAACAATTAAATATGAAAAAGTCATCTTCATCTTCCGCGTTCATAACCTGCAAAGACCAACCCGCCCTCATACTCTAGTTGTTATTAAAGCCGTTACCAATTAATATAATTAAAATTTAACCATACTTTTATAAATGTTGAGAATACCAATGAAAAATTAAAAATCCAAAGGTTTTAACTTGCACACTACGCATGACAGTCTAGTTAAAATTGCTCAGAAAATAAAAAACACAATAATAATTATAATTAAATACCGTAAAAAAAACTAAAATATCTGTTGTATGATACACATATAAGTTCTAGAAAATCTTGCGTCTTATATACAACCAATAATTGGTTTGCACTGTTTATAGATTAATAATAAAGCTGAAAACTAAATAATTAAAACTAAACTATTAATCACAAAAACCGAATTCACCTATATTTCCGCCAGAGTGATGGCGGACAGGCCGTCACGGAGGCCACACTCTAATTTAATGCAAATTACGAAATTTTGTTGAGAAAATAGGCAATTAGGATAAGTTAGGTTGTCAGTAAAAAATAAATTTTCGAGCTGAAAAAAATAATTTTATTACAAAACCAGTAATATATTTGTGTTCAACATAAAAAAAACAGAAATGAAAAAAGTTGTCGAAAAATAAAGATTTTTGAAAAAGTTGGTTTTTCCACTATCAGATAAAAAAACTAGTTTTTCGATTTTTCGGTAAAAACCGAGTTTTCCGTGGATGAAATCAAACTCCTCAAGAGATGTAAACTCATATTTCACAACTTTTTCAACAAGAAATCGTATTTTTAGAAGTGGCAAGAAAGTGCATAATTACCAACTTCTAATTCAAGACGACAAAATATTTGTACTCTTTTATAAAATTTACTTATTGTTCAGTTTATCAGAACAGCTTGTAAAGAAATAACTTGTTATATATATATATATATATATATATATATATATATATATATATATATATACCTATATATATTTATATATATAGGTTTATTTATATATATATATATATATATATATATATATATATATATATATATATATATATATATACCTATATATATTTACTGTGTAATTTGTTATAACTACGTTCCAATACGGAAACGGCTCAGACATAGAAATTAGAAAATGTGACATCTAACGGTAGACACGGCAGACTATAATCTTACGTTTCTAGTGCCACCAAGATTGCGTTGCTACAATACTGCTAGGCATCGTAATAAAATAATTACTCAAGGCGCGTCCACCGTTCAGGTGTCGGCTAGCTGTCACTTGTCACCAATCACCAATAGAGTTAATCAAATAAATATAAAATGTTTGTAGTTAGCAAGATAATTCACTAATTTTAATCCACATAAATTAATATTGTTTCAGTTAAATATAATTAACTATAGTGGATAATTCACGGAATATACCAAATAAATAGTATGTTTGCTTTGCACTTAAATCTTCAATTGGGATTAATAGTTGGAGATTTGGGGAATTTTTGGAACCTGGCAACACTGACAGACTTGCTTGCTAGAACAATATCAACAACTGATGAGAGGAGAGCGGAGAGGGAGACGAGACATGAGAAATTTGACTATTTGAGTTTGATAGTAAAGAATCAGGATAGGATGGGCTTGATGGGATTGCGAAGTATTCTTCTTCAATGCAAACATAACTAATAGGGTGCTCTACATACAACGATAACTCAACCATTTCGGTTTCTTTTTCATTTTCTTATCAAGCCTCGTATATAAGCAGTAAAATCCTGTAAATTTGTTAAGTGCTAATTTAAGACATTATATTGACTTGACTTCAGGAATGTTTGATTTTTATACAATTCAATTCCAATTTGTTGTTTGAAGATTTAACCACTAGATTTATCACTAATCGGTGTTCGTGGTTCTTATTACCGGTACATACAAAGTTATATTCCTTTGTTCAAGTGAATATGCAACGTGATTAACTCCTGTCAAGTGTCATCCTCATAATCATCCTTTTGATCGGAGTTCATAATAAAATGTGGTATCTAAATATTCAAATATAAATTTCCTTGCCATACATTTTTTAATTTATATTCAGTATCAACAACATTGCAACTCAACATTTCCGTCTATATTAACCTAGGAGTTAAAATGGTAAGTTTTAGCATGTGAATACCATACCTCAACAATTGTGTAATTAACTGAAAAGTATTATATCGTACAAACCTTAGCCTAGAGGCCTACCTTACAATGAATGGACACAGTTTAATTGTTAATATAACATATATAATCCTACACTATGATATTTTCACGAACCAAAATATTTTTGAATGTCTAATTTACAATCTAATTTTCGTATCAGTTAAAAAAAATCGTGTCAGTAATTAACAACTGAAACAGGGGTACAAATTTATCAAGGTTAATGTTTTTTAAGTTTTTTTCCTTATATCCATCATCAATCGACAATTCTTTTGCACTTGTTACAACTGAAAATATTAGAAGTAGGCCTAGTCTTCTAAAGAAATACTGCTGTGGGTATAGTCCTAGTGAAAGTTAAATAAAAATTATTGCAATATATTATTTCAAAGACAATTATCAAAAAATAAGCCTACACTCAAGTTAGATGTTTGTAGGCCATAATGAAATTTTAAATTTTTACTCAACCTATAATTTGCAAATGCAAGGCAGATAGCTCATCCTTGGGTCACCTCTCCTCCATAGTCATGAAGACGAGGGAATTGTTAATTGCAATCAGAGAGGGCAGATAGGTGTATGGTGGTGCAATGTATACTTATGAACAAGTTCATTACCCTGATGGCACATTTTAACAGGAAATAAAATATGTAAATCAGTTAGGCTACTCTCCATTATTATTCGTGGACTTAACCCTTTGGCTGCCAGGGTGATAACTTCTTTCTTTCTTATATTTATAATATAATTTTTCCGGTGACAAACGCGTCAAGGTGCTATCTTACATTATTTACAAGATAATCAGACGTCTCGCCCATTCTGTGATGTGGCATTCTCAGCGTTGTCCCTGCACTGAGAACATAACTGTAATTGATAAAAAATTGATTAATACCATCTCGATTTCAGGAATTTCCATTATATTAATATTGGCAAAACTGTGTTTTTTTCTTAACTCTTGAAAATTTATAAAATTTGTTTTGAGTAAACTATCAAATTTAGTTAACATTTCTACACTACTTTAAACCCATATGTATTTACATGCTGTGCAAAAATCAGATTTTTATCATGTCCCACCAGAGATATAGGCCTTCAAATTTACAAACATTTCAAAAATTTCAAAAAATAAGGAAACATGTTTTAAGGCTAAAACTCTATTTTATGTTAGTAAGATATGCTATCTAATTGAACAAAAAGTTTGAACTATATGATAAATCACCTCTTCTTTGTTTTTTAAGATCCCCAACAGTGATATTTCTCTATTTTTAACATCATTCTTTGGAGGCTTTTTTGGGAATAAAACTTTGCATTTAGAGCTATATTGGAGATAACAAATATCGTAAAAGAGAAGATATTTCTAAATAGAATGGTGTTTGTTTGAAAGGTTTAGTACAATCCAATCCAGAAATAATCAAATTAACGCTAATGTCTGCAAAGCCAAAAAACACCAGATTCTTGGGAACAAAAATGCTGCAACTCACAAACGGTGAAAGACAAAATACTTTCAAAATAATTTTTGAGCCTTTTATTAGTATGGTAAACAAAATGTTTTTAATTGGTCAAGCAACCATCATTAGATCACTTCATATGGAAAGACACTCTACCAAGTAATCCTTTCCATTGTATATGGATATCTGAACGACACATATTGTCATGACATCAACCAATTGTATAACAAATATTAAATTTTATATGTTAATTACTCAATAAATAGGAGCAACAAAAGCCACTGGCGAACTGCCAAGGTGGTTAGCATTGTTTGGCTCTAGTCACTTTCTCTTTAAATTCACTACTAAGTTTTTTTATTCTTCACATCAGTCATATTTGCCAAAAACCAATACAGATCGATCTGGCATCTAATAAATGTTTCCATTGGTACTTGAAGCAAACCGAAAACTGTTTTTCGGCACTGTAATAAATTATTATTACTGTAACCATAAACAGGCAATAATACGCTCACTGCCATTTCTGTAGCATAGAAAATGCACATATCTACGCCAGCCAACTGAGTGAGAGTTTTATAAAAAGTAAGAAAAATTTGTTTTACCAAATTTTTTTTGTATTTTTGTTGTTGAACGTGAATCTGTAATTTGACTAAAAGTTATTAACCATCTGAAATGAGGAGCCATCAATATTAAATTTGCTTATCATGACAAAAGGATTGCCAGCTGAAGACCCGAATCATGACTTTAAGCAGTTTATTTATTTTTATACGCTTTGAGATACACTTTAAATTTGAAACAATTGTAAATAAACAACCCCATAAAATAAAAGTTTTACTCTTGATGTTAAAAAATGATTACTTCATAATCAAAATGTCTTATAGTTACATTTTTATTTTATTGCATTGTTTGATTATTTACATTGTTTTCAAGTTAAATTTCCAATCAGAAACTCTTCTTCAGGGAATTTGCATTATTTCATGCTTGTATCTCTATTGACTAATATTGTGATCATAAGCAAAACAAGTTGTAAGGTGTTCTTTTACTTCATTTCATTAGTTCATAAAACAGAACCCTACCACTTCTGTTTCTTTAACAGCTATTTTTTAAAACAAACATTCTTTGTTAATAAGTGTTGCGTTTTCTCCCTGCCCACTTTTGTTGGCATCTTCTGATTGCAATCCATTTCTAATCTAATCTGAGGATGTTTGCAGGAGAAAAATGGGTGTTGGACTGTGATGCACATAAGTAAATTTATCCTAACTACAGCATTTTCTGATTCTTTGCCTCTTGTTAAATTACAAATTATATTGCTTGCAAATTGTTGAATAAACCTGCTAAATTGTGTACTGTGAGTTAAATATTTATGTTTCAGGATGACGAACGTTCCTATGAAGATATACTAAGCGAAATTGATGAAACAGACACCTTAACTCTTAGTCCTATTGTTGAGATGAACGAGAGCAACATTATTGACAGCTCCTTACTAGATGAACAAGACATAACATATCAACATGTCCAAGGTAGCTCAGTTAATAATCATTGTTCTATGTTTGTAGTTGGTGTACTTTACTGATTAAAACTTAGTCCTATAGGTGGTTGTATGATTATTTTTCATTGACAGTTATGAAATAGTTGGCTAATTAAAATTGGGAAAATTTAATTGTTTAGATGGAAATATTTTTATTTGATTGCTTATGAAATAAGGACTATTTTAAGAAGAATGATTCATAAGAAACAAATATTGTATTAAATTATAAATAATACACAACACAAACCATACGTTTAGGTATAGGTTAACTTAAACCATTTGATAACCTAATGTAAATCAGGTAATAATCAGTTGTAGTTCCTATTAATTTCCTCTCCAGTAAATTACAGTCAACTATAACATGTGTATAATTTGTTGCACTACATTGTGCACATGTTTAACATGATCAATTTGTTATTTTCCTTAAGCAATTCTTTGAAATAATTTCCTATATAATGTGATGCTTAGTTCATTCGTGGATTTTACAGTTAGTCTTTTTAGGAGTACTGTATTGCTGAATTCCTGAAGGCAGTAACAAAGTTATAAAGAAACTCATATGTAGTAAAGTCATGGACCATTTAAATTGATAGTTGCCTTATTTATTTTAAACACTGTTTAGGAGAGAAGACTCACCAAGAAGAAGCATTGCTTTCAAGTAGTGACAAGTCAAATGAAGATATTCTCAGGTTGGTGTTATTTATAATGATAATATTAATATACATATACTTGTCTACAAAAACATTGAATATAGAAACGGACAATGGATTGACTATCAAAGGTAATGGATTTTTGCTATGAACACTCACCTGTGCTGCTATCTGCTGGTGACGTTTCAAATTCCAGTCACAATGCGTTAACATGATTATCTAATATCTATAAAGGTGGATGTGTAACTCACTCACTCACTAACGTATACAAATTCTTACTCACTTCCAGATGAGCTAGAAACTTGAAATTTGGCACACTTGTAGCTTTTACCAAGCAACCGACGGGAAAATTCCGAAAATTAAACATTTTTAATTTTTAACCCCCCCAAAAAAATCAAAATGGCGGACAGGAATTTTGAATTGTGTGCAGAGTTTTACTAACGGCTTAATTTTGGGCAAACCGTTGGTTGTAGAACAAATCTGACAGCATATTGCAGATTTGTAATTAAATTTCCTACAATTTTGGTCAGATAACTTTTTTGTATTTTTTATAATAACTACGCAAAAAATCGTTAATTTTCACATTTCGTTTAAAAAATGTTATTTTTGTTTATCGTATTTTACTGCCATTATTACGATAATTTATGAACTTAAACCCCTACAGACTACTTAGTTTTACTAATTTGTTATCAAAACTACTATTAAATTCGATTTTGCACTGTCCATAACCTAGAAAAAAAATCCAAAATGGCTAACGTGAAAAAGTTTATCTTTTTGCAGAGTTGAGGTTTTTGTTTTACTGAAACTTTAATTTTTAGTTTATTTAACACCAAATGATATATTCAAATTGACAATAAAATTCTGCACAAAAAGTGTCCTGTATGTTTTTGTGCTATATACAATAGTTTCCTCAGAAAAAGTCGGTAACCTTGAGTTTTTTTCGAAAACATGTGATTTTTTTGGAATAGTTCCTCCCATTTAAGCATGATTTAAAGGAGCTAAAAACTTAAAACCCTACACGTTATTTACGTTTAGAACTTTGTTATCAAACTGCTATAAACTTTGATTTTTCACTTTTTATAACCTAGAAAAAATTCGAAATGGCTGACGTGAAATTGCTGTACTGTTTGCAGAGTTGAAGATTTTGTTTTACTGAAGCTGTAACATTTAGTTTAGATAGCATCTAATGAAGTGTTCAACCTAAAAATTAAATGCTGTACAAAAATGTAATGTACATTTTTGTGGTACATACTATAGTTTCCTCGCAAAAAGTCAGTAAAGTTAAGTTTTGTCGAAAACAAGTGATTTGTTTGGAAGAGATCATCATATTTAATCATGATTAAAAGAAGCCAGAAACCTACAACCTTACATACTATTTACCCTCATATTTCCTGTTACTAAAATGCTATATATACAATTGGATTTTGCACTTTTCATAACCCAAAAAAAAAATTATAATGGCTGACGAAAATACGCTTACCTGTTTGCACAGTTGAGGTTTTTGCTTTACAGAATCTGTAATAATTAGTTTGGATAACCGCGTTATCCAAACTAATTATTAGTTGAATTTGTGCCTCCGTTATCAACTTAGATAGTATCCAATAAAAAACTAAGGTAATTGCTTATGATCATCTTAGATAGAAACCCCCCCCCCCCCCCAAAGATCAAGATCATATTGGGAGCCCTCTGTGATCAACGGATAAACACCTGTTATCATCTAAAATGGCGGACGCGAATTTTGAATTGCTGACATCATACTTCAGATTTGTAATTAAATTTCCTACAATTTTGTTGAAAAGTAATTTTTTAATTTTTGATATTAACTACGCAAAAAATCTTTAAATTTCCCTTTTTGTTAAAAAAATTCTATTTTTGTTAGGTTTTTCCTATTTTATTACCATACTACGATAATTCAAGAACCTAAAACCCGTACACACTATTTAACTTTACTACTTTGTTACGAAAACTGCTATAAAATTTGATTTGTAACTTTTCATAACCTAGAATAAAATCAAAATGGCTGATGTGAAAACGCAGACCTGTTTGCAGAGTTGAAGTTTTTTTTACTGAAGCTGTAATATTTAGTTTGGACAACATCTAATAGAATATTTAAATTACATACTTAAATGCTTTATATAAAATACACTTCCTCACAAAAAGTCGGTTAACACATTCGCTGCTATGATTTTGTACTAACTTCACTTAGGAGCTGACTTTTTGTTTTTATTAAAACCTTACCTTTTGTTGTTGTAATCACTCCTGTGTTGTTAAAAAGTTGATCTTGAGTAGGATTCTGCAGAATGGTGACGTTATAAAATACGGCACGGATCCGTGCCACGAGCACTTGGGGCAAGTTTTATAAAAACTTTTGTTATTGTTTTGATATATTTTACCTTACACATATGTATATACATTATTTACAACCACTCCAACCTATTTACACACTGTTCACACATTATAAACTCTGATGAAATGTGTCAAAACACGTTGTTGGACACATCCCAGGCAGCTCTGGACAAGCGGAACACATGAAAGTTGTGCGCTTATTTTTCCCATCTTTGGCACAAACCCTGCAACGCTTTTGTTTTCTGTCCCCCTTAGCATCTCTATCTTCATTCTGGACCAGCCGATGGATAGGGTTTCTTTGAGGAGTAGGCCTACATACTCTATTCTGGCCTGGCTCTTTTACGGGTAAAAGGGACTCGATAATTTTCGTTCTAAAATCGTATAACGATGTCGTTTTACCAAGCTTGTTCATGCTATACAGAAACATACAGTTGATAGTGACCATTTCTAAGACGTGTATAAAAATTTTTTTATACCATCTTGTGGTCTTCCTTTCACAGGGGTAATAACTGATGATTTGATCTCCTCGATCAACCCCTTTCATGTGGGCGTTATAGTGAACGATTGGTTTTGGCTTTTGTTTTTCTTGTCCTCTTTTGTTTATGATAGTCACCATATCATTCTCAAACTCGGTAGACAAGTATAGTACTACTCTTTTGTCCCTCCATTTCCCGATAGCAACTCCCTCAGCATACTGGCACACTGTCTCGCCCTTCCTTAGTTTAGTACTTATTACTTGTTCTGGATTGTGCTTTCTGTTTGTACGGAGAGTTCCAGTACAATATGTCTTGTTCGCAAGTAGCTTTGTGGCTAGGGCAAAGCTATTATAATAGTTATCCATGTACAGCGAGTGTCCACGGTTTAGCATTCCCCTCATTAGATGTAGAACAACTTTTGAAGTATGGTCCTTACCACCTAGAAAATCATCCTTTCCACTATATACGATAAATCGGATTGTCAAGCCTTCAGGTTCGCTTAGAGTATAGAGTTTTATTCCATATCTATGGGGCTTCCCTTTTATATACTGGCGAAATACCAGCCGACCACGCCATAAAACCATACTTTCGTCCAGGGAAAGTTCCTTAGACGGATAGTAAGTACTAACCATTTTGTTGTTGAAAAAGTCTATTATATTCTGTATTTTACAAAGCCGGTTTTCAGTACCTACATTTTGTTCACAAGGGCTAAAGGTCAGACATCTTAAAATTAAAAGAAATCGATCCCTACTCATATTTTCTCTAAAAACAGGAAAATTATATAGCCTGCTTGTTTTCCAGTAGTCTTGTATGCGGTTGATTTTTATGAAGCCCATATGTAGCAATAAGCCAAGGAATATACGCAATTCTTCAATTGTTAAATCTTTCCATCTATGTATACGGGATCCAGGTACTGTATTATTACCACAAAAAAACTGCAATGCATATTCATTAGTATATTGAACAATGCTTTGTAAAAATATATCGTCCATGAACCAGTTGAACCAGTCAATAGGAGATTTTGTACCTGCATTAGGAATAAGTATCCTGTTATCTCCTGTGAATGTAATCGATCGTAGTCCTCCAGTTGAATTACTCCAAGTCGGGTTCAATTCAGTGTCACTGTTTTCACTATCATCACTTCCAGATTAAGATTCATCACTTGAATCAATGTCGGACTCTTGAAGGTCATTGTCACTAACTTTAAATGAGGTGGAAGGCCTAGGATCCATTTTGCGAAGGCAATGGATTGAAATATATAATATGTAGAACTAAACTGATAAAAATACTACACACTAAACAAATATATACATGTAAAACTAATCACAACACAAAGTACCACACCATGAAGTTCATAAAACTTGATCATAGAAGGAAAAGCTTGGTACGGATCCGTGCCGGCCGCTTTCTGCGAACTGTCACTATTTTAGGTTATGTCAGGACGTAACTAAAGAGCGCACAACAATTCATCAACCTACTACAAAAGCTGAGCTCACACTAAAATAAACAACAGCATATGGTCTGGCGGCACGGTTCCGTGCCATGCGCATGCGCGCCGAGATCGTTGTGGCACGGTTCCGTGCCGTCCGCATTCGACGTGTTAAGTTATGAGTAGCCTATTAATTTAGATAACAAATATGAACACTATCAATAAAAATACATACTGACAAGAATGTGTTCCATGTGTTGATCAACACAGTTGTAGTATACATTCCCAATTATACTTTTAAAATATTGATGGTAATCTTGAACAATGATTTTAAAAAACTGGATTTTCTTAGTATTTATTGAAAATTCATCATTAGTATAATTCTTTGTTAATTTCTTAAAAATACAACATTATAAGTTGGTTAGCAATTATTAGTTAAGTCAAAATAAGACAAATATAGGAATTAAAATATGTAGTTTAAATTTTTCTATAATATTTGAGATAGGTCCCCAAAATATGGTAGAATAAAGCCCTTTAGATTCTGGTGGGTCTGTTAACGCGTTTTTAATATCCAGTATTAACAAGGAAATGCACTTTTTATCAGAAGAAAATTTTTATGTAAAATAAAAACTTATAAAATCTGTTACACAACTTCCTAGATGTATTTTTGAAAATTTGAATAGTTTAAGGTATGTCATCTTTAAAAAAAATAAATAAATAAAAAAATAAATAAAGTGTTAAACTTTTTCAAGGCTCACCTTTTTTGTCAACATTGTACAATACAGTCATTTTTCATTTAATTTCCTTCTTATTTTAAATAAGGATTGCAAGAAAGTAAGTTCTGGAATATTAAATTTCATCTAAGAATATTTCCTTCTTATATGTATTTATATTGAACTAGCTGTACCCGCCCGCTTCGCCGGTCATAATATTGAGTTTTGATTGTATCATTGAAATGTGCAGCAACCTTTCAGTTTACATAGTATCCAATTTACAACAGCTGTTGTTTTGTGTAGTTTACTACTGTACTCAATTATTTTTAATTTTGAAAGTTTTGCCTACCACAATTTTATTATATTTATTTTTATTTAACAGCTGTTAATCAAATAAATCAATCAATTAATATAGCTTCACAAGAAATCAACACATAAAAATATAAACAGTTTAAAAAATTAACACATGGTTTAATTTAATTTTGACATATTTAAAACCCACAGCTGATATTCTTTTTATATTTGACTTATTATACCTTCATGCATCCTGCTATTTGATTAACATCGAAACTTTAGAAGTCCAAGGGATGGAGCCCTGAGGGATTAAAGAAACAGGAATAGGACAGAAACCTTCCCTGGGGTATATAGAAAAACTTCCCCAAGTTTCATGGCGATCGGCTGGACGGTTTGGTAGCGCATAAAGGATAGACAAACAAACATACATTGGATTTTATATATATAGATAGATCAAAATTTACTGCTTGATTTTTGTAAGATCTAGATTTATTTTACTAGAACAATCGTACTTTGCAGTTTTCACCATATAAGGCTACAACTATCTAATATCTTATATTTGTTTTATATGCATATGCTGTATATGGACTTGCAACTATATCATGTGAGCATTTACTTTTTCTAACATTTTTAGCTGCAACAGCTTTATTTAGTCATAAAATGAAGAAGTTTTTAAGAAAAAAGTGAACACAAAAACTGATAAATATATATAATATTAATATAAGTTTCTTGATTAGCATGTTACGTGTTGGTATATATCATATAAATTAACATGTACGTCTCACAACACTATAATGACTAGATGTTGAGTCAAATATTTATATGGTGATCAATTTCGTCCATCTATGTGTCTAGACATCTATCGGTCCGAAGATGTCCACATAGATGTACGAAATCGATCACCATATAAATATTTGACTCAACATCTAGTCATTATAGTGTGTTGTGAGACGTACATGTTAATTTATATGATATAATATTAAATAAATAATGTCTGCCAATGTTAATTGACACTGACAGTGGAAGTTGGCCCCATAAAAGTTAAACTTTCATTGGGATGAGATTTTCTTATCAGTCCATAAATTTGTCAATTGAAAGCAATTGCAAAACTGTAAATTCAAATCATACAGTATATGGCAATATTTATAAACTTATTACATTTTTTCATTTATTATGTTTTTTTTTATGTTTTTGAACAATTATTTGTGATAATGATTAAGATAATATGTAAATGATCTTTTTCTTACTTCTGCATTTAACCACTAAAGAATTTTTATCTTTATTTATTAAGACGGCGATCGTCAAGATACGGGCAAATATGGATTTTAAATGAATTTTATAAGCACATGTAATCTTTGTTACAAACTAAGGCCGACCATTCCTTATAAAGTGTCATCAATTAATAGCCGAATGACTAATGAACAGCTGTTGGTTATCAGCTGATCCTTTTCAACATTTGTTATAACTGATTGGGATTGAACTGAGGACGTTAAGGTTATGAAACTGGGCTTTATAACTAACTACGCTACTGACCAATTAAACTAAGCTGCTATTGCTGACAAATCTTTAAATGTGAAGTAAATGCGTTTAGGATAATATACGTCACATATTACTGTATAAACCACACAGTAAGACCATATTTGGAGTTATAGCCCCAGTGACAAAAAAAGAAAAATATAACTTTTCTGTTAAATCTGGATTTTGCTAAATTAAAAAAAAAATCATATACTTGTTGGTCCTGAAGAATATTCCTAAAGAAAATTTCATATCCGACAATTTACATCCAAACAATATACCTGTGTAATGAAATAGTGAGGATAGAAGGAGGCAAAATATAAAAAATGAGGCAAAACTGGTTCAGATCTTCAAAAACTATGTTTAGGATAAAACTTGTAGCTAAGCTTCCATGTTTTCTCCTATTACTTTGTTTGCCTTAATTAGGTTTTATTGAATTGGTAATTCATGTTTTTACAGATGTTCTTCATTAACACCACGTGAAACACCCCCTGAAGTATTGAGGGGTCGAGTTAATGCTCTTAAAACACAGTATGAATATCTAATGCGGGAGCATGAGGACTTGCAAGAATTTACAAAGCTGGAGAAACAAGTGCATCATCAACATTGTTTTTCTGAGGATGAGGTATTTTTAATCAGATAAATCTTACTTTTGCCAAATGCATAATTATTGTAATTTATAATCAACTATTATATACAGGGTGGAAAAATATGGAAACGCTTTCACAACTATTGTATGTCTTCACTTCTAAAAGTGAAATATTGTACATGATCATGGTTACAAAGATCATACGTTTTGACACTATTAGCAACATTTCATCTTCTCAGGGGGATGGCCCACGAGGAGTTGTACGAAAATTTCCACGTAAGTCTAGGTCGAGTTTGGTATCAAATAAAAGGTCTATCCAAGAGAAATTAATTACTGCAAACTGGACTTGGAAACGTTTAATCCTCCCGGAGTATTGAATTTCAAAATAACTAATTCTAACAATATTATTTCTCCACTATTTAACGGTTTCAATCAAATAATTCTGATCAAAAAATACTTTATCGAGCAAATTATTAAAAAAAACTAAATTATTAAATTTTCTATGAAAAAAATTATGTTGTCGTGAAAGCGTTTCCATATTTGTTTTCCTCCTTGTAATGTTTCTTTTCCAGAATATACAGGGTTTCCAAGAAATCCAACATTTTTTTAACATTGCAGATTAAGCATTTAAACCAACAATTCAGTGTTGCACCAAAAAGCATGCTTAGTGAAATATCAATATTTTACTAAAAAAATATATTTTTAAAACTAACTGTCAATGATGTAGCACATGTCCCCTGATGAATCAGACAAGTAAATCAGTGAGAGAATATGTCGAGTTGTACATAAAGTCAAAGGTACAACTCCTTGTTTTTAAATAGGAGGAGTGGAGGTACATCTTTTAAAGTTGGATTTCTGGCATTGTGTTTTTCTAATTAAGATATTTAATTTGATGTGCAACTCTAACAATGCCTCATTATTTATTATTTTCTTCTGGTTCCTTTGCACTGGCCCCTTATAGGATAAAAAATTAATAGTTCTTTAAAAAAGTTTGATGTAAATATTTTTGTTTGATGTAAAAAATATATATAGCCTTGCATTTGTCATAAAATAGTCTAAAATTTTTGTACCTTTGGATTTTGTTTAAAATTTATGTTTTTTTTTATATTTAACTTAGACATTTTTAGACCACTTATTTAAGTTATGCAACATATTAAAGTAAATTGTTTGTTTTTAAAAACAACTTGCTTACCAAATTTCAGTATTGTATCCCAAATTGTTTTAAAAATATTTAGATTTAAAAAAATAATCCATACAGTCATTAAATAGGTTTAATAGACCACATGATTTATTGCATTATTTGCTTGTTTTGGCTTGACAAACAGTCCTCTTTCATGTGGGATAGTTAAAGCTACCTTGGAAATTACTAGTTATGATGAATCCATTTTAATGAGAAATGGCAAATAAAATAAAACTACAGTTTATTTGACAGACACATTTGGTTAAAAAAATGACAAATTTGATCTATTTTAATTTTAAGTTTTCACTTTTATCTAGGGGTGCGAGTAGCTCAAAATTCGAGATTTAAAAAAACTCAAAAAAATCGAGTCGAGTTTTGCCATATCTTTGAGTGTAAAACGCTATGAACAAGATAAAAGTCACATTTGTATAATAGATTATAAAGATAAGCATTTTAGTTAGGCAACTGTATTTAAAATATGATCATAATATCGTATTTGTAACTGGAGATGTTCTAACGATGTATTCAGATTCGTAATCACGCAAAATTGTAAAGCTATAATAATTTGATATAGAATGCCTGGAATAGTTTTGTTCGAGCACTGTGACTAATAAAATAATTATTAATGTAGCTATTACCAGTATATTGCCGACTCGACGAGTCCTAGTATAAAATGTACTGCTAGCCGTGTATTCAATTTGTTTAGAGTTTTTGATGACGTTTACACTAAGTGGGAATTACAGTTACTTTTTGATGACGTTTACACTAAGTGGGAATTACAGTTACTTTTAGCATGGAACATGCTTTAGTCTTGACCTAACTGTCTGAAAACGTTACGCGGGAGGGTGACGCGTAACCATGAAAACACAATGACATATCAGTGTTGACTTCAATAATGATTTTATTTGCAAGCGTTGATCAAAGTACATCTTTAGTTTCCATGACAACTCTTGTTAAAAATATACAAAATTAAGTCCTAATTAGAGAATCCAGTCCTCATTTACATATCAGTCTACCTCCAGCCGTCCACCGGTGATGTTGTGTCCTGGATCAGATTGCCCTCCTTCGACATCGTCAGGTGTATGTACTCGCCATTCTACTGATAGATCTACATCTGGATTCGGAAACGCAACCTCCGAAATAATAACTGAACCAAAGAAACCCAAAACTGGTGCTCAACGTCAAAAGGAATATAAAGCGCGTAAAGCTGCCGAAAAATCACTACCCAACGAAAATGGTGAAAGTGTAAAACAAATTTGGATGAACAGTTTCAATCCTTGGATTGCACCGATTTTGAATTCAAATATGGATATACAGTTCATATTGGAAGAATTTTCGTGTGCTGTTTATGTTGTCGAATATGTTAACAAAACTTATAGAGGAATCAGTGGGTTGCATCGTGAGCTGATTAAACTTCGCGAGGAGCATCCCGACAAGGATTACACCGAGTTGTTGAAAGATGTCAGTATCAAAATGTTAAACAGCGTTGAAATGAGTTCTCAGGAAGCGGCGTGGTATCTGCTTCGTCTAGGAATGTCAGAAACCAGCAGAGACGTTATATACATTCCATCAACGTGGCCTCACGAACGTCAAAAAGCATTGAAAACTCGAAAACAACTCGACGAAGAAGAATTGAACAATGAGTCCACTGAGACGACGACGAGGTTAGACTGAGAGGCTACCGATGTGTCACACAATTCAAACGTGAAAAAGTTCGAGCTGGAGGAGTAGTAATGAAAAAGAAGGCTGCATGTTGTTTTCAACTCCTCATATCCTGATGAAATTTGACAAGAAGTTGTTAAAACTAGACTGCAGTATGGCAGTGAGTGAAGAGTGTGGAGATATTTGTGCTATTGAAAGTACAATAAATGGTCAGCGAGCACTGATTGTCACAGTCTATGTTTCACCCAACTGCAATATGAAAGATATTCAATGTTTCTTCTTAACTAACCTGTTGATGTACACACCAAAAGCGTCAGAGATGTTTGAACTCATCCGAGAGAAAGGTTATGGACAAATCCCAATTATCCTGTCTGGCGATATCAATTTGGACCTCAAGAAGAAAGAAAATCAAAAGTTTGTTCACTTCATGGAGGAAACGTTCGGTCTACAACTCAACACAAATCTAGCTATATCAACTACTCGAGGAGGATCATGTATCGATATGATCTTCACTCGCCATATTGACAAGATTGATTGTAAACATTATGTAAGTTACTTCAGCTATCACAAACCAATATTGGCCACAACTTCTAATGATTGTATGGAACAATAAAATTTAAAAAGTAAAGATATATTTATATTTTTAAGATATGTTTATATTTTTTGTAATTCCTTACATGAAATCTAAAATTCGTTGTTTTCGGAGAAATACATTTGCAGAAATTATTAAAAAGGAGCCAGCAAACAGAAAAAGCGCAGCTAAAGCATGTTCCATGTTTCTTGAATTTTAGCCGTAGGCTCTAAGCAAAAAGATCCGGGGGTCCAGGGGGCTTGCCCCCTGGCGAGGCCCGCAGGGCCGAGTTTTTGATGACGTTTACACTAGGTGGGAATTACAGTTACTTTTTGATGACGTTTACACTAGGTGGGAATTACAGTTACTTTTTGATGACGTTTACACTAAGTGGGAATTACAGTTACTTTTTGATGACATTTACACTAAGTGGGAATTACAGTTACTTTTTGATGACGTTTACACTAAGTGGGAATTACAGTTACTTTTTGATGACATTTACACTAAGTGGGAATTACAGTTACTTTTTTGATTACCTGTTACGTAATTCAAAGTTTATTCTGTTATCAATAATTTAACTGTAACATGCAAGAGTCTTAAGTTTCATTCGTAGTGCAGTTAGTTCAGCTACAGTTCCGTTTACTTCTCAGCGCCCTATATTTATTCTCCTTTACCACTATGCGTTACAGTTATATAAAATTCATTATATCCTTATCATGACTGGGAGTTACAAAAATAACAAGGTATTTCGTGTAACATGTGAAATCTTTAACAGGTTACATTGCTGTAACCATGTTGCTGTTATTTATCCTCTTTCATTAAATAATGCCCATCTCTTGACAACTCAACTTGTCACATGGAAAGTACAAATAGTACAATGAAAACGAAAAGAAGGTTAACTTTGACTAGTCGGCAGTTTTTATCACTAGTTCAGTATTGTATTGACAATTAATTATTTTGTTCCTGTTAGTGGTCAATGGTGAAATTGAGGTTAGCTGAAAAGAACATATTATTGTGTAACTACTGTTTTATGGATTATTAGTTTTAACTTCCAATGGAACAAAAGCATTACACATTAATATTTTTGTGAACTTTTGAAACTTGTTAACATTAGTATGCAAAGTACTGTGGGATATATAACAAAAATAAAATAAAATGGAAATTAGTGACGAGACGAATCTATTTCTACGTCTTTTGTTGTATTCTTTATATCTTGAGAAAATTTATTTAATTTTGTTAATGTGATTTGATTAAAGTTTATAGATCAACTTTCACAGTAGAGTTGGCGATAAGGCTATTATATACTGGTTTTAGTACCGGATTGCAGTTTTTGTTTGATTTCAATGTTTTAAATTTTTACTCTGGATTTATTTTAGGCCTCTTTTTTATAAGTTATGACAAATATTTCACATATTATTTTACAGTTTATTTAACATATGTCTTTATGAATATTTATATTTAATCACTGATATAAACATTTTATAGATTCTAAAACAATTTTCCAAACTTTATTAATTATTCAACGAACTAAATTAATAGTGCTAGATTGTATTGCTTACTTCATTTCATTGTTTTCATTTTTAAAAATACAGGGTTGAATACTCGACTCGAAAAAAAAAAAAAAACTGGAACTCGAAATTATGTCTAAAAACTCGACTCGAATCCTAAAATTGCTACTCGCACACCCCTAATTTTATCAATGGCAAGAAGTGTAGTAATATCCCAGATTTAATGTCAGCTTTCATACTAACATTTTATTTTAAGGTGAATTTATTGAAAAGTGAACTTGATTCTGTCAGTCAAAAAATGCTGCTTCTCATTCAAGAAAATTTGAATTTTAGAAATGAATTGGTGAGTTAATTTATTGCAGGGAGTATTCATATCATCCACTTTAAAATCATTTAAGGTTCTTCAAATCTAAACTAAACAAACAGTTGATTTGAATTTTAACTAACGTCTACTTTTGTGACTAATGAGAATATAATCTGGGAAAATGGCTTTTATATTGGAAGCTTTTTCTAAATCTAGTCATCTTCTTAACAAACCCCCTATTATTTGTGATAATCCATTAGTATCTAACATGTAATAATAATAATATTAACAAGTAATAATTATAATATAAAAGTTTCTAGTAATAATAATCCTTAATTTATAAGTATTATCTGGATCGCTCCTTGCATCATTCATTCATTTGGCTCATCTTTTCTTGTTCCATATTACCCTAGGAACATATTAGAACTTGCTGTAGGTGCAGAAATTATGTATACCCGACTTTAAAAGTTGTTTACTAAGAAACTAAGATGTCTACGTAAAATCCAATCTTCATACCATTGTTTCTTTCATTTGATTGTATGTTACTACGTATGAATTTTACTATTTTATTAAAAGTTTATATAATTTTTATCCTAGTTGAAGCAAACAAACAACTGGAAATTCAATTAGTTTTCACTGTGCATGAACTTACTTATTATTAAAAAAAAACACGTTATTATACCACATTTATATTTATTACGTGTTTGACAGTAGTGTTTTCTATAAATTTGATTTATTTTTGATTTTTTACTTTTCAAGAAAACAAGTTCTTATCAATTTCATGAAACAATATTGTCTTGACTTCTAGAGATCGTACAATTACTTGGTAATTTTGTAAGCCTAATGAAATAATCTCATTAGTCATTTTTCTAGACAACACCACAGAAAGGGTGGAGTAGCAATATATGTACAAGAAAAACTGCAAGAACTGGTAGAAAACTTAATTGTACCTAAATACTGCCAAGAAATGACATGTGAAATAGCAGCAATACAAGTAAAATACAAGAAAACCAACCTGCTGATCATAGGCATGTATTGGCCACCTGGGGACAATGCTGAGGAAGCCCTCGAGTTATTGTCAGAAGCTTTAGAAAGACATAAAATCTGCAATACTAATGGCAACATTAATATTAACTGCTTAGAAGAAAACTACAACTCTAGACATCTCACAAATACTCTCTTAACTCATGGAAAGAGTAAATCTGCCAGCAACCAGAGTCACTCCCAACTCCCAAACATCTATTGATATAATTTGTACAAATTTGCCTACTAATGATGTGAAAGTAATGATACTGGAAACCGCTCTATCTGACTTTACTGCACAAACCTGCTCAATTGCCACCAATTTAATAAATCCATCCAAAAACTCCTGGACTAAAGGCAACTTCAAAAAAAATTTTTTGATTTTCTATCTGCCATCCTAGAAAATGAAAGCTGGACTGATGTATGTGATGCTCCTGCAGTTGACGAAGCTTATAACCTGGTCATAGGCACTCTTACCAGGGCTCTGAACACTGCCTGCCCAATTAAAACATTCAGATCTAAGCTCAACCGCAAACCAATGTTCTTCTCTAACAAAGAAACTCAAAAACTAAAAAACACCCTCTTACAACACCTAAATCAATTTAAAACAACTGGCAATGAAATTTACAAAGTAAATGCCGCAACAGTAAAAAAACAATACGATCTCAAGCTCAGAAAACTTAGGAAGTTGTCAGCAGCAACAACTATTGATAAAGCTGAAAATAAAACAAAAGCCATTTGGCACTTGATAAACAACGAAAGGACAGCTAGTCAAGCTGCTTCTACAGACCTTCAACTCATTATTGACAATAACATTACAAGTGACCCATTGCAAGTAGCCAACTATACTAATAACTTTTATGCCACTGTAGCAGAAAGAACACTGAGAATCACTAATAAAAGGGGGCCACCACAGACAACAACGGAAACTGTATACTTTAACTTGGTATCTTTTACACCAACTGATGAAAAGGAATTTGCATCCATCATAAGGGGACTGAAACCAAAGACATCAGCAGGACTAGATGAAATTTCATCAAAACTTGTAAAACATTGCTCTAAAACCCTTATATCTCCTCTGGTTGAATTACTAATAAATCCCTTGCCCAAGGCAAATTTCCAAATGCTCTGAAGATGGCCAAAATCTACCCTAAACATAAAAGTGGGAGCAAAACAGATGTAAATAATTTTAGACCAATCTCCCTCATCCCAACATTTTTAAGGTAATAAAAAGAGTGGTACTTAAAAGACTTATTGACTACTGCAAACAGCATTCACTACTATCTGATAAACAACATGGCTTTACAAAAGAGCGCTCAATAACAACTGCTATAATTGCTTTGAATAATTTTATTTTGGACAACCTTAAGTCTGGAAAATTTGTCTCGAGCATTCTCCTGGACCTAAGCAAGGCATTCGATTGCCTTGACCACAGACTAATTTTAGCTAAACTAAAAAGGCTGGGCATAAATAGTACAGCCTTAGCGTGGTTCCAAAGCTATCTAAGCGAGTGTCAACAAGTTGTAGAAATCAGAAACTGTAAGCAGAAAGACACTACCACTAAAATTTGCTCAAGACCACTGCCAACTTCTAAGTGAGTACCTCAAGGATCGGTTCTTGGGCCTGTTCTCTTTATTATTATTTACAAATGATCTACCTAACCATCTTGATGATCTCTGCACCCCACTAATGTTTGCTGATGACACCACCCTCCTTTTAGCCGAAGACAATCTGGAACATATGAGCGTGAAGTCATACATTACGCTTAATGTAGCCTATCAGTACTGTGACTCAAATGACTTAGCTGTAAATCCAAATAAAACAAACCAACTTTCATTTGGAAGGAGAAAGGAACTTATACCAAGAATACTAGATGTCACTCAAACAGAGAAAGCAAAATTTTTAGGCATAACATTTGACAGTGACCTTTCATGGAACTGGCATTTCGACTCCTTACTAAGAAAACTAAGCTCTGCCATTTTTGTTATTAAAAGAATATATAATACCATCAATGCAAAAAGAACAGAAATTGCCTACCTTTCCCTCTTTTTATCACACATACGGTATGGCCTGGCAGTTTGGGGAGGAACTTCTGCAACGAATCTGCAGAGGATCCTTGTACTCCAAAAACGTGCCATTAAAACCTTAGCAAAACTAAACTTCAGAGAGAGCTGTATAGAGGCATTCAGATGACTGAAAGTTCTGACCATCATTGGATTATACATCATAGAAGTTGTAATGCTTGTTGATGTGTCTAACCCACAAAGGAACTCTGATATTCACTGCTACAACACCAGACATGCATCAAGGTTTTGCTTTCCACCTCACCATCTAATAATGTTTGAGCAAAAGCCAACTTACGTGGGAATGAAAATACACAACCTCCTACCTGAAGAGATTAGACAATTAACTGGAAAAACTGAATGTAGAACTAAACAAATGGCTCAAGGACCACCCTTTCTACACGATGCAGGAATTCTACCAATGGAGAAGCAACAACAAATAACTTACAATTACACAAAATTGTATTTTAAAGCAATTTCTCTTATTTGTTTATTTGTATATATCTATGAATGACGCCAACACTGTACTTGAAGAACATGTGAATAAAGCACTTTGTCTGTGTCAAAAAAAATATATATAGGTAAGATACATTACTTTTACATGCATTAGTAACTGCAGTAAATGTTTAACAATATAAATCGATTTAAATTGATCAATATAAAGTGATTTAAAATTGATGTAAACCAATATAAAACCTCTGCATTTACTTGCACACGTTAAAGTAATGTTTGATACTTATAACATTCATGAAGAATACAACGTGACCAAGTAATTAATTTTGTGACCTCTAGAAGCCAAGAAAATAATATTTACGGACATTGAGAACTTTTTTCGTTGAATAGTTAAAAATTATCAAATTTATAAAACTTACAGAAAACACTCCTAATAACCAAGTATTAAAATATAAATGTGATACATTACCAGGTTTTTGAGTAATGAGAGTGTAAAGGGGAGCACGGTGGTACTGACACATACAGTTCAATTTGTTAGCTCCCACTCACCCTTACACCCCTAACTGGCCATTGGCTCTTCCAGTTTAATTATCAATTGTTTAAAATATCCAACACGCATGGATAGAACAGAGATGAACCAACTTATTTAGTAACATAATTAAGAAACATATCCTACCGCTCACCCATACACGTACAGTGGTATATACCCAACCGCCCATCCATACACGTACAGATACAGTGTAAGTGACCCACCCGCCCACCATACACATACAGTGTTAGTGACCCACCCATCCATCCATACACATACATTGTTAGTGATTTGATGCAAAGTGAAAACTAATTAAAATTCTGTTTTTTTGTTCCTTGTTTATTAAGGATAAAAACTATTAAAATTTACCATACATCTAAAAAATAGGTAGGCCTACATAATAATGTAAAATTAAATGAGGAAAACAGTGGTGTGATTTAATTTTTAATAGTCCTTTTAGTTTCGTAGTAAACAACCTTCAAACTCGGTTACATATAATTGTTGTGCCAAGTGTAAACAGTATTACTTAACGCCACTACAATACCAAATTATAAAATATGAAACTGCATATTAATTGCTTGAATAGTCAGGAAGTAATACAAAATCCACACCAAAAATAATAGTAATTTTTGTTTATCTGATCTGAAATTGTTTTAATGTTTAGTGAAATATTATGAATCTACATGCAGGGCAAATAACACTTCGAAACTAAATATTACTGTCAATACTGGGATGAAAAAAGGTATAGATGTAACCCAATACTACTCAACATGTTTCTTGAAAAAGTCACTAGATAGTAGGATTCTAAAAAAACTGGAACCCCAAGGTATAACAGGATAAAATACTGGAATCAATTTATAAAGAGACAAGCCTCTGTGGATGCCATAGCAATCCTTGTAAATAACTTGAAGAATCTAAACCGAAGATAGAAAGGTTAATTACACGCAATAATTATTTTATCATATATCAGAAAACATTCAACAGTTACAACATTTAAAAATCCAATACAGAACCATGAGAATAGATACTGGATTTAAGTCTCCAGATTCATGAATCTAGCTGATTAGACTCAACCGATGAGGTATGCAAACCAGAATACAAACAGAATGTCTTATAACTCTATGTCAGATAACGAGGCTCTACTGTATATGTTTGTTTGTAAATGCAAAGAAAAAAGACTGGCCCAGAGTGGACAGAAGAGAGCAAACAAGCTCATATACAACAATTGAAAGATATTTTGGAACAAAGAATACAGAAAAAGATTGCAACCTTTCATTAAAAAAGATGAACATAACAATAATCTTTTTTTTAGCTACATTGTTTTTAGACTTTATTAAAATTATCATATTTATCACAGCTAACAATGTCTAAGTTACAAAAGTTTATCAATGCTAAATATTAACCGTAACAAAATAATAGTTGTTACTTTTATTAATCCCTAATCAAGGTATCTATTATTATTAAAATTCATCAGCTGAAAACATCTTTGACGAACATAGCTTTGCTGCAGTAGTTGGCATCTTATTAATGGTTGTCAAATGAAACTAGTCCATGAAAATTGAGTACAATACTCTAAGAATTGTAATCTCAACACAGTGTTGCTAGTAAAATTGGATAAACTTTGTTATGCTTTGTAGTATTTGCACACCCCTTCAGTAATACTGTCAAAACTCCAAATTGTTGTGATAATTTTGGTTTCAGATTGGTGGTTTTGTTACTTCATTTTATTGTTTGTTAATTTTGTATTCTTGTTTTAATACTCCTTGGCCAATACCCTTCGTCTTAAATTTCAAGCTATAATTTTTCACTATTTTTGTAAAGAATCTTTGTTAAGTAAAAAATAATAAATATTAGTTCTAGATTTATTTAACAAACTTAAGTAAAACATTAGTTCTTTTGTTTTATATTAGTATATTTTGTTAGAAGATCATGTCAACAACGGCCAAATAAAAATTGTAAAGGGACCTTTAGTTTTTTATTCATTCTAAAAGTATAGATAACATAACATTTCTCTCAAAGTGCCATTATTAATTCTTTGGTGTTAGGGAGAAAGGGCTTAAGTCACATTTTTTGACATTTCAATGAATTTTGGACAAAAAAATCCGCTCTTTTCAATGGTGCAAACGGCTTATGACAGAAAATTTTACTTTTCAAGATATTTCATTAATAAAAAGGGCTTAAATTGCAGGGGGTGATATATGAGGCTTAGGCCATAATAAGTCTTTTCTACCCAACAACATCTGTGGGGAATGTAGGGCTTAATATGACTATTATTTTGTACCAAACATTCTAATATTGAAATAGGGAGTTAGACAACATATGCCTTTCCTACCAAATCTGTCTATTTAAGGCCAATGAGAAAAAAAGACTTAATACTTTTGAACTAAACATTAATAACTAAACATTCGTTAGCAGCCTTCTTAACTTTTCCTTAAACTCTGCTCTGTACATGAATCACATCGTGAGGGAGTTTGTTGATCAGCTTGGCTCCGACCTTGGTGGTAGAGCTTCATAAGCTCGGAGTCTGTGCTGTCCACCCCTAAACAATGCTCTAGAGTGATGGGTAGTTACAGACAGTTTGTCTCTAATGAAACATATAAATATTGTTAGTTTCTGTTTATCATTTAATATCAAGCTGCTACTTACAAATAAAACTATCAGGAGATGAAATTGTATTTATATATACTGCAAATGTTTTATATATACAAACTTGGGATTAACGATTAAAAATAATTAACAATTAAATTTAATCGTTACTTTTTCTATTAACTTTTTAACTTATTCGTTAGTTTTGGTAATGTTTAACTTCTAACTTTAACTAGTTGAACATTTGGCTAGCGGTTAAAGTAACTCAGTTAGTTTTTCAAATGTGATAAAAGGTCATATTCAGTATTGGGAATATGACAAGAAGTTGTTCATGGTGTTCATAGATGTGGAAAAAGCATATGATACTGTTAACAGAAGTAGTATATGGGAGAGCTTGAGGAGGATAGGAATAGATGAAAGAATGATTGGATGGATGAAGGAGTTATATAGGACACATAGATGTAGGGTTAGAACTAGTATGGGGAATACTGAGTGGTTTGAAGTAAAAAAGGGGCTGAAGCAAGGGAGTGTTTTATCACCAGTTTTGTTCAATGTAATAATGGAGGTGATGCTGAGGGAAATTAAGGAGGATGTAGGAGGAGGGATGAATGCGATGTTGTTTGCGGACGACATTATGTTGTGGGGGGAAAGTATAGAAGAAGTGCAGGAAGTATTGAATAAGTGGAGTGTAAAGATGATGGAGAGAGGTCTGAAGGTGAGCATGGAGAAGAGTGAGGTGATGGTGGTGGGTAGAGATACGGACCTGGGAGGGGTCGTGGAGTTGAATGGGGAGAGCTTGAAGAAGGTGGAGGAGTTTAAGTATTTGGGAACAGTGTTATCGAGCAATGGGAAAATGGAGCAAGAAATAAGTAACAGATTGGAAATGGGTGGTAGGTTTTTTGGAAGCGTGAAACACCTGGTATGGGATGGAAGTGTACCACAAAGGGCCAAGGTAGCAATGTTTAAAACTTATTATAAACCCATGGTGACGTATGGAGCTGAGACGTGGAGATTATCGGAAAGGGAGTGGAGTAGGATACAAGCGGGGGAGATGAGATTTCTAAGAGCCATCAAAGGCAAAACACGAAGAGATAGGATCCAGAATGACGAGATAAGAAGAGGTTTAACTGAAGAGAGTTTGAGAATGGGGGTGGAGAGGTCACGGTTAAGATGGTACGGGCATGTGAAGAGGATGAGACAAGAAAGAATACCTAGAAGAATGGAGGAGATGGAAGTGGTGGGCAGAAGACCCAGAGGAAGACCTAGGGGAAGATGGTTGGATGGCGTGAAAGTCGATGTGGAGAAGAGGGGGGTTGTGTGGGGGGAGGTGATGAGAAGAGAGATGTGGAATAACAAACAGGAATGGAGAGGCTTGGTGAACGCCCGAACCCAGGAGTGAACTGGAGCGGGTTTCCGGATATGTATGTATGTATGTATAAAAGGTGCCATTTGGTCCGAGGAATGTGGACTGGGGAGAAAGTATCTAAAACTCGGGTCAAAGACCGATTGTTTTCCTCATCCCTCAATTGTCACCGACAAGCAAGGTCATTGTTTTGAAGACTCACCCCCCCCCCTTTACTCACATTTTACTGCCTTATAAATAAAAAAAGGAGGACCAAACGAGTATACCATTGTTGTGGGATTGACTTGTGTCCCTGGGGTGATCACTTCACTTGACTAGTTTATGGTTAGGGATAAAGTTGAGATAGTCATTTAGTTATCTTGTTTTAAATCAACGTGTTGGGCCAAAGCTTGTTTATCTTTCATAAACTCTAATACTGTAATTTTACCTGTTTACCCATCTATCTGTATAATTAATTAGAAAAATCAGTTGCATTTTGACGTTAATGCTGTCAATACTTGATTAATTGATCATTACATATCTAAATTGTCCTGTTCAAAAGTAGTCGGGAAAAACCATTTAATTGGTTAATCAAACCAACATTTCCTCAAACATTTACTTTATTTTAAATTAGGCTTGCTAGGTAAAATCAATCCATGATACCACGCACAGAATAAACTATCTTCAAGATTGCAGAACATATTATTTCAAGTAACAATTGCTATATTTCGTTCTGTTTTTATTATTTTGCTATTGGCACCATCGAAAAGAAAAGATAATGATAATACTATCTTTAATATTAATAATAAAATCAATGGTTATTAGTTTTGTATTTTTTTAATGATTTAGATAGTTTTCATAATTTTTAATAAACTTATTTCAGTTAGAATAAAACATGCACTCAGAACGGCAAATTCTTAAACATCTAATAAACGTAATTGTTTATCGAAAATAGTATGAATAGATCTGCTTTCACTCACTTATAGAGTGAGTATATTTTGTTCAGTTTTTGTTTACCATTAATCCCCATACTTTCTTATCAGTGACCCTTCCTTATCATCTCCAGCCTGATAAAAGTCACCTGAGTCAACTGTCAGTTATTATTTGGCCTTTCTTATTATCTGCGCCAATTACAAAAAAAAATGTTTTATTATCGTGAATTTCCTATAAGATAGTTATTGATTTTTTAAAGTATAGCTTAAAAATCTAAAACTTTAATTTCAATGACATGTCAGTTTTCGTTAATAATTTTAGAAATTAAATTAAATATTTAATTTTTAAGATTTAAGATTTTGGACAGTTATATAACAAAAATTACTGTAGAAATTGCTATAGTTTAATTAATAGTATTGTATAATAATGTATTATAAATAGGCCTATTTATCTAAGATATTATAAATAATAAAAGATAATACAGGTTAAGTATTTGTTTATGTATATTTTACTGTACCAAAACTCACTTTTAACTTTCAATTTCAGTTAATTTTGTAATAATTTAACTTTAATCAGTTAGTTTCAATTTATTCTAACTTTTAACTTCAATTAGTTAGGGTTATTTAGAGTATTACCTTTAACTTTATTCAGTTAAAAAAATCTTTAACTTTCCCAAGTATGTAATATATATACGCAGTACAACCTTGCTGTAGCAAGGCAGCCGGTATGTCGGATTTAAGGAAAGGTCGAGAGGCCATTTAAAATAGCACTTAAGGACGTAATAAGCCCCTAGAAAAAATAGATACAATTCTATTTTAAAAGTTTTTGTACCGAACTCCTCTTTCTCTAAGTTTTAAATGTTATAGTTCATTGAAAGTAATTTATTATGTAATGAACAATGTTTTTATGGCAATTTTTAATGATTTAGTTGTGATGGGTTGCATTTTGATTCCAGGACAGATGTCATATTAATTCACTTGCTGGTTCTACTTTTCGTTGACCTCCATCTTTTGTCATGAGTTCTGATTTCCAGTCCCAGACATATCTTTCTGATGCAGTTGTGTATTTTTATCAGAATGTAAAAAAAATCCTTAATTTGTTATTGTCACTCATTTCCACTTTAGTTTTTCAATGTATATGTAATATGTAACTTCATAATATTGGCTTGCTTTACTTTGAATTTTGCTATATTATGTATTGCACAATGAAATCACAATTTTGTAGGACTATTTTGAGGCTGAACATAGAAGTGTCCGGATGACCGAAGGCTAGTAGAGTGAGGGTATACTGTAATTTGATGATTATTTTATTTATTTTTTTTTTGTTGTAAAGGAGAGGCTGACCTCCTTCTTAACCTTACTCTGCGCATTCCTCATAGACTATTAATCTGTGGGAGGAACTTATTCAGATAGAGTAAGGGGGCGAACCAGTACAGTAGAAGGTGAATATTACTGATAAATCTTCTAGTCTAGGCCGGATTCGAACCAGCACTTTTTCTAACCCTAGCTCAAAGTCCTTACACCTTAGACCGCTCGGTCACTGGTTTTCAATCGTAGTGTAGTGAGGGTTTGTAGTGTTGTGCATGCGCTAAAGGTGACTGACGCCTGATTTTCGTCTCACTGCAGTTAGCTGTTGTCCATTTCGTAAAATCGCAATAGCCATCTATCATTCTCAATCAGTCATTATATAGTTTGTTATTAAGTTGCACTACAAATACGGTTCTAATTAATTATTTATACAAAAAAAACCAGGTATCGTTCTACAGAAATTAATGTTATAATTTTTGGGTAAAAAAAATAATTTCTCAATTAGGTGATTTCTTTCTGCAGCCGTTTCTTTCGTTCTGCAACAATGTCACCCTTTAGCACGTTATTCTGTTTTGGGGACTCTATGATCAGTTTAGTTAAACACTAAATAAAAATACTTTATAAGTTTATGTAAGTAATAACAAAGGTGTAAATATTCACTTTGACATTTACGTTTATATTGGTTTGATTCTATTATTGAAACAATTTGGATACAAAACCATGTTTACTGTCATGTAAGAATTTAACATTTCAAAGCCTTTGAGATCATTCCTATGATAAAAAGCATGGTTCAGCAAAGGTATCGAAAGCTATTCAAGGTGCCCAGCCCTTTACATGCACTTAAAAAACATTGAAAAGGTTATTTGTAGTTTCATATTTTGTCCTTTCAAGAGCTTCCTTCTCCTGAACTTAAAAAGAAGAAAACACGTTCCATCATAAAAATAAGAGAGCCTAATATTTTTTAGTCTGGTCAGTTCCCTTTCCTCCTAATAATAATCAGTATTTTTTGTAGGAAAAAAAGGAAACTGAAGTCCAGGACTTCAAAAAACTATATTTGACATCAGAAAATACTCCAAAGATGATAAAAAAACATGTTTCAGAAATAGCACAGAGATTGAAAGAGAATTTGCAGGTAAGTGATAGAATATTTGTAATTGAAACTGTTACATTTTTTTAAAATCTGCTACAAGTTCTGTTACACAGTATCCTGTAGAATATAATACTTATTATTGTAAGAAAATGTAGGATAGAACTAATTATTTTATAAATAAATTAATAATAATATTGTCTAGTAAATGATGAAGGAGTGTGGTGTATTAGAAAAAATAGAGAACTATGCAACCTTTACCAAAATCCTGACAACAAAGCACTAATAATGGAAAAAACAAAATCTGGCTAGGCCATATTCAATGAAGAGGTGAAGGTACAAGCCTAAAAGAGGTTTATGAGGAAAGCGTCCTTTAGGAGACCAAAAATAAGATGGTATGACCAAGTGTTAAAAGATGCTACCCAATGCCTCCTTAACAGAGGCATTCAGAACAAGACAGTTTGTCCAGAAGAAGACAGGAAGCGTGGAAGAAGCTTATCTATGAGGCTAAGAATTGACTGAGATTTGTAATGCCCAGCAGTAAGTAAGTAGGTAATATTACAGATGTCCCATAATTGATTGAACTGTAATTTTGTAACTACATTGTCTATTATTATTTAATTATAAAAATACAGCACAATACTACCTCTTACAAAATCCTTGGTCTATAGGCTGTAAGAGGGACAACACATAGCTTTTATTCCTCTGTCTTGAATGACCATATTCGGGTGAGTTGGGTTGTTAAGGGTTAAACTTTGAAGGTTGTTAGATTATAAGTGTTTCTCAACTCCCGTGAATCTAGACTCTCCCTCCTCTTTTAAGTCCTGATTAGTCTTCAAGGGTTTTTCTTGTAGAATCGATCCCCATAGTCAGCTCATCTTTCTCTCACTGAATTTTAAAGCACTGGTAAAGAACTTCTCTAATTTTGCTGTACTCAGACATCGTCATGTTCTTTATCTCTTCTATTTATTCCAAAAATATTCTTTTTATGCACCATGATTTGATTTCAGTCTAAGTACTGTTGTCCAACTATCATACAAGTCATTCGTCACTTTTTCACACTTTCCTATTTGTATATTCTTTTTAAAGCATCTCTGATATCATGTACATTGTAAAAAACACCTATTTCATTTTGAATCTGACATTTTTAAAAACAAATAAATGCAGCTCAATTCAGTTAAACCAAGTACACAACTAAGCAGTACTAAACTAAGTATACTAAATTAACTAACAGTACTTATAAGCAGAAAACTTAAGTGTATTGCTAATGACAAAGGTGTTTATTAAGTTTCCCAGTGTCACGGGTGAACGGACTTTGACCTACTTAGAGGGAAGGGTGGTAAGGGAAGTATGTGCTAAAAATAGAAAAAAGGGAGGTGCCAGTTGCAATAGCAATAAACTGGTTTTGACTACTCATTTACAAAGACAATATTGATCTTTACTGTCATGTCGTCACTGCCCATGTTGAGGTATAAGGACTGTGAAACTATGGAGTGTCAGTCAAACTATGCAATACTTTGCATAAGTGCTGTAATCTAATATTAGCAAGATCTGTCTAAATTCTCCTTGCAACACATTAGGGGCCATCCCTAAATTATGCAACGCTTAATTCAGATCCCCCTCCCTCCTGTGTAACAGACTTGTAACGGTAATACCAAACCAACCTCAAAAACTACATAACGCTTTTACCTACTTCCCCTCTAATTTTTATCATCTAGTTTCATGCAAATTTTGATTTATGATAAAGTAATTGTTTAGACTTTTTTTTTGTTTTTTTTTTCTAATAGGAATAATATATTACCATTGATTTTATACACAAATAGATTTCCTACCCAATGTTAAATTTTGAGTCTCAAAATATCAGCTGTTTTGTGGTCCATTGTGGAGTGCTAGTGTAGTCCCATGTAAATCTAATGCAGTTTAAACCAGCTGTGTTTACCGGGCCTCACTAACTAACAAAATTACAGGCAAAAATATTCCTATTAGATGGGATATCTATTTTAGGTGTATATAATCAAGGATAACTTTAAAATGTTGTTATGTATTATAAAATCTTGTATGTTCGGAAAAAAATTTTATGATTGATCTAAACAAATGTTCGAAGTTTAATATTTATGTAATGTTGTACTGTATATAACCTCCGCCCTGTAACAATACATAATGCTGCAAAAAAATCCCTTACCTTCCTTCAGGTCTTATGTAATTTAGAGACGGTCCCATAGTTAATTTTTTATATTATTTATTGACTGTGACATATGTTAAGATAATTTAGATAAATATATTAAATGATCTGCTTTCAGAATGATACTGAAAAAGTAATTAAAGAGTGCCCATCTTTAAAAACTGTGCTTCTGTAAGTATTCTTTTAAATTAATGTTCATGTTTTAAAAACAATTAACTGCATGGATGGTAAAGCCCAGTTCAAACATTTAAAATTTTAATCATACTAAATAAATGTGGTATTAATCAAAATAATACCACTGCACGTGTATGAATGGGCCAATAATAATGTTCGTGTATGGGTAGGTGGGTGGGTCAATACCACCGTACGAGTATGGCTGGGTCAATACCAATGTACATGTATGTGGGCCAATATAACCGTACATGTATGGGTGGGTGGGTTGGTCAATGTCACAGCACGTGGATGGATGAGTGGGTCAATTTCATCTTGCGTGTATAGGTGGATGGGTTGCAGTTATTCTATATTCTTGGTTAAGTGGAAGAGAGGATTTTATAGTCCTAACTTCGCCATTACAATAAAGGCTTTTTCATGTCACACGCGCACACACGCACACACACACACACACACGTTATTTTTATTCATTATAAGATACTGCACATAGAGATAGGCGAATATGAAGGGTGATGAGTATGATGAATGTAGATGAATGAGTGTTGACTTTCTTTCTTAGAAAGAGCTATTTACAAACAGCTCAAACTTAATAATTACTTCTCTTCCCGACAGAACATCGGGACTCTACTAACCCAACATGAGATGCAGACTTCTCTGATAAAGTCCACGCTGATGGCAACCATTAAGCGAATTCCATGTTTGTATTAAAAGGACTGAGCATAGATCTTATCGCCTACAATCTCCTCAAAATTACAGCACTGCACCACTAGTACCGACTAAATATATGCAACAAATATCCCAGATATCAGTTTTACCTTTGAAAAAGATGAAATTGAAAATATGTCCCTTTTGCGTCCTTTAAATATAGAACTTATTTCTCTATTCCAAAATTTTATCTTAGAAAATGCTTTACTTTTGAAAAAGTTAAGGTGCAATTCCATTTAAAAAAAGAAGCAAGAGCAAAGCCTTATGCAGGTGTCGTTGAGGTGTCTAAAAGAACTCTCTGCGACCAAGGGAAGCCTAAATTAACCTATTGCTGCAGGTGGAATTCAGAAATCACAATAGTTGACGGCACAGGTTTAGATTGAAAAATTTTAGTATAACAGGTAATATTTACTTTATCATATTTACAGTTGAATTCTTTGTTATTACTAGGTCTTTGTTATGCCTATTACCTAAAATATGTTTCTAACATTGTCAAAGATTTGTGTCAAGAACTGTTTCTGTGACAAGACTAAAAACCAGGACCAATAGCTACAATTCTTTCTGTGTCATAGTACCTAATGCAATTAATTTCATAAAAATAAACCTTAGATTTAGCTTTGACTTTTTATTTTTAACCCTTTCCGTACCAGACGTGCGCATTTGCGCACGAGCGGTAATTTCGAAAAATACCGACGTGCGCACGCTAGCGGTTACGAAATTTTGCCGACAGGTGCGCAATAAAGCACGTCCACATTTATTTTTGTACTGGCTTTTAATGTTTACCAAAAACCTCCAAACTTCGTATACTCGTTCTAGACAATAAATGGAACGAAATAATAAGAGGTTTGTTACTCTTTGCATCAAGTTGTATAACCTGTGACTTTGTTTGTTTATGACTTTTGACAGCTGTGTTTGTCTGTGTTATGATGCCATTACTGTTTGTTGTTGTTGACAGTTCTCATATTCAGTTGTAGTACAGTGTATTTTCGTATTGTTTAGTCATTAGTTTACTTAAAATAATTAGTGAATAGTATTTAGTTATTTATTTATGTGTTGTATATATTACAAATATGAGTGACAGTCGCAAGAGGAACAGATCACCAATAAGTGAAAACACTATACTTAGAAGTTTGGTTCAGAGTGACACTGAAGTGGATGAAGATGATATTCTAAGTGAAATTAGTGAGAGTGATTCAGATATTGTGGATGATACGGATGCTGATCCAGACTTTGAATATTCATCAGATGATGAAAGTATGGAAAATGAAATAGCCCCAAGCCTAAATGTAGCAACACCAGGTAACCCTAGGCCTAGTTGTTCTCATACTATTGATACTGTTGTTGAGTCTGTTGTTAGGCCTACTAATATTACAAATAGTTCTTTTCAAAATAGGCCTAATACCAGTAATGTTGATGTACGTAACTCTAATGATCCTAATGTTTGCAACTGGAAAGTTGTCAATGAAAATAATGACTCTGATTATCCCCACAATTTTACCTACCTTGAAGATCCAGGTCCCAAACATTGTCCACCACATGACGCGCATCCAATTGCTTATTTTAACTTATTTTTTACTGTTGGATTTGTAACTAATATTGTCCAAATGACAAACAAGTATGCACGGGATTGTGTAAACACTCGCAACCAAAATGCAACTCCAACATCTAAAATCTTGCAGTGGAAAAATGTTACAGTTGAGGAAATGAGGGCCTTCATTGCAACAATATTGAATATGGGTTTGGTAAAAAAAAACACAATTTCTAGCTACTGGTCTACCGATTCAAATATTTCAACTCCGTGGTTTAGCCAAATGTTCAGTCGCGTAAGATTTAACAATTTGCTACAGTTTTTTCATGTTGCTGACAATACTAGGTTGGAGAAGCCAGGACACCCCGATTATGACCCGACTGCATAGTTTGCACCAGTTACTGAACATGCCAATAGAGTGTTTAGGACACACTACACGCCTCATCGTGAATTGTCAATTGATGAGAGCTTGGTCGGTACAAAGAGTCACACTCAGCTCATCCAATATCTCCCAAACAAACACCACCATTGTTGGGGGATTAAATTGTGGATGCTGTGTGACTCTGTAACCAAGTACTGCCTTGCTTTTTATGTTTACAAAGGGTCAAAAAATACAATCAGAGAACAAGGGTTAGCTTTTAATGTTGTTAAAACACTTATGGAAATGGGCCAATATCTCGGTAAAGGATACCATTTGTTTGTTGACAACTTTTTCTCAAGTATCCCTTTAGCAAAATTCTTGTACTACAATTCCACATTCATAACTGGCACCATAAGAAGAAACAGAAAGGGATTACCTCCAGTACTGAAAACTAAATTTGCTGTTGGAGGTAAGGTTTATTTGAGGGATGAGAACATGTTACTTTTAGGGTACCGTGAAAAGAAATCCCAAAAAAATCCTGTTCTCTTGCTTAGTACTAAAGAGACTGCGACATCTGTTGAAACCAGGAAAAGAAAAAGTAGGCCTAATGACAACACTGTAAAAGTTAAACCTAAAGTAATAAACACATATAACATGTACATGGGAGGAATAGGTTCGTCAGATCAAATGTTGTATTGTTACTTGGACGAAAGACGAACAGTTAAATATTGGAAGAAGGTAGTATTTAACACATTTGGTAGAATGATATTAAATTGTTATTTATTATACAAGGAGAATTCATCTGGTAAACTTATGACAAGACTTCAATTTACCTCAGCAATAATCAAGGAACTAACCCATGAATGGATGATACACAAGAACACCTCGAATGTTGGCAACATGGCCGGAGGCGATAATCTTCAATCTCCAAATTTTGGAATGGAAACTTTACCAGGAAGACAGTTGAAAAACTGCAGTGTTTGTAGTTTACTAAGTACTAGCACTGGGGGCACAAGAAAGAGAAGCAGATCAGTGTGCATAAAATGCAAAAAAGGAGTTCATCCTACATGTTTTGGTCGCCATCGGTGTCCATAAATTGTAAAGTTCGACCTCAAAAGTGTTTATAAAATGTAAATATTGTATATAAATAACTGTTTTCACTTTATTTTGTCTTGTTCTTGGATTTTTATAAAAAAATAGTGTGTGTATTATTTGTAATAGTGATGTAAAAAACTCAAAAGTGTCATTTATACAGAATTAGGCCATTTTCAAGAAATTTGCAACGATTTGGAAGAACTTGCATACATATTTTATTTTTTTTTGTAAGTACTTCAATTTTGCTATACTTACTTATATTTAAATTATCTACAATATAATAGGATACATTTAGTGTTAGTGGTTTGTAAAAAAATACTTATCTTAGTTCAAACATAAAAAAAATATAAGTATAAAATTTTTTATATATATAAATTTTTTTAAAAAAATAATTAATTTTATTTGGTCATTTTTCATAATTTATCTGTAAGAACCAACTTATGTGGAGTAAAACACCACTTTTTTTATTTATTTCTGACAATAAATAAAAAAGTTATAGATTTTTTTAAAAACATCTACGATTTTGCCCAAAATGCTATGGTATTTTTCGCAAGTACCACTGAAAGTCTACCCAGTATTTTTCGAACGACCCAAAAATTGTGTCTGGTATGGAAAGGGTTAATATGACTGTTATGGGGTGCGCTACACAAAAACTACAAATTCGAATCTACTCAGCAATCGAAAAAATCTTCAAATACAGTTGCTTGATGTACTTCACCATAGTAAATCAAAATGTCCATAGACTTCAAACTGAGTCCGAACAGAATTTTTCATCCCTGGTTGGTACCAGTTTGAGCATTGTTCCTTTCACATATATTTAGCATTCATCCAACCATATTTCAACATCTTTATTCTAAACAATATTATTGTTTACTGAGTTGACAAGAGGTATGATACCAACTGAGTAGAGGGGTTTTGTTGTACCATTTATGATGAGCACACATTGATACCATTTACCTTAATTTTCTGAACTATTTTGTCAACCTTTCTCAACATGAATTTGAATTTGAAAGTGGATTACCTTTTGGTTAGGAAATTTAAAGTGAGGTTGGGTGCCATTTATCCAGAGAACTTATTTGCCAGTTAAGAAGTACCACAAGCACAAGATTCTAATTTGGGACCATTGTTATTCTTGTTATTTATTAACAAAATATCGTCATAAATTATTTTAACCAAACAAATATTTTTCTAATAAAGATCTTAAAAATGGACATAACTTACTTCTTGAACGCTGAAGTACCGACAAAAACAGCTGCAGATGGCTGATACAAGAGACCATTTGGCTCTTGAATGATGTAATGATTCAACTTTAAGGAGGACCAAAGGCAACTATATGCTACTGAACTTCACTAAAACAGTTGTAGTGTCTTTCACTCACAAAACTAATCCAGTGGGATCCTTGGCTGTAGAATCAAAAGAAAGCATGCTGACCAAGATCTTACCTCCTCAAAAGCTAGGAAGAATCCTCCTCAAAGATTATAGATTCCTCCTCAAAAGCTAGGAAGAACTTGGTTTTGTTTTGTTGATCGCTAGGTATTTTAATGACACACCTACTTTATAAATAATTTGACACTCGAGTATGCCTCTAGTATTTTGAATATGGACTAGGTGTACACATACAGTAATTGAGGCTGTCTCGAGGAAATTCCGCTTTTGGATTGTATGGAAATTTCCAAAGTTCGGCATAATGTATCATATTTGATAGCTCATTGCACTGTGACTGACTTGTTATTTTTTACAAAGTGCTTCATGATCACACTGGTTCAGTAGAAGCTAATGGTCTAAAGAGTCCAGCGATATATTTTTTGCTCAAGAGATCCATTTGTTTGTTCACACTTTGTAGTATGTGACTCGAAGATCACATGTGCTATCATTGCAAATATGCTTCACAACCTTCATTTTATTGATAATGATTATTTCAGGTTTCTAAGGATTCTAAAACATCATAAAACTAGATAATATGACTAAACTCACACTTATCTTGATTAGTCCCGTTTCTCAAGTATTGCATGTTTGGGCTGTTTGTACACTTACAAATTCAACTGGTCATTGGGTGGATTGGTGCGGTATGGGGTGATACAATGTATTATTAATTACTGGTATAAAATTTTATTTATTTGAAGAATACAAAAGTTAACAACAGTTTGGGGGCCACACTGTTGTTCACTTTTCTATTCTTAAATAAGGCGCCAAGTTACGTAGAACTTGTTGACGGGGTCCAATAATTACATAAACAGTTTTCCTTTTTTTCCTAAAGTATAATCAAGTTTAGTGGTGGTTTAGGGCAGGAACCTAAATACTAAACATTTTAGGTGATAGCTACTTAGTGTAGATACTCAATTTGTACTACTAATTTTATTAAATATAAATGCTTAAGTTAGACTATCCTTATCCTGTAAAAGACAACTACAGTAGAACTTGGATAATTAGAACTTCTTTAATTCGAAATTTCCTTTAATTCGAAGTTTTGGGTTGGTCCCTTGAACATTGTAATATTACCAATGTAAAATAATCATGGATAATTCGAAGTTAAATCTCTTTAATTCGAAGTTTTTACATCAACGGTAAAAGTTAAACATTGATTAATGTGCTGTAAACAAGATTCCGTTTGAGGTTTGCATTGTTTGGTCAGTGTGTCGGCAGGCAATCACCTTCTGAGAATTCCCAATCCGTCTCTTCCCCTCCCCTCGGCGCGCCCAACCATTATGTTGCGATCGTTAAACCTTCATTATTGTAATTTTTACATACTGTATGCCTCTATAGTTATGTTTAATATACTGCAGTGGACTTTAAATGAATACATTAAATTTTATATTAAACAAGTAATTTGTGGGTATTATTTTAAGCCTTTTAGGATCATGAAAGTTACATAAAAAATACAACTTGGTTAATTTGAAGTATTGGATAATTAGAATTTTCGCATTGGTCCCTTCAGGTTCGAATTATCCAAGTTCTACTATATTACAAAAATATGACAGTGATTCATTAAATACAAGATTAAAAAAAGAAAAAATAAGTAAAAAACAACAATAAAGAGGTAATTAACAGCAATAAATACTAATAATAAACATAAATAATAGTAACAACAAAGCTAGCAACAATTAATACACTACCACTTTTAACTGCAGTTTTCCATACTCTATGTTGAACCCCTCTTACATTCTAAATGGGAGAGGGGATCAACCTCAACCAACTATGATCAGTTGTATACATAACCTTAAATGTAAACATAACATATCTACCATATGAAGAAAAAAAATAATAAATGTAATTTTACTATCATTAAACTTTTCAGCAATAGACAATGTCAAGAAAGTATTTACAATGTTAAAATACATTTAAAACAAAAACTATTTTAATATACAAAACATAACTAAATTAAACTATGCTAATTGGTTGCACATAAAAAAATCATCAGTTGTATAGAATGGATTATTGATTAAAAAACTATACAACTTATATACATTTAGACTGAAATACATTCAGAGGCAACTTTCTTAAATCTAATGGCAAGTGATTATACATCTTAATACCCATTACCAAGTAGCTATTTTGAGTTTTACATAATCTTTGAAATAGCACATCAATACATTTTTTATATCTAGTGTTATGATTATGTACATCTTCCCTTAAGACTACATTTAGCTCATCATTTCTAACATATAATAAGACAAATTAAATATACAGATTTAACTGTCAAACATTGCATTTTTATGAACAAATGCTAACAGTGTTCTTGTTTGTGTGAGTCAGTCATTATTCTTATTGCCGTCTTTTTTAACTGTAATATTTTGTGAACATGAGAACTATTTCCCCACAATAGAATCCCATATGAAACAATACTTTGGAAAAAGGCAAAATATGATGATCTTAGATAATGTTCGGATATAAGTTGTTTTAAATTTTCTATTAAATATATAACTTAGAAAGTCTACTTGCCACATAATTTATGTGTCGTTCCAAGGATAACTTAGAGTCGATAAAAATTCCAAGAAACTTAACACTGTCTGGTTCATATTGAAAAGGCATATCTCTTAATGTAAAATGCAGTTTTTGTATTTTATTTTCATTCAATGGGAATCCGTTTGTTTTAAACCAAAGAGAAGCTTGTGAAAGTGTATTTTCAGTCAAAGTATATCAAGATCAGGACCTACATTTAAGAAAGTTGTGTCATCCACATACAAAACTGAGAAATAATTTAAGAAGGCAGGTAAATCATTTATTATTACTAAGAACAAAAAGGTCCCCAGTATAGAACCTTGAAGACACCAAATTTAATGTTAACTAAATTAGTTCTATTATTGCCTACACAAACAATTTGTTTTCGGTTTTCTAGAAAATTCCTGACCATATTAATACTATTATTATTAATTTCATAATATGTCAATTTACTTAACCCTTACGCACATATGTGGATAACAATTATGTTGGTACATATGTGGGGTGTTGGCAGCACCCCATATTTTTTTTACATTATTCTCTTGTTAATAATAATGTAATTACTGTTCAAATCACTTATTTAATCATTTGGATAATAAATAGACCTAAATATTAACATAAAACACCTTTTACAAAAACATATACACTGTATTTTAACAAAAGTAATGAAAGAAACAATATCAGTGATAAAAATAAAACTACAATTTAATCTTCCTCGCTTGATGAACTTTGAGTGTTCTTATGTTTCAGAAATTGTTCACAAACATTTTTCATGTGATTCAAGCACATAAAATTATTACATTCAAAGCAAAAAAATTTGGTTTTCTTGTCCGCTTTCCGTGGACAAACTGTACATCTTCCTGATGTTCGCACATTTGTAGCAGCATGTTGGACTGGTTCCATCTTAGCTATTTTAGCAGCTTTAGTTCTTAATTCCTTTGGTAAATTCTGTGAAACAGCCCTTCGTGTGATTTGGCGATGTAGTAAGGAGGTAGCCACATCCCGAAGGAATGTCATACGGTTCATTGTACTGTTTTCATGGTTTGCAGCATACAACACGAAGGAATTGATTCCAGCAATGTCTATTATTCTGAAAAATATAACTAATGGCCAACGATTGCACTTACTTACAATGCTATATGTTGCACACAATTTGTCAACAGTGTCTACTCCGGCTTTTGTCATGTTGTAAAATGTTATGACCTCAGGCTTGAAGTCATCACCAGTCGATTCGTCAATGCTACTAGACTCAGGATGCATACTTGATATAAGTAACACATTTTTTCTCTTCTTTGGGACATATGACAAAATTGTCATGTTGTCTCTGTAACCAAACATAGTGCTTTTTTCAGGTCTTACAGTAACATTTGTAAGTTCATGTGGAATTTGCGGTTTATTTTTTCTAAGTGTGCCTACGAAGCTAAGTTTTTTCTTTGGTAACTCCTCTACCAGTGGGATACTACTGTACCAGTTGTCAGTGATAATATTTCTACCACTACCTGAGATTGGTTGTACTAACCTCAATACAACATCTTTTCCGGAGTTTGATAATTTATAAGGACCATCGGGCTGCATGCCGGGATAAATCTCCATATTCAAAGTGTACCATGTTTTGGCATCAGAAAGAGTTTGAATTTTCAAACCATAACGTGCTGGTTTGCTAGGGATATACTGTTTGAAATTGCATTTCCCCCTGAAAGCAGCTAACTGCTCATCAATAGTGCCATATTCTGACATTGAATAAGCTTTCTGACAATTTTCAATAAATTTGCTAACCAAATCTCTTACTGGGGCTAATTTGTCTTGTGTTTTGCGAATATTAGGGTCGTTTATGTCATCAAATCTCAGACAACGTAATATAAATAAAAATCTGTTAATAGACATTGCAGTTGAAAATAACTCTACATATTCCCATAGATCCTTCAGGTTCTGCTTGCCACCACGAAAAGAACCAGCAAATGTAAGAAGACCTGTAGTTGTTTCTATTTCATTTTCATCAGTATATCTACAATAACTCTTATTCAAATAATTAGGCTGTACTTTGGTTGGTTAGTACACATTGTTATCTTTCTAATGATATCATTATCAATGAGTATATTGAAACATTCAATAGGTTTTTTTAGGTTCTTAGCATTGTGTTTTGGCCCCGGTAAATGAATAACTATATTTTGATTTCTTGTACGAGTGTTCTGAATCAAAGGAAATTTACGCCACTTAGTACTTTTGTCTTTACCTAAATAATACTCACGACATTCTTCAAGGTTGTGTAAAATGTCTTGTTCTTCTTCACTATCTGATTGTTCTGATTCACTGTTATGATCAGGTTCATTTTGTGGTACGTCATTTTCTTCATTCTCATAACACTACATAATGACCATTAATGGGTACCCTACTCTCTAGATAAACTACCCAACCTTCGTGTCCGCTTAAATTTAAAAATAACTGTCTTTAGGAAAACAAACAGTTGAGCATCTAGATGTAATTTTATCCAAAATAGATACCCAGGAATTAAAGTCCATACTTTTTTCAGTTTATAAAATGGATTAAAAAAAAAAAAAAAATTAAAAAGATGAACCAAAATCTGTACCCAAAATTTTACTTCTCCACATACACATACAGTGGTATTGACCCTCCCGCTCACCCATACACGCACAGTGGAACCGGCACATTCCCACTTACCACCATTAGACCGCCGACCCGATCGGGTCGGCATGGCAGTTAACATGTTAATAGCAATCTTTTTATTATTGATTGAATTTGGCTATCAACTCTTCAAAGGCTATATTCACATCATTATTATATGTTAAAAACCATTGCTCTTTACACAATCTTTCTTTTAGTTTTTGTTTGTTTATTTTTTCAAAGTTTTCAACCTCTGTGTCTCTTTTTCTCACTTCCTCCATCTCTATTCTAACAATTATAGGGTAATTATCTGAGAGTTTTGTTTTTATTACACCAGAAAATATTGTTTCTGTAGGTCTATCTAACAATAAATATTGTTTCTGTAGGATCATGTAATAAACATGGTCAATGACGATCTTACCACCTTATTCAATCTTATTTCTTCCCTGGTGTAATCCCCCATAGCTCTTTCCATACCCCATGATGCTAAAACAGACTCACACCTCTTTACATTAATGTTGTCTTTTTCTTTCAAGTTTAAACTGTGTCACCTAGCACTATAAGGTTGTTATATTTGCTTAAACATTGTAAAGATGAATCTAATTCATTAATGGCCAGAGGGAGCGTAAATCCGCTAAAGGAGGTGGGGGGAGGAGGTCTGTACATTGCATGCATACCAATCTTTATTTGATCTTTTGACCCAACCATCTCAAACTCCACAGTTGTATGTTCGTAATTCAAAGTATTGGATAAGTGGATTTGGGTAAATATTAACTTAGTTGTGTTTAAAAACATTACCAATCCTTCTCCCTCCTTATTTTTTCTTAGCTTTATTATTTTCATAAAAGGAGGCAAATTAAAGAGATTAATTTCATTTTCATAACTTGAAACTTCAGCTAATATGATTACATCAACATCAACCTTAATCAAAACCAGCTGTATTTAAAGATTATCCCAATATGTTTCATTGATCTTTTTTTTTTATACAACACTTTCAGACTTTTAGGTTAGTTCAAGGGTACTACTAGGCCAGGAATTAGTATATTGGAGAGAGATAGGACATCAGCAAACTTATTAGAAGACAAGTTCACTAACACCAGAGTAGTAGTAACATACACAAAACAAACACAAAATCACGTAAATTTTCTGTGCCACTGGCACTTTCTTCAGGTGAGTAAAGAGCCTGTGACACTTCTTTACTTATCTGAAGAAAGTGCTAGTGGCACAGAAAATTTGTGTGATTTTGCATTTCTTTTGTGTATGTTACTACTACTTTAGTGAACTTGTCTTCTAAGGTAAGTTTGCTGATGATCTCTCCAATAAAACTTTCAGACTATAACAACTATTTCTGAAATTAACAGGTTCACCCCACTCACTAAAATTACTAATTAGATAGTAGTTGAAGTACAATCTACTATCTATTAAGTTTTGTTCCATAGTATAAATTTTATACCACCCATCCCGAAATATAACCCAGTATTGTATAGTAAATTTATAAATAAATAATAAAAACACTAAGTTTGTATTATAATACAATACCAAAATATTATAGTTCATATAAATTATTTAAACATATAAAATAAAGTTACATGTGTGTGTATTTCTCAGTTTTACAACAAATAAGTCAGATATAATTATAAGCCATCAAATAATATTTGAAATTTCCCTTGACTAGTTTATTAATATATCAACAATATTATTTTGTTCATATATAGGAACAAATGCTGACAACCAAACATCACAGGCTTGTTATATGGACTATTTCCAACAAGAAAAAGCTATATACGTATATGCCATATTTTAAATAGCATACCAAGCTTTTAACGTTTATATACATTCTAAAAAATGTGTGCATTGCATTTGTAATAACTATTTTTATACATCAAATAATGCACATAGGAACTTGACATGTTTATACTATGGTGGGGATTGCTATTGCGCTGCCAGTCTTCGATCATCATTGTTGCCAAGACACTTTTTCAGTGGAATTACACAGTGTGGGAGAGTAGTTCTCTGTCTCACTCGTACCGGTACATTCAAAGAGCCATTTTCTAAGTGGCCTTTGTATATTAGTATATTTTTAATCTCTTATCAATGTTCAACACTAACTAATTTTGTATTATAATACAGTACTAAAATATTATAGTTCTTATAAGCTAAGTTCATAATAGAACTAAATTTTAATTTAAAGAAAATATTTTATCATACTTTTTGTTTTTCTGTTTTACATTATTGATATTAATTATATGGCTCGTGATGTTAAGGTGGTGCAATCGGTTTTCGATGTGTTAAGTATTTCCCGACTTTATAATCAAACTTGGTTAATTTACCTTTCCTTGATACAGGAAAAACATTTTAAAAAATTGTTTAACCTCTGCATTAGAACCTGTGGCCGTATGAATTTGTGAAATTTACCTAATTAAAATCACAATTAAGACAAAACTGTTTAACGTACACGTTTAATTTTTTTCATATCTGAAGGGATTAAGATGTTTTTAATTTAAACAAATGTAAAAATATTTGTTTACCTTTAAAATTATAAATATTATTAAATTTATTAGGATTAAAAACATCTTAATCCCTCCAGTTATGTGTGAAAATGTAGTTGTAAAAAATCAAATTTGTACTTTGAACGGTTTTGTCTAAATAGTGATTTTAAATCAGCTAAATTCACCACTTCATGAGGCCACAAGTTCTAAATGTAGTTGTCAAGAATTTGTTATATTTCTTCTGTTCTTCTTCAAGGGAGATACATTAACTAATTTTGACTATAAAATTGCGAAATAATTAACACACCGAAACCGATTGCATCACCTTAAACTACTTTTACAATTTTATATTACTCAATAACAGGCCTCTTTACAAACTAACTGGAGAATTACTGTCTTTACTGAATTACTTGATTATTATAATTAATTAAAGAGAGGAAATAGTGAAATTAACTCTTACAAAAATATAATTGAAACTCGGAACATATAAATGCTATGATTATTGAGTCATAAAATGTGGTTTAGTGATCAAAATAGGCACAACAAAGCCAGTGCCCATTATTGAATTTATCTGCTGTGCAAGAATAAAGTGTAAATAAAACTTATAATGTACAAATTGTGATTCATTAACAAATATATATATATATATATATATATATAATTACTATTATAAATATAAATAGTGGTCTAATCTGCCACAAAAGAAAGTTAGAGGGCTAATATATTATAAAATGATGGCTTTTGCAGAATTATTCAGTTTAAGGCTTTACTATAATTGGGCAGATATATTTCTGTGCAGCATTGTAAGGGTTACAAAAATATTACTGCAATGATAAACATTGTATCAACAAAACAGTATCCAATTTAAAACGAAATTCTTGTTTTTTTTAGGAACAATAATGACAATGAGGAAATAGAATTGTTAAATACAGACTCAAAAGAAATTGTAAACACATTGGAAGAAACTAAAAAAATGATTGATTTTGTCATGAAAGATAATATTCAGTTAAAAAATGAACTTAATAAGGCATGTTTAGACAATTCTAATTTAGAACTAAACAGTAAGCAACTTCTGCAAGAATATGAGCAAACTAAGAACAGTTTAAGTATTTCTAGAGAAAAACTAAATTTAGCTCTCATTAAAGAGCAGGAAATAAATGATTTAGCAAAATTATCTGAAGCTAAGTTAAAAGAAAATGAAAAGTTATTAAGTCTTGCATTATTGGATAACAAGAATTTGCAAAGTAAATTGAAAAATATTAAGAGTGTTGATTCAATACAAGAAGAGTTTTCATTCATTTTAAATCAGTTGAAATTGCTTTTTGACAGTCCAGATTTATGTGAATTCAGAAAGATCAGTTTTTCACTAAAGAGAAATAAAAAACTTTTTTCTTGTGTGAATGATATATTGAATTCTCAAAACCAAAGCATTCTCTTTGAAATGTTACATGCAATCGATGAGAGATTAAAGATATATGATGACAAATATGAAGGATTGGAATTACTGGTCAAAGATTTGAGTTTTAATGTAGACCAGTTTGCTGTTCAAATTGAAGAAATGGGAATGGATTTGCATGTATTGCAATCGATTAAAACAGATATATGTAATAAAACTAGCCTTGAAAAAGCACTCACTACTACTCGTGATGAAAATGTTTGTTTGAAAGAAAATGTTGTTTCTTTAGAAGAAGAAAATAAAAATCTAAAGATTGAGTTAAAAATTATTCAAAGTAAATTTAGCAATCTTTTAGAATTACAAAATATGACTCAACAGAAAAACATGAGCTTAGAAAGTGAAACGAATAGATTTAAAACTGATTTTCAAAATGTTTGTATTTTAATAAGAGAGATTGGAAATTTAATAGATTCGTGGGACATAAAAATGGGACTTAAAAATGTGATTGATATTCTTGACTTAAAGCAAACTGTATTTAAGAGTATTGATTTATATCTTAACCTAAACACTCAAACAGTTCTACACGAAGTTTTAAACAAATTGAAGGTTAAATTGTTATGCTATGACAGTTATATAAGTTCTAGAATGAGGAAAGAGATTGCTTCAAACAAATACATAATACAAGAATCTAACAAATTAAAGAGTGATATTGAATTATTACAGAAAACGGTTAAAGAAGAACTTACTAACAGGGTTGTAAAATTGGAAGCTTCATTTGTTTGTTGTAAAGAAACAGTAGAATTTCAATGTAAGACATGTATAACCAATGTTAAGGACAGTGACACTAAACAAGAATACGAAGGAAGAAGTAATGTTCTAAAGGTTGATAATATTCTTAAAGAGTTGAAATGTATTGCAAATATCTTTGAAAAGTACCCATACCCAGAAAACAATAGTTCACAGTTTAAACAAATATTTGATTCATTCCTAGAAAACAAACAAGATTTTCCCAACCTTAATCTCATTGTAGATAAGGACATAGCTGATTCACTTTTTAATTGTTTTGATCAAATTTATCAAAAGCTGTGCTTATCTGAAGAAGAAAGATCTACATTGCTGAGAAAGGTTGAAGAATTAAGTTTCAACATTAAAGTATTAGAAAATGAAAATCTAAATTTAAAAAAAACTTCTGTGGATTCAAAAGATGAATGTAATAAATCAAAAAGAAAAATGTTAATGCAAGCACATAAATCAAATAGTGAATCGGATAATGATCCAGTAAAAGAGTTGGCAATTTTGAAAGATCTGTTAGTTATTGAAATATTAAATTTGGACGGTGATGAAAATAAAAACGATCTGCTTAATTGCTCTCCTAAGGAAATCATGGACAAGTTCATGCAATGTATAATGAAGGTAGAGAAACAGGTACAGGAACAGTACGAGAAGCATCTTCAAGAAAAAGAAAACAGTCTTGACAGTGTTAATAAGAAAATTAAAAATCAAGAATCTTGGATATGTGAATTGGAAACTGAAAATAACAAATTGGAAAATAAAATAATAACCCTTTCAGATAATCTCAAAAATACTTTAAATGATGTGGCAAATTTAAAGACAGAAATTTCAAAGGTAACAAAAGAAAACATTACATTAAAAGATAAACTTAAAGAGGCCAACAAACTAATTACAGCTGAAAAAGATTCTGTTAACAATTTGAAAAATAATCTTAAAAGTCTAAAGGAAGATATTGTAAAGAAAAAGGAAGAAATTGTGAATTTAAGTGCTAGGTTGGCAGATATGGTCTGTAAACAAAATAAATGCTGCATATACATGCAAAGTAAACTTAATTCTGAATCTCAAGTTATATGTGAGAATGAAAATATCAAACAACCTGAAAGTTTTCAAGACCGAGCTACTACAATGGAAGACATTTTAAAAACCTCTAATAGAGATACTAATTCATGCAAGACTATATCAGAAATGGAGTGGTCAGTTGAAAATTTTAACAAAGAAAAAGTGTTGCTGCAAGAATTACTAACAAATGATGATTCAAAATATTCAGATAACATTTCTGACAAGTTTTATTTCCTAAAAGATGTTGTGCAGATTGTTCTAAATAAATTACTTGAATTGGAAAATGTACATGCTAACATCCAATCGAAGTTTCAAAATACTGTCGATAGTGTATTTACAGATCTAACTGATCTTAAATTAAGTCTGTTTCAGTTGTATAAAGAATTTGTTCCTGATGAGAAAGCCAACAGTGCCTTTATAGATGTGTTATCTCTGAAAAAAGAACTCGAGTATGTTGAAATTGAATGTTTACAAATCACTAAAATGACAGATAAATTTAAAAATGATATTGAATCAGGGCAGTCATTTATCAATGGCTTGAAAGAACAATTTATAGTAGTAAAGAATGAAATTTCCAGAAAGGATGCTCTTATTGATAATCTTTCTAAGACAATATCAGATGAACAAAATAAAAAGGCAGAGAGCAAATCAGAGCTTGAAGCGATCACAAATCAGTTAAACTATTTTGCATTAGAAAACAAACAGTTAAAGGATGAAATACAAAATTTAAATTTACAGCTATCAGACTCAAATAAAATTTTCTCTAGTAAAATATTCAATACCTCTGTCGAAATGAAAAATGTTAACGAAAAAATTAACTACTTGAATGAAATGCTAAAAGAGAGTATCTGTAATAAATCTTACATTATTGCGTCAGATCAAAGTATTAGCTTCTTTAGTAACCAGTGCTATTTAATGAGACTCTTTATAGAAAGATTAGAAAAAAAAGAAAGTTTGTTTTTAATGAAAATCAAACAAACTGAAGACCAAATGAAACATATTAATTTAATGTTGTCAAGTGTCCTTTCAGGTACACATGCTGAAAAGAAGGACTTAAAAGAAAAAATCAATCATTTGCACTATATATGTAGAGAAAATGTTGGACTTAAATGTTCTGTAGCTGAAGCAAATGAGGACATCATTTTTTTTAGCTATCATTGTAATCTAATGACCTCGTATATAAATGAAATCGAGCTTATGTTCAATGAACTACAAGTTGAAAAAGATCAGTTATTTAATGACTGCAACCTCATGAAAAATCAGTTGAATAACACCAACTATCGCTTTGAGCAGTCAAATATGGCGATATCAAATTTAGTTTCATTATTACCTAATAAGCCCTCCACATCAAGTAAGGCTTTGAAATTGGTTCAGCAAATTATTAATGAACACACTAGTTTGAAAGAAGCAGAAGTTAATTTTATCAAGAAACACAAAACAATTAACGACACAGTATGCAAACAAACAGAAGAGATAAAATGTTTAAAAAAATTGAATGAAAATTTAAAAATTGATCTAGGAAATTGTGAAGATCACATACGTAACTTGCGTTCTGAGCTAAGAACTCTACGCTTTCAGTATCAGAAGAAAATGGCTGAAGACAAAACAGAACCTGCTCAAAGTCTTAAGAAATGTGCTTCGGCTGAATCTGGCATCCAGACAGGTAAATACTATCAGTTGTTTTCATATATAACATTTCAATAGAAAGAAGAAATGTTGTCAAAAGTTCAACCTTCTTATATAATATGTATTAAGATGAAGCAGTTTCATTATTTAAATAAATTTGTTATCAAGTGTTACCATCATTCTCAGATTTGAAGGATACTTAGTGTTTAGTAATCAAACATTAAATAAAATTGTTTTCATTATTCTTAAAGTTTTTTTTTATTTTGAAAATTGATACAAAGTGCGAGTTATAGCGTGCATTTTGGGGGACAAATTAAACTCACATTAAATAGCAACTCACCGGTACAAAATAATGCCATTCTGCTGTGATGTAGTCAGGAAACACCTATAGTCCAAATAAAATAACATTGGTACTGGCGGAACGGCCACGCACCGCTGGTCTGAAATGACAAAACTCTGAGTTTTAATTTGCTGCCAAACTTAAAATAAGTAAGTAATAATTTTCAAACTAATTGCATAGTGTTCACCATGTTATATTATTTGAGAAAAAATTATGCTGTAGATTTTGCTTGAACTAATTTGCTTTTTATAGTTGTATTTGTGTTTAAAAACAAGTTTTTATGAGTGAAATTATGCATGAGTCATCTTTAACCTGTCACTGTAGCGAGAATAATGATAGTAAAATGATTTATTGTGGATGGATGACAGTTTGGTTCATTGTGATTAGTTTGGTATAAGTCTCATTTAATAATTCTAACAAGTTTATGAGAAATCAATTTTTTGTAACGACAAATGCTAGAACAAATTTCTTAAACCTAAATTGTGTTATTTAAGTGAGACTTAAGTCATACTCTCATATAAAATAATTTTTTCTTGAACTAGGAAGAAAGTTTTAGTAGTTTTCAAATCTACATTGTCAACAAGGTGGCGGTGATACCACACGCTCATTGTACAGTTATTGACTCAGCAGTTACCTCTGCCCTCTTCCATTACAAACACAAGGCATTCTTGTCAATTTCTAATAGAATATTAACTAAAATTTGAAAGGACCTAAATATTAGTATTGCACTTAACACTAATAATTATATTTACACTGAATCCTATAACATATTGCCACATCTAAATTAAAAAAACTTGTAATAGTTCTAAAACTAAATAACTGTAATAAAAATAAACTGTTGATTAAATTATACCAAGCACTGTTAAATCGATTAAAAACTGAATACGAGCACACCACAAAGTCAACTAACTCTCCTTATTTCTTACTGGAGAAACATTTCTTATCTGGAAATATCGTCCATTTATTATTGTGAAGATTACTTATGCCTGGACTGATATATCCGGTCTACACTTTTCCTTGAGCAGAGTATACCTTACACGTCCGACACAGCCTCAATGTAAATGAATTATCAGTTTACTTCATCAACTCTTTCATTATTTTTCTACGTGTTTAATTAGTGCCACAGTATTATTTTAGTAATACATAAATAACACAGTTAATGTTTACTTAAAGAAATTTTGTCTAGCTTTTGTCGTTTATAAGTTGGGTTTACAAAAAATTAATTTCTCAATAACTGTTTGAATTATTAAATGAGACTTACACCAAACTAATCACAATCACCAATTACCAAACTGTCATCCATCCACAAGAAATAATTTTATTGTTATTATTCTCGCTACAGTGACAGATTAAAGACGACTCATGCGCAATTCCACTCATAAAACGTGTTCTTAAACACAAATATCACAATAATAAGCAAATTAGTTCAAGCAAAATCTCCAGTATTATATTTTTTATTTTTTTAAAGAATATAACATGGTGGACACTACAATTATTTTTAAAATTACTAATTATTTATTTTAAGTTTGGCAGCAAGTTAAAACTCAGAGTTTTGTCATATCAGACCAGCGTCATGTGGCCGTTCTGCCAGTACCAAAGTCATTTTATTCAGACTATAAGAGAAGGTACCAAGTTTCCACGGGGGGGGGACTTTGTTTCAGGTGCCTTTTTTAAATGTTTAATTTTTGTTTATTTAAAAATGTTAGGATCATTAGAATGTAATTTTACTTTTTATCAAGATAAATCATACATCCCTTATAACCCAAATTAATTTGAATTCTTTGGTTTTGTTTGCTGTAAATAGGACTAAAAATTACTTAAGTTTTACTTAAGTTTTATATAATATTTACTAAAATGAACTTATTCATTGCATGTTACGAAATATTTAAATATAGATTAAAATACTCAAAGTTATTTCAGACATGAGATTTATTTCCAGGATGGAAGATTCTTATAAGTAATGCTTGTTTACTTGAACAAATTTGAAATCCAATACATTTACAATTAATTAAATTTTTATTTTATAATTTTAAGTCCTGTTAAAGAATTTAACACTACAGCCAGATTAATTTTTCAATGACTACAAACATGACAAGAATGAACCACAATACTATGTACACACAGTTAAAGGGCGTGTGGTACTGTCTTCACGGCTGGGCTGGTGACATTCGGACCTGGACAAGTCCATGTATAACAAATAATTAGATTCAGGATTCAAACAAACATATTTACTTTATTTAGAAAAATAGCACAGATGTTTTAAATTACCGATGTAAGTAAATCGAAATAAAATGTTGTCAATAACGTCATTAACAAAATTAGTTTTACGTTATTTTTTTATGGGTAGAGAGGTTGTTATCTTACTTTTACAGGGGGTTCTGGCCCTAGGTAATCCAAACGCCACTGCCATACTGAAACATTAATAGCTTTCAAGGAAGCGTCAATAACCTCCACAATTATTAGAACCTAATGGACATAACTGTTACCTAGAGAAAAGACCAACATTTATTATTTATCACACATAATTATTGTAAAGGAGGAAATAAAAATAAAACAGCATTTTACGTGTTGCTGTCTTTTTAAAAGTAGAATGGTCTTTTAATTAGCATATGTGTTGGTAGATATATTAAACAAGTGAACGTCACACAACGCAAGTTTATTACAATATTAAATACAAAATGTAGCTATATAACTGAGTTCTGTAATTCACGTTTGCTATCCTCATAGGAGAGGGATTAGTGGTAGGATCTAAGAGATACCCAACTCCATGAATCCCTCCAATCTGAGGATGGCAAGTGTGATTTACCAAAATTGATCTTCCTTGTATTTGTAAATGTTGTACTTCTATTGTAATACACTTGTCTTGTAAAAGTAGGATACCAGCATAGACATGTAAAACTACTTCCCTTTGGAGATGAGTGTTAATAGAAAGTAAACGTAGCAGAAACACAATAAACCTGTTTGTATTAATAACTGTAATACTGAACAGTTATACTGATAAATACCACAGTAATTCTGAGCGTGGTATGACCAATGCCTACATAATAAAGTACATTGTTTTATTTAAGATTTTTAGTATGACATTGTATTTTATGCTTTGCATTAATTACTTAGAACTGTAGAATATTTTTTGTGATTTAATAAATTGAAAAATGCTCTGCTTTTAACTTACTCAATGTTTTTCTTTTTCTGTTCTCAGAGCCATGAATGATTTTTGTTATAACTTACCTGTCAACTGTGCAATCTATCTAGACGACACAATTAATAAAGATTGAACTATCCTTTCTCAAACCATTCAAAATGCTCATAATCTCTTTTTAAAACTGATTTTCTGATAATACATTAGTCAATACATTATCTGGCAAGAAACGTAGCTGGAACATTTATGTGAACAATTTGAACAAAAAACTGTTCAGAGTTATTTTTAAAAAAAATTGAAACCTGTGTTAGTACTCAATATTTAAAACCTGCTTATTTTTTATTTTTCAATCTCATATTCAATATGGTCTTGTCATCTGGGGCCAATCCTCTTACATTCAAAGTATAATTTGACTTCAAAAACAGATAATCCATGGCTGGGGTGGGCCCGTGGCTCACTGAAAACCTCTGTTTGTGGATCTTGGGATTTGCACAATCGTTAATATTTATATATACAATTTGCTTATTTACACTAAATCAAATATTGATGAATTTTTAATAAGACAAAAGGTACATAACTATCACACAAGGACAAAAAATACTCTAGATATTCCACGACCCAGGTTGGCTTTATTAGGGGCAGTTCATTCAAAATTAATTGCCTACAATTGTTCAATAAACTGCCTGAATCTTTAATAGTCTTGGCTGATGTGTAACTAGTTTTAGATCTAAAGTGTACCACCTGGCTTTTAAAGAACCCCTTTCACTCAATCAAGGAATATTTGTTATCTTATGTAAACATTGTGTAAATGGGAATAAAGATTCTGATTCATTTAAAAAATATTTAGTGGCCTTTGTTTTGCTTATCATGTTGATTATTTTTATATTTTAGCAAAGCCAATTGCAATTATTTACAGAATTCAATTTTTAACAGGTTTTCTTCAAACTATCTCAAATGATCAGATATGACATGACATATATTATTTTGTTTGTAACCTTTAATATTTTTTAGCTTAAAAAAGGTGAGTGTAAAACAATGTATGACTGCCCTTCGAGTCACACATACATCTTGATGTGCTTATCAACCTGTTCAGCTTAAATTTTGACAAGTTTGTCTACCATCTTGAGGGAAACACCTACTCTTTACTGTAATGTTTTATTCTATGATAATGAAATGTTTTTTTACCAAATGAACTAAAAAAATATATATAAGGTTAAACATTATCTCTATAATACTGGGTGTTTATAATAAAATCCCTCGCTGGCTTAATGTTAAGTGCTGTGTTAATCCATCTCTGCTAGACAAACTCTTCATAATTATGCACATCTTAACCTATTAATCAATCAATCATGTCTTTATTTACTCAATCAATAAGAATGGTAATGGTATCATAAGAAAGATCAATAAAGGTTGTGATTAAGATTAGAATTTGTTCAAGTTAAGTTGTAGAATTGGTCGATCCAGCAACCATCTGTGGAGCTTGATTTTCAAAGGCTTTTCTCACAATGTTCTTAGGGCCTGTGGCAGGTGATTCTGCAGATTCCGCCTAATGTATGTTGTCTTCTTTTCGTAACGAATAATTCTGTGGTGAGACAGGATGTACTTAGTTGCATGTCTAGTTTTGTGCATGTGGACACGTGCTTCCTTGTGTAACTCTGGGTTAGTCATATGGATTATAACACTCAAGATTGAGTGCCACCACTGTTAGTAAAGCAAACTCCTTAACATGTTGAATGCGGACTACGTTAATTAATGTAGCGCTCCTGCTTCAAATGCATTGGTTTAGCGTGAGTTTAGCTATTTTTGGAAAACATCATGTCACTCCCCGCTTGTTGTGACAGTTTTTGTGTTCAAGAGGGGTGACTGTACTAAGTGATAGTATTTTGTGACTAGCCATTACGGTGCACAATTATGTAGTCTTTAAGCATTCATTGTGTTAAAAGCATCACTGCAAGATTCACAAGGACTACTTATTTTGGAGAAGAAGAATACGTGATATTTTTTATGCAGATGTGTTGCCTCAGACAGCTATGCCACATCTCAGATGGCTTTTCATTAGTGAGAAGTAGGCCATCACAATTCCACTTTATTCACCTTAATATGTATAGTGCTGATTCATTGTATGCTATGCTTACATTTGATATTTTTGTGAAGCTCCTTATGGATCATCCTCCATTGGATGTGAAGTTCACCATTTTGCACCCTCACTACCATAAAAAATTTATTCTTGCGTGCAGATTGCAAATTTACAAAGTTTAACTTTCTCAACTTGAGCAAAAAAAAAGAAGATATTAAGCTGTCTACAACAGAACGTATGTTGTAACAATTTAAAGTTTTAAACCAGTGGCTGAAGTCGGATTTGCGGCACATGTGTTCTACTAATAGAGACCTTTAATTTGATATACTACTCGACCTATGCTCTTATTTAAGATTTGCAGCACTGTGTTCTACTAATAGAGACCTTTAATTTGATATACTACTCGACCTATGCTCTCATTTAAGAATTGCGGCACTGTGTTCTACTAATAGAGACCTTTAATTTGATATACTACTCGACCTATGCTCTCATTTAAGATTTTTTCTGACTCAACATGGATCACATCCCTGATATGACAGAAACTCATAGTTACTTAATATATATGAGGTATAGTAATGATGTCACAAGTATTATTTGCTTAATCTGTAATTGTTTAGAAAATACTAAGCTGGTATGGGACTTTATCGATACCCTGTATAAGTTGTCTTATCTTATGAAAATAGATGAAAATTGGATTAATCTATAATTCAAATAATGTCTATAATAAATATTTTGTATAATTTTAGATATCTTATGCTGTACTCAGCTGGAAGACGATATTTCAATTTTAAAGAAAACCTTAAACGAAAGGAACATTGAAATAACATCTCTGAAAGGAAGAATTCAGGCCAAAAGTTCTCCTTACAAGAGGAGATGTGATTTAGAACTTGCTCTAATCCAGGCAAAAGAAAGGGTAAGCTACTACCAAATGTCAAAGTGGAATTTAAGTTTTAAATAGCAGATCAGATGGATTTACTGAGCAAAAGGGAATTAATTAGAGAATGAGAAAAAGTAAATATTTCGAGTATCACAAATAGCTTTATAAGTTAATTCTTGTACTGGCATAGTGTCTTTTAACTCTTTTCAATTGTGCTGCCAAACCAGCATAGTGAGATTTACCGCCCTTAAATGCAGCGGCGCCATTTATCACTTATTATAGTAAGAGTTTTTATGCTATGCGAATAATTCCAATGCCACTAGACGCTACATGAGTTGCTTTGGTATACGACACACTGTTGTAGGAATAACATATAATAGAATAAGAAGATGTAAAGTTACGATTCATATTCGCTGTTTCTAAATATATACATAGATGTAGCGTTTTTCTGTATGTGAATTTTGCGGTATTATAATTGTGTATATTATCAAAATATACGTGTTATATAATGTTTATGTGTTGTAATAAGTATTATAATTAGTGATTAGTACACAGTGGTAAGTTATTTGTAATGAAACATAAGTGTAGGCAAACAAAATAGTTCAATGCAAGGGTTATGATAGGTTCTTATTTATTTATAGTTATTAATTATAACCTCACGCCTATGGACACCAAGACAGCCATACAAAAAAGTTATTTATTCTGTGGAACATGTATTTATTTAAATTTTAGTGTATGTTACAACTCTGTGGTATTTATACAACATTTCTAGTAATGTTTTAATTACAACTGTTTCCATAGTAGCACATTTTCATTGTTATGTAGTGTATGCAGTTTTTGGAGCTTAGTATTTTTATGTATTTTTGTATGTATCATCAATTATGTGTATATTTCCTAAAACTACATCAAAGTTGGAATATCTTGGCTATCTTCAATTTTTTGTTGTATTGCATTACTGTTTGTAGGGTATACCGCCGCCCATTTTATTTTTTTTAAAAGTATTTTTTAATTCAAGTTACTGGGGAAAATTATATATAGTTGTTTTGATATATTTTATTTATATTATGTAATAGCCTTTTCTTTTATGATCACAATGATACCAAACATTAGTAGGTTTACATTGTATAATTACTTGTTTTTAATTTAAGAATATAGTCTACAAATTGACTGAAAATTGTCTGCCGGTTAGGCAAAAAATAACTGCCGACTCGAGGCTTAACACATTTGGGTCAAGGATTATGTAATATGCCATATGTATTTTGCATCATTTACGTCATAAAACCGTTATTTTGTTTGTATGAAAAGCATGAACTTTGAACATAACATAAAGTACTATTATATTTTCAAATAAATATATTTAGCAGTTATTTTCAATTATTTTAATGTGGGACTGTAGGAACCCAAGTCAAGGTGAATTGAGACTACATGGGCTCAGAGGGACACAGGGGTTTGCTCTTGTTCTGCCTTCAGACGGAAAAATACTCTTAACCCTACATCTAGCTGTCACAAAGTCCTTTAGTGGCAGGCCATTTCTTGACATTAATGCACTATATCATTTTAAAATATCTGCTCTAATAAACATAATAATAAAGTACGTACTTTATTATTATGTTTTGTATATGTTTACTATTTGTTCAGAAAAGTATGCCGAACATAACGATATAAAAAAAATAGTATTCTATTAATAAAAGAAATTGTTTACTATATTTTTATATAAGTGCTTACATTCTGCAAAATAGAATTTTCAAAATCACAGCCTTGAGAATAATAGAAAACTGTGTTTTATAAAGATATCAAAATATACTAAATCTGGGCAAAAAGATTTTGTTACATAAAACAATAAGAATTTTTAAATTATTTCTTGTATTTATAAAGTTTTCACAAAAATAGTAAAACACTACAAAAATCTAAAATTACATAAGTGTACATGTATATATATAATTTTTTTCTCAAAATACAAAATGACTTGCTCAGTTGTCACTCACATTCGTATTTTCAATGTAGTAAATGAAACTTATAAATCACTTACAATAAGTCGAAACTAACATAAATGTGAAGCTGCTTTTATGAACAATTTAATGACATAACGAACATGTAACAATATTTATTTTTAAAATAAACTATAGACAGGTAAGTAATCGACTACCGCCAGTAGTCGATTGCCACGCTAAGAATCTGTATGAGGTGGTTGGAACAAAAAAAACAGCTGGGCAAGTATAAATACTGCGATGCTAATATAAACACATGCCAATGAAGGGAGGGAAATACTGAACACATTGATGTAGGTTGTTTCTTTTCAGCACGAAAACTCCCCCCTCATAACAGTTTGGTAAAAACAGATTATTTTACGCATTGCACTGGAACAGTAACCAAATGAAACTGTGAGCGATTTTTTCCGTAACTTAATAAATTCATTGTGTTGTTGTTATTTTGCAGAAAATAATAAACTAAATACCAAATTAATCATTGCAGTGTGTTGAATATAACTATACAGTGTGATATCATTAAATGTTTTTTACCTTAGTAAATAAGCAATTAAAAACAACATTGTCGAAACGACTACTCGGTAGTCGATCGTCATTGAGGTGACATTTTTCATCAACTACTCAGTAGTCGATTACCAGATGAATGGTTAAAGAGGCATGTGCTACTCCCTATAGACCCACTAGCCTCTACTATTTACTTTTGAACTATTTGAGAAACTGTTCTTGTTTATCACAGACAAAATTGATTTATCACTGGATTTCATCAAAGACATTCTAAAATCGAACAAGTTCAGACTTAATGAGTTTAATATATGAAGACATGGAAAATAAGAGGTTTTATTTGGCTGTGTTTTCAGACCTTAATCCTCCAACTGGCAGTTATTTTTTCCTATATTTGCAGGCCATTTTAGCCTAATTATAAAAATATAGGCAGTCGTTTGTTATAAAAATTCATTAAAAAATTGTTATTTACCACAAACCTATTTATATTAGGTATCAATATGTTCATAAATATGTAGGCTATCATATAATCTCTGAATTATAAAAAAAGTTTTTTTAATTTTATGTTGGATGTAACATATACAGTATGTAAATTTGGTGTCAAAAAAATCATGAAACAGGAAGAGTACCCGTTAGGAACAATGTTAGGATGATAAAATGAAAAATTTGAAATATCCAATATATGCTTAATTTCATCTAGTTTCAGGAAATACATATATTATAAATCATATAGGCAAAAAGGTACTTTTGTTACCATGGAAACAGTAATATTAAAAATGTTGAACAGAATTTATATAGTCACTACACAATTCTTTTTTGTATTAAAATTTAGCTCAAACCATGCTCTATCAAATAAATAAATAATTAATAAGGTTATATAAATATTTATAGCCATACAGATAATTTCATACAAACTAATAACCTGTCAGGTTATGACATATATAAATATTTTATGAGCTATTTTCGCTGTATATGAAACAATGATATTTCACTTTATATTATTGTAATATCACTAAATACAATCCCTAATACACACATATCAATATATAAATAGTCTAAAACACATAATAACGTAATAAATAAATATTGTATTTTTATAAAAATACATAGTTGTATACAGTAGAGTCTCAATTATCCGCCGTAAACGGGCCGGCGGAAGGGCGGATAAGCGTAAATGGCGGATAATGGGGAATGTTGAATAAAACCTAAATTACGTACACGGTAAACAATTTACATTATATTTCTATTTACTTACACGATTAAATGTAATATATAATTCATTACTCTCTTTTAAACGGAAAAAATTATTTTAAACACAAAAATTTAAACTGGTTGAGTCTATGGTGAGTGGAAAAAGCTGGTGATTTTGTTCTGCCTTCCTAATGTTTCCCGCTTTTTCGCCGCTAAGTCTCGCCATCTCTGGAGCATCATAATGTCAACAGCCCTGGCTTCTTCTTGCTGCTCGACGTATTTAATGGCCGCTTCAAAGATTTTCACCCCTTCTTTATGTGCAATTTTTTGGGGCTCAACAGTCTCTGGTTCTTTGACATCTTGATCGTCACCGCTATTGACAAGTGTGACGATTTCTGCATCAGTTATTTCGTAACCTTCATCTGCTGTAAGCCACTCTCCTACTTCAACCGAAGTTGCGTCTTCACACACAGGAATTCGTTGCAATGTGGGTAAAATATCTTCATGAATTTCATCATGCATGGTTCCGGCATCTTCATCTTCGCCCACCAGCTTTTTCCATGATCTGGCAATAGTATCTGCTCCGACATTGTCCCAGGCACTTGCAATCCAATAAGCCACATCTTTTAGATTTATACGTTTCAGCTTTGGAATCATGTCCTGGCCATCTTTTATTTCTTGTATCAGGGTGGAGAGAAGCTGTTTTCTATAGTTCCTATTCAGTGTTTCCAAAACACCTTGATCCATAGGTTGGCAAATTGCAGTTACGTTGGGGGGTAGGAACATGGCCTTTATATCCTGGTCTTTTAGATCATCTACATCGGGATGACTTGGTGCATTATCTATAAGTAGATCTGCTTTTCTGGGTAGGTTATTCTCTTTCAAAAACTGTTCTGTAGATGGTACAAACTCTTTTAAAAACCATTCTTTAAAAATATCCCCACTCATCCAAGCACTTTTTTGGTTAAAATATTTTTCTGGCAGTGCGTGTTTTGCAATTCCCTTGAAAGCCCTTGGATTTTTCGCCTTTCCAATCATTGTCAGTTCCATTTTATGGTTTGCTGTAGCATTACTACAGGCCAAAATTGTTACTCTCTCTTTGCTGCGTTTGTAACCCAGAGCTGCTGCTTCGGTCCGAGCTGCAAGGCTCTTACTTGGTAACATTTTATAATTAAGGCCCGTTTCGTCACAGTTAAATATTTGGTCTCCTGTTAACTGCTCAGCTTCAATAAGTGTTTGAAATTCTTTCTTGAACTTTTCTATTTCTTTAAAGTTGGATGACAATTTTTCACCACAAATCGTTTTTTCCAGCGGTCTAACCAACCAATGCTTGCTGTGAATTCTGTGTCGCCTTCATTAAATTACTTTTGGAAATGCAACTCCTTTTCTTTTAATATAGGTCCTGAAATAGGCACTCCTTTGTCCCTAAATTGGGTAAACCAAATGAATAAGGCCTCACTAGTTTTGTCATAGTCACTTTTTTTCATCGTTTTTCTGTCTCTTAAGTCAATTTCAGTCACTTGTGAGGTACACCATTGTTCTAATTCTGATCTCTTTTTTTTCCAATCCCCAACAGTGCGACGACCAACGCCATAGTCATCGGCTACCTTCTGCAACGTATCTCCTTTGTCCAGCCTTTTTAAAGCGTTGAGCTTGTCTTACAGTGATAACACAATCTTTTTTCTTTTGTTCCTCTCTATAATCCACTTCACCAAACATCACTACAAACACTTATCACAAATAATAACTTTAAATATATAAATAACTTTACCGAACACACGAGTAGCGGTACCTTTCAAAGCAGGAGCGATCCAGCAACTGACAAAAATATGTAGAGAGATATACGGGCACGGCGCGGGAAGTGGTAGGTGGGGGCGGGGAAGGCGACTAACCGGTTTGGGTGGAGTGGTACAGTCGGTGACTTATCAGTAATAGAGCATGTACACTCGCTGATGACCACAAAATGTCCTCTGACTATTTTTGTTAAATTATATTAATTAAATAAAATGCCAAGGGTGCGGCGGATAACACGGAATGGTGGATAACCAAGTGGCGAATAATCGAGACTCTACTGTATTTACAAACAAACAGCAAGCTGAAAACTGCACAATTCTCCTATTCGAAATCATTAGGTCATATCAAATAATCGATAACCTGTGCATATTACTGTAATTGGTAACTGATGTAGATTCCATAGAGACCAAAAACATCGTCATAGATTTTAAGGTGTGTGCCATAACAATGATTGTTTGCACCCACATCTCAACGCCTGAAATTAGGTGTTTGCCATTTTTATGGTTAATCAGGCCTTTGATAAAGTAAGGCTTGCAAGATATTATTAAAAATTAAATTATGGCTTCCTCATTCATATTACAAAATTCTTAAACTATACATTATTAATAAGTTCTTTCATATAAAATTTGAAGATATAATACCTACTTTACCACGTATAGAATCTGGATTCTTCAAGGAAGTATTGTTGGCCCCATTCTTAAGATTTTATACACTTGCACAGAGTCCAGGAATAATGGTTGCATTATTACATTTGTCGATGATATGACTCTTTTACCTTCAAATATGGATCCTTTGTTAGCTTCTGTCATGCTGCAGACAGATCTCATTAGTCTATTAATGTTGTTAAAAGTTAATGTCTTTTTTAACTTTTTTTTAATAATGTTGTTGAGAAATTAGAAAAAAAGATATAAATGAAACAAAATCAACTCGTGTCGCCTTTTTTATAATGTGTACCAGGAACCCCCTTTTACCTTAACAAAATGACTTTGCCTTAAAAAGGGTATTAAATATCTGGGCATGCATTTTGACATGAGGTTAACATGGAGAAGTCTCATGTTTAAGACGATTATAAATTTAAGGCATACAATTTTAAAATGTAGAAAAATATCCTGTTTCTTTATTAGATCTTGAAAATTTACAAACAGAAAAAACTCATTATATGCACAGTTTGGCGATTACGAGGGTCGTCCAGAAAGTAAAGAACGATTGTGCATTACGTGCGGCGCCAATCCCTCACCACTGCGACTGCGTACACGCTAGTTACCTCTGGCCAGTCAGTGTGAGCCGAGTTTTGTTCCTGTCATTCGATTCAAGTTGTAATCGAGATTTAAAAAAGCTTCCTTGTTTACAAATTTTGGAAGAGAATAATTTTGGGATGGAATTTAGGTGTAGACATCCTTTACATACAATAGAACAGATCATGATTGGAAATATGATATTGGTAATATCATAGTTTCGACAATACCGTACAGATATGAATAAAGATGTTTGACTATGACTATGATTTATGCTCCACAAGTCCTATAAATGAACTTATAAAAGATACAACTTTCATTATCAGGAAACTTTCATATGAGCGGCAGGAATTTGTTCAACTTCTAGACCTCTACCTCCTACAAAGCCGTTACCATACCAGACATGGCCTACATATTAATAAAAAAGGAAATCAATTTCCTGCAAAGGAAATTTTAAAATTGACTGGAGAAGCCAAGGAAATAGTGACTGTGTTGACAGATAGAAGACGTCCACACTCAACATATATGACATCGCCAGAAGCCGTGACTCCTCAAGACACTAATATATATCTCAAACCAAGAATTGGGTCCCCAAATAAACTAATCAACCCAGTGCCCTCGCAGGATCCACACAATCAGATTAAAGTAATTGAAACGGATATGTTGAACATAATGAATAGAGAGTATAAGAACCCTGATATAGCATTTTCCCATTGTATATCGGGTGACTTTGGTCACCCGAGACAAATAAGTGCAGGTGTAGCTGGGGTCTTCAGTAAAAAATTCGGAAAGCCCAAGGAGACTGACAGTTTGAATAAACACCTAACAATCCAACATCCGAGAGACCAAACAGCAGTGTACTGCCTCGTTACCAAGGTGGTATATTCCAGTAAACCAACTGTCGAGGATTATAATAAGGCATTCGGCCACCTGACAGAAGACTTAAAAAAGAGAGGCTTCAAGAGACTGATATGTTCCCCGATGGGGTGCATGCGAGATCGGTCACTCCTCTTCATTTTATGGAAAATTTAATTAAATTCCACAGAACTGCCAATGTTCCAGTAGATATATCTCACCAGTCACTACTCCAATCTCAGATATCAACAGACGCACAGACCAGCCTACAAGACTTCCATCAGGTGGAGCCCCAATCAACATATACGTGTGAACCTATATTGAGCCCTGGTCCAATATTGTTTAGTGAAGTTAAAGTTAAAGTTTGTCTTATTTTACCAGGCGAAGTTAGGGCTAAGGAGCCCTCTCTAACACTTAACCTGGGGACCAACGGCTTTACGTGACTTCCGAACCACGGGAGCGGCAGGGCAAAATCTATTTATGGTCACATCGGGAATCGAACCCGGACCGGCAGCGTGGCAAGCCAGCGCCTTAGCCCCTTATCTACGGCCGCTCCAAATGTCCCTTATCTACGCTGCATCCAGTGATGCAGTGAAAAGTGCAAGTGCGAATGTGGTTAGTGAGGGGGAGCAAGATGACTCTTTTTTAGTATTGAGGGAGTCTGCAATAGTGATAACATAATAGGAAAATATGTAAATAGGTTAAGTCCTACAATTAAGAACGGGGGAAGCATGAGTCAGATGTACAATGGAAATATACTCCCATCCAATCATAAAAAGCGTAGTAATCGTATAAATATTTTTCATCTGAATATTCAGTGTTTACCTACAAGGATTGAATCACTGGAAATTACTCTAATGGAGATTGGCCATCCAGAAATAGTAGTTCTAACGAAACACAAACTGACAAATCATGAATTAAGTCGTCTGAACGTGAATGGCTACACCATAAAATTTTCCTTCTCGCGAAATAAGAATATGGGGGAGGGGTATTAATTTTATCAAATAATAATATTAATTTAAAGTGTATTAGTAACCAAGCCCAAGTTAATGAACTTATAATAGAAAAAGAATTTGAGCGCTGTTTAGTTGAGCACAAGTCAAATAATATTCATTATATAAATAACTTACTGCCTTACTTGCACAATTCATTTCATTTTTATTGCAATGTATACATTTCGGGGATAACCCCATCTGGATCTATCCCCGAAATGTATACATTGCAATAAAAATGAAATGAATTGTGCAAGTAAGGCAGTAAGTTATTTATATAATTAATTTTACACAATTCAGAGCTACATATTGAAATATAAATAATATTCAATTTGTATTGGCCGGAATTTATCGCTCACCAAGTTCAAATTTAAAAAGTTTTATATCAAAATTAGATACAACATTGGAAATTCTTAGACTTAAGTTTGGAAATGTTATTGTCGGTGGAGACATTAATATTAATGTTCTTGATTTGAATGTTATAGGCAGGAAATCTTTGGTTGATTTGTTATTGATCCATAACATGAGATACTTGGTAGACTTTCCAACTAGAGTAACAGACCAGTCTGAAAGCGCCATCGATAATTTTATTACTAATTTTTCATGTAAATATGCGACTGTAACAGGGATCAACACTAAAATATCAGACCACGATGCTCAACTACTTGCTGTTAATGTTAAACAAAAAGTATCAAAAGTCAAGCAAATAAAAAAACTAGCTAGATTTTTCACTCATGGCAACCTGCAGAGATTCTCTTCTTTGCTTGAAAAAGAACATTGGTATTATGTCTATGATGCACCAATAGTGTATAAATTTGATAGTTTTTACAATAGTTTCATTTACTAATTTGAGTTGTGCTTTCCCTTACTTAGAACTAGAGATGTTAGGGATAGAAAGCCATGTTGGTTTAGTCAAGAATTAGAAATTGAAAAAGAAAATATAAAGCTAAATGATATGGGTAGAGCTTTGAAAAATAAGGAAATTATAAAAACAACTAGAAAGTTAAATAAAGATTTAAAAGGAAAATTATTTATGGCTAAACAGAGTTATTTTCAAGAAAAAGTTGTAACCTCTACAAATATTTCTAAAACTATTTGGAAATTAGTTAATAAAGAAATTGGTAGTAAAAACATAACTAGTAGCAGCATTGACCTATTAAAGGTTAGGAATAAAGAATATACTAACCCAAATTCTATAAGTGATGCATTTGATGACTGCTATATCAATATGGTGGAAAATGAAGTTATTGCAAAGATAAAAAACGTTCTCAAGTAAAATTACCTGATAGTTTATTTAGTAATAGTAATATGAAGTTTATATGTGACCCAGTTAGTGAGGCAGAGCTGGAGCAAATAATTACTTCTTTTGAAAATAAATTTTCCTCAGGATACGACGGTGTCCCTATCACTATATCCCTATCAGTTATAAAACATGCCCAAAAATATTTAATTAAACCTCTTAAACATGTTTAAATGCTTCTTTTATATCTGGTATATTCCCTGCTATTTAAAGATAGCAAAAGTAAAACCTCTATGTAAAAAAGGAGATCTTTCTGACATCTCTAATTATAGACCTGTTGCGCTCCTCCCAGTCATAGCTAACATTTTTGAAAAGGTATTTTACAATAGATTAGTTGGATATCTCGATGATAATAATCTCTTTGATAGCGAGCAGCATGGCTTTAGATCTGACCACTCTACCATTACAGCTGCACAAAATTACATTAATTCAATTGTTGACTCAGTTGATCAGGGAAAAGACGTTATTGGTGTATTTATGGATGTTACCAAAGCATTTGATAGCGTCTCCTATACAGTTTTGATTGACAAACTCTCGAAATTTGGGATACAGGGACTCCCTTTAACATGGTTAAAATCCTACTTAGAAATCAGAAGGCAGTTTGTGGAAGTTAGTCACATTAATGAGCATAATCAATTAATTTCTACTCGATTAAAGATAAGATTAATCAAATATGGTGTTCCACAGGGTTCCATTTTAGGACCATTTCTGTTTCTATGCTACATTAAGGGATTATCTTCAATCATTTCGGATAATCTACCGGATTTAAAAGAGATAGCAATAGATAAGTTTACTAAGATTACTAATTTCTTTTCACATCAAAATCTCTTAGTAAATCTATTGAAGACAAATTTCATTCAATTTGGTACTAGATATAGTTAGGAAAAGAGAACTATAAATATTAATATGGAAGGAACTGAACTTAATAAGGTATCTGAAACTCAATTTTTGGGCTTGATTATAGATAGTTCATTAAGCTGGGATTACCACGTGGAATATATTGCGAATAGAGTTTCTTCAGGTATATATGCTTTGTATAGATTAAGACATTTTTGTAACTTGGAAACGCTAAAAAAGGTGTACTTTGCCCATATTCAGTCTCATATATCTTTTGGAATAAACATCTATGGTGCTACATCCAGGCTGAACCTGAACAGACTGCTGGTATTAAAAAAAAAACTATAAGGGTAATGTTGAGACTGCGCTGGGGGTGCTCAGTATTCAAGGATCTTGAGATAATGACAATTTATAGTCTTTATATATATCACTGGGTATTATTCATGAAACAAAATTCAGGTTCTGCCTCTAGACTGGGTGATATTTATAATTACAGTACCAGGAATAGGCAAAATTACTCTTTATCCACACATAAATTAAAGTTTTTGAAAAAAATTCAGTTTATATAGGAGCAAAGTACTACAACGCCCTTCACAATTTTGTTAAAAAGGAAACAGTTTATGGAAAATTCAAAAAGGTCCTTTACAAATATATGATTGCAGCCCCTCTTTACTCAATGGAAGAATATTTTAATATTGAAAAGGTTTGATGATACATAAAGCAATACTGTATTGAGGATGTAAATAATGTTTAACCCTTTCCACTCAAGTGGCGGGGCAGCCCCGCCACGCAATTTACCGCACTAACTCCAATGTCGGGCCGGGCCCGACGTCTCTATAAAAACGTTCTATGATTGTATTTAGACTGACGTAGTTACATTATTGACTGCTAGGGTTGTTTGATATGTGCTGCTTTCTGTAGAATTTTTTCGGAACCGTTTGAGTTTAGTATCGGTAAACAAACATCAGAAAATGTAATGTTTGTCGTCTGTGGCTGCTCCGTAAACAGCTGGATGACTGCAACAGCTATCTGCACTCACTTTGTTCCATCATATGTTATCGTTCGTAATGAGCTTATAAAACGCATTGTTGTTGCTAGGTTATCGTTGTTGTTTTACTGTTTATTCATAATATTTTTATTTTACGACGATGATTCCTGTCGAATAAAATGGGTGAAGACGACGGCAGTAGTATTCTACCAAATAATGGAAGTGGCGACAGAATAGTTTCGATTTCGAACCTCAGTGATGACGGTATTACCAGCTTACTATTTGACGAGGATTTATTATCCAACTAGTTATATGCCTAAAACATTTCTTTACATCTTTTACATTTCCTGTATGTTCATAAGTATTTTTACCGTAGGCCTATGTGTAACCGGTATGAAAATGAAAGAGCGTTGCAAGTAGGCTATTAGATTTTGTCTGTTTATATTTTTAGCTGATAACATGTTTTGAATTATTGAAAAAAGCTTTACTAACAAATTTGGTCTAAATTATGTACCTTTTGACTGTTGCTAAGCAATAAAATAAAATTTATGGAGCAATTGTTTACTAGTTGCAGTGAAAATAATTTTTTTGGTAAAAATGTTGTTTTTCAAAAAAATTAGGTTTTAGAATTATATATATATTTTTTTTTATGTATAATTTAGTCCAAAATATTTGAAAATGACTTTTTTTTGTTTGTAAGGATACAAACAACAAAAAACAAACAACAAATACTATTCTTCCTATTTAAAATTTTTCAAAAATTCTTCTTGTATCCGTTTTTTTGTTAGAAATTCAATTTTGTTCCAATAAATATATATAATTAAAAAATTTTGAAAATAAAAATATATATGTTTTATTTTATATTAATCTATACTTTAGTCATAGAAGAAACAAAGAAAAAATACATCAGCTTTTTGGAACTATCAGATATATGTTTTTCCCACTGAACAAATGTAGTAGGCAATCTTTGCTTAAAAGTAAATGGAGCTGATAGGGAAACTGGGTTCCCAGTAATTGGAGTGGAAAGGGTTAAGTACTAGACTAAGAAACTTCTTAATTGATTGTATGACGCCATTTGTATTTGTATGCCATTTGTATGCCAATGTTGTATTTTTTTTACAACATTATAAATAAAGAGAATTTGAATTGAATTGAATTGTGCAGTCATGCGTATTTCTCTGTAAACTTTCAAAATGGTGGCGCCCATTGAAAATCCCCCCAAATGTGAAGTGTGCAGTGTCATTGGGTTTTTGACTTGGGTTTCGTACAAAACTCCGGAAACAAAGCGACAATCCATGGGGTGGCATCATTCAAACTCGCCCTCAAAACCTATATAAGAAAAATCAAATTGAACACTTGAACAAAATTGATGGCAACTGTTTTTTGGGACCGTAAATATTTAATCCATGTCGAGTTTTTGCCAAGGGGAGAAACGATAAATTCAGAAGCCTATTGCGAAACCCCTCAAAGACTCAGACATGCAATACAGAACAAAAGACGTGGCATGTTGTCATAAAAAGTGTTTTTGATCCACGACAATGCTCGGCCCCATGCATCGGTACGAACCCAGCAAGAACTTCAAGGTCCAAAGTGGGAAATTTTTGGACACCTTCCCTATAGTCCGGACCTCGCGCCTTCAGATTGCCATCTGTTCCCGAAACTGAAAACATTCTTGGGTGGGAAGCAGTTTGGAAACGATGAAGAACTGAAAGTGACATCCTGGCTCAGATCTTTGGCGGCTGAAGAGTATAACACCGGCATTGAAAAACTGATTCCTCGGTACAATAAATGCCTTGACAACCAAGGCAACTACATTGAGAAGTAAGTAGGCTAGGTTACTGTAAGTATGTAAATAAAGTTATGTGTTGTTATCTTTCATTTTTAATTTTTTATACCAAAAATTTTTTACTTTCTGGACAATCCTCGTAGAAATTTGTACATATAGTATGATTATGATTCTCTCGAACTTTTGGATCTTGAGATCTTACATAATGAATTGTATAAGATTCAAATTTTCATAAAAACACATTAATAATAATAATAATTATTATTCATTACTAACACCACGATCATAGAGATGAGGTGCGAACGAATATAATGAGTGGAGATGAACAAATGTAGTCATTTTTACCAACTAAGGTTGACTGTTCCTTAGAAAGAGCCATTTATTATTAGCCTAATCACCAGGGCAACTAAAATAATTAAAGCTGTATGTGGAATCCAATCCATGTATTATTGGTCTGATTTTCAGCTAATTAACAAGCTTCACATTCAGTTCTTTTCCCTACACAACACCTGAACCCTGACTACCAACCAACTCAGACATCCCAGACTTGTCCGGTAGTGTCCATGCCAATAGAAAGCATTGAGCGGACGTGTTGTCCCCAACGTGTTGTCCCCAAGTAGCTTGATTACATCACTCTGCCACAGTGCTGACTAATAAATAACTACTTAACTATAAGGCTTAGTGTATCTGGACTGGTTTTCATAGAATACGTTTTCAATAAAAAAAGTTAATTTTTGAAATGGATATCCAATGAGGCGTTTCAAGTTATAGCAATATGAACTATTCTAAAATTGCAGCCAATCAAATTTTGAGAAGTAAAATACTTCTTAACTTGGAAATCATTCATTGGACAATCATTTTAAAGAGAACATTTTTATTTGGAAATATTTTACTCTAAAGCAGTTGAGACCAGTCCAAATAAACTCACCCTAACCATTCAGGAGTTATCCATACTTTTTGAAGATATTTTGAAATTTCCAGATTCATTGTCAGTAGAGGTAAAAGCCTTATTTTTTGTTCAAGAATTGCGTTATATACTTTGTCCAGACTGTTCTGGGGCCCCTTGCTTATAATTAGTATTGTAGAATTGTTTAGTTAAGCATTATTGTTATGATCTCTTTTAAGAAGATATACATTCTTCTTATCGTTATTAAGTTGTTTCTCATTTTGAGAAGAATCATACCCATATGCATTTTGGTAAAGTATCAATGCTCAAATTTGAATAGATTTCAACAACCAAATGCAAAATGTTCTATGAAACTTATATCGTTACTAAATAAATAATTTTGTTTTTCAGTATTTTGTCTTAAAGAATTTATGTAAAGCTTTCAAAAATGTTATTTGTTTTCATCTTCAATCCATAAAATATAATAATACACATTTACACTTTGTTATTTTAGATAAAAGAGCTGAAGTTGGAGTTAATTCAACAACAAAATTATAATAAGGACCTGAAAGAGCTGTGTACAAATCACAAGAACTGAAGAAAGAAATAAAAGAATTCATATCACAGAATTATGTATGGTAACTATTATAAACTCAAAGAAGATTTTAGTTGTATTAATAGATCAGCTGATATAAAGAGGCAATCTCCTGAATCTTAATGTCCTGAATCTTAATGAAATTCCTAAACTTTCATATTATTGACAATACACTAGAGTCTCAGTAATACAGCCCTATATCGGGATTGACATTGCCGGATTACCAAAATTGCCAGATTAGTGGAGGTTGAGCAAAGGAAGTAAAATTTGCGAACATAAATGAACTTTATTATACATAAAACAAGTTCTAATAGCCTATAAAACACGTATGATGACAATAAAGGTTAAAAAGAATGTATGATACTAAATAGGAAAATACATTGCACTTACGTACAAAAAATACAAATGACAAACTTATTTTAACTACTTACGTACTGAACTGTATGTACATAATAAAAATCATGGTACTGTATGTAAAAAATAACTGGAATTTTTAATCTGCTTTGTCGTAATTTAATTATGATATTGGAAAAAAACTTGTTATTGGTTTTTGTTTCTTGGTAGACAGAGAAAACTTTAGACATTTTCCCGCAGTCTCTTTAAAACTAGCATATCGGATGTTGACACACCATTCTCCTGAGCCCAAGTGATTGCAGTGGCAAATGCTGTCAGAGCCTTATCGCTGTTTACTGTAGGCTGTGCTGGAACATCTGGTTCCCCCACCACATTGTCCTCTTTGCTGCTGTCCCTGTCCAGTACGTCCTCAAGGATTTCATCATCTGTCATGACCGGCTGCTGCTCTTCTGCATCTCCAGCTAACCACTCATTTACATCGCCTACTGTAAGGTTCTCTGGGTCATCAACAAGCTGTTCAGTAATTACGTCTCTTAGGCTTCCAATAAATTTAGGGTCGGCAACAATTTTCCCCATGAACAAACAATAGTTTTTGTGGTTAGCTTTTCCCAAGCACATGCTAGATGAAAAACAACATCTTTAAGATTAGTATCTTTCAACACTTGTACAACACTTCCTTCTTTTGATAAAACACTGTATAAAAGACTTTTTTGTAACTTGTTTTTACAGTCTGTATAACATTCTGGTCCATCGGTTGGATTATTGGGGTTACATTAGGGGGCAAATATAATACGTAAATCTGACCATCTTCAGATTTTAAGCTCTTCATCTGGATGTCCAGGACAGTTGTCCAGAATCAACAGAGCTTTTGGGGGCAGGTTTTGTTTTTTAAAATATTGTTTGACTGATGGAATAAAATTTGAATAAAACCAATCAATGAAGAGAGTTTTTGTCATTCATCCCTTCGATTGGTTTTTGTCCAGAACAGACAAATATACGTTTTTAAAAGCTCTAGGGTGTTTTGATTTGCCTATTACAAGCAATTGCAGCTTGTGGGTACCACTAGTATTCGCACAAGGCATAAAAGTGATCCTATCTTTAGCCAATTTGCGACCTGGAGCACTAGCCTCTGCTCGGTGAACAAAAGATTTTTTTGGTAAAAGACGCCAAAACATTCACTCTCGTCTGCATTATAAATTTGCTCTGGCCCTAGGTTCATTTCTTCTAGAATTTTTTAAAACTTCAATAAAGGGTGCCACAGATTCAACGTCACATGAAAGTTTTTTGCCAGTTAAGAATAAAATTCGAATTCCATATCTTTTTTTGAATGTGTCTAGCCAACCGACACTAGCACGAAAATCATCCTTTTTCATAATTTTACTAAAATAGTTTAGCTTTTTCCATTAGAAGCTCACCTGATATTGGAGTGTGTCTGTTCCTCTCTTGCATGAACCGTGCGTAAAGTGCATCTTCCACTTGTGGAAACTCACCCGTTTTTAAAGTCTTTCTTCCACAAACTTTGAAATCATTATTTTTGAAAAAAGATTCAATCTGGTCTTTCTTCTTTTTTATGTCCTGAATAGTTGCACGTCCGACATTATACTCAGTGGCCAAATGTAATATCTTTTCACCCTTTTCCAGTTGTTTCAATATTTCGTACTGTTTATTTAAGGTTAGTGTTATGTGTTTATGTTTCCCTGCCATTGAAAAGATAACAAGGAACTCACACTCACGTACAAAGACGCCACGCAAATAAACAAGATACAGTTGACCAGCCGTGTAAGCTGACAACAGTCACGCAGTGTTTGTTTACTGCGTTTTTCTGTAGGTCGCATGCCTACAGCAACATGAAAACTCCCCACCCCACGGCCCCACCGAATGCCGGATTACTGAACATTTCGGACTGGCGCAGGGCCGGATTACAGAGACTGTACTTTCTTTATTTGGTACTTGGTGGAATTTTGATGGATTTAAATTAAACATTTTAAATAATTCCACAGTTTTTAATTTTGATTAATGCATTTTCGCTAGTTACGGCATCTTCAGATCATAATAACCAAATTGTACAAAAATATAAAACATATGTTAAAAAATATACAATTTGTAAATATTAAATAACAATGATGGATAAGTAGTTAAAATTTAAAAACAAGGTTTTGAATTATTTAAGTTGTTTTCTAGTTCAATTCTAATTACAGGTAAAAATTTATTAAAATTAACAGATGGCTGAGAAATAGTCATCTTTTTTTAATGCCATGAACGCACTTTGAATTTTATTTCTCTTTTTCAATGATTTTTCTTTATAAATAATAGACGACTCTTCAAATTTTATATTATGCTTTTTATCAATAGCATGTTCAACTAATTTTAATTGTTCAATGTTATCAGTTTTAAAATTATATATATGTTCCTTTATTGTTGTTTTAACAGGTCTTGATGTTTGGCCAAAATATGTTTTATTGATTTCTCAATTTATTTGGTATACAACATTTTTTGTTGATTGATTTTCATTTTTTTGTTTCAATTTAGATAATTTACTAAGAAGGCTTCCTGATTATGTAAAACATGTTCAAATATTAAATTTAGTATATTGGAGAGATAGGACATCAGCAAACTTACCTTAAAAGACAAGTTCACTAACATCAGAGTAGTAGTCACAAACACAAAATACACAAAATCTCACAAATTTTCAACACCACTGGCATTTTCTTCAGGTGAGTAGAGGGGGAGAGAGAGAGAGAGAGAGAGAGAGAGAGAGAGAGAGAGAGAGAGAGAGAGAGAGAGAGAGAGAGAGAGAGAGAGAGAGAGAGAGAGAGAGAGAGAGAGAGAGAGAGAGAGAGAGAGAGAGAGAGAGAGAGAGAGAGAGAGAGAGAGAGAGAGAGAGAGAGAGAGAGAGAGAGAGAGAGAGAGAGAGAGAGAGAGAGAGAGAGAGAGAGAGAGAGAGAGAGAGAGAGAGAGAGAGAGAGAGAGAGAGAGAGAGAGAGAGAGAGAGAGAGAGAGAGAGAGAGAGAGAGAGAGAGAGAGAGAGAGAGAGAGAGAGAGAGAGAGAGAGAGAGAGAGAGAGAGAGAGAGAGAGAGAGAGAGAGAGAGAGAGAGAGAGAGAGAGAGAGAGAGAGAGAGAGAGAGAGAGAGAGAGAGAGAGAGAGAGAGAGAGAGAGAGAGAGAGAGAGAGAGAGAGAGAGAGAGAGAGAGAGAGAGAGAGAGAGAGAGAGAGAGAGAGAGAGAGAGAGAGAGAGAGAGAGAGAGAGAGAGAGAGAGAGAGAGAGAGAGAGAGAGAGAGAGAGAGAGAGAGAGAGAGAGAGAGAGAGAGAGAGAGAGAGAGAGAGAGAGAGAGAGAGAGAGAGAGAGAGAGAGAGAGAGAGAGAGAGAGAGAGAGAGAGAGAGAGAGAGAGAGAGAGAGAGAGAGAGAGAGAGAGAGAGAGAGAGAGAGAGAGAGAGAGAGAGAGAGAGAGAGAGAGAGAGAGAGAGAGAGAGAGAGAGAGAGAGAGAGAGAGAGAGAGACACTGAAATGACTTCCACTATTGCTGGGTAGGTGGCTGTGGTGGGGGGTGTACATCCATAGAGCAACACTCAGGTGTAGATGCAGTATTTCAGTTAGTATATATATAAAAATATATATGAAGTTTGCTTATGGGGAAGGGGTTGAAGGGAAGTGGTCTATCTTATGTTCAGATTAGGTGGGTCACGGGATTTTGTTATCCTGGTGTGCTAATTCCATCCTTCGGAGTTGGGAACTATTGGCATGGGAAGGAAGGGATCTGATTGCCTTAGCGGTGTAACACTGATCAAAATTTTGATTATGGAGAAGATTATGGGCAGAGACAGGTTTTTCAGGATTTTGGACTTTGCAATCATGTCTATGGCCATTCATGCGTTTACGAAGGGTTTCACTGGTAAGGCCAATATATTGGGCAGGACAGTGCTGGCACTGGAGTTAATAAATTAGATTGGTGGAATAAGATAGACCACTTCCCTTCAACCACTTCCCCATCAGCAAACTTCATATATATTTTTATATATATACTAACTGAAATACTGCATCTACACCTGAGTGTTGCTCTATGGATGTACACCCCCCACCACAGCCACCTACCCAGCAATAGTGGAAGTCATTTCAGTGTCTCTCTCTCTCTCTCTCTCTCTCCCTCTACTCACCTGAAGAAAATGCCAGTGGTGTTGAAAATTTGTGAGATTTTGTGTATTTTGTGTTTGTGACTACTACTCTGATGTTAGTGAACTTGTCTTTTAAGGTAAGTTTGCTGATGTCCTATCTCTCTAATATACTAATTCCTGGCCTAGTGCCCTTTAACCTAACCTAAAATATTAAATTTAGAATTAATTTTTTTAATTTTCTCTGAAAGATTTTTAATGTAGTAGGGTATGACTACAGTTGTTACAGGTTTGTTTTCATTGTACTGACGATTGCATGCTTTTTTAGGTTTATTTCCTCTCTTTAATTTTTGAATAAGTTTATTGGGATGTCTTCATTTCATGTTTAGGCCTCCGGATTACTGAATTAACACTATATAGTAGGTTATTTACCTTTGTGATCCGTCGAGTAATCCAACATTTGTAGCTTAGCTACGTGCGTTTCAACCTGCCATCTTGCAGGTCATCATCAGGCTGAACATGAAACTAAAATAAAATTACATTTTTCATTGGTGAACGCTTATCGCTGTGAAGGTCGTCAAACCATTCATATTCGCCTTAAAATACGCACAACGTTGTGTCGGCGTCTCATATGTAAGAATGTAAGTTAAAAAACGAATGAATAAAACACAAATTAAAAACGAATAAATGAAACACATAACACGAAGACACGAACTCGAACATCGGACATAAACTATCTGTCCTTGGCCAAGGTAGTACCAGCCGTACCGACACGTACAGAAGTTGGAGCGTTACTGCAAGGGCGTGTGTGGTGACTAGTGGGGTCTTGGTCAGCTGTTGTTATCAATCCTTCTGTGACGTGTGTGTCCTTGACATCTGCCATCTGAATCCATGATACCTATAGCGGTGTTGTAAATTAAATTCGATGTGAAGGAAACTTGTTGATTTAGAACGTTGTTTGGTTCGGTTTTTATTGCCTTGTAAATTTGAAACTCTTCTAAGCAGTTTAGAAACCGACCTTTCTTACAAACATTGAGAACCTTTAAGTTATTTTGGAAGTCTGTATAATTATGGTTGTTGTCAATAAGGTGAGCGGCGAAGGCTGATTTAATTTGTGACTGTTTGATGGATCTGGCCGGTAAATGCTCTTTAAAACGTTTTTTAAATGATCTGGTTGTTTGACCAATAATAATAATATTAGTCAAACAACCAGATCATTTAAAAAACGTTTTAAAGAGCATTTACCAATAATAATAATATTGGTCAAACAACCAGATCATTTAAAAAACCTTTTAAAGAGCATTTATCGGAAAGATCCATCAGTCACAAATTAAATCAGCCTTCGCCGCTCACCTTATTGACAACAACCATAATTATACAGACTTCCAAAATAACTTAAAGGTTCTCAATGTATGCAAGAAAGGTCGGTTTCTAAACTGCTTAGAAGAGTTTCAAATTTACAAGGCAATAAAAACCGAACCAAACAACGTTCTAAATCAACAAGTTTCCTTCACATCGAATTTAATTTACAACACCGCTATAGGTATCATGGATTCAGATGGCAGATGTCAAGGACACACGTCACAGAAGGATTGATAACAACAGCTGACCAAGACCCCACTAGTCACCACACACGCCCTTGCAGTAACGCTCCAACTTCTGTGCGTGTCGGTAAGGCTGGTACTACCTTGGCCAAGGCCAGACAGTTTATGTCCGATGTTCGAGTTCGTGCCTTCGTGTTATGTGTTTTATTTATTCGTTTTTAATTTGTGTTTTATTTATTCGTTTTTTAACTTTGAAAACCTTCACGGCGATAAGCGTTCACCAATGAAAAATGTAATTTTATTTTAGTTTCATGTTCAGCCTGATGATGACCTGCAAGATGGCAGGTTGAAACGCGCGTAGCTAAGCTACAAATGTTGGATTACTCGACGGATCACAAAGGTAAATAACCTACTATTTAGTGTTATTGGGATAGTTGTTCATTTTTAGAAAATGGCACATTTCTTCTTTTTAGTAATTTTTATTTTCATTTAAAGATGAAATATGTTAAATTTTTTGGAATAAACTTCTAGCAAGTCCAATTTTAACATGTTCAGGATGATTAGAAAAATAATTTAAATACTGTCCACTAAATGTTTTTTTTATGATATAAAGAGGTTTTTTGTTATTAATATATCTAGAAACAGAAGTTTATATTCTTCTTTTTCCATGGTAAATTTTATCGTTGGTCGTATTTCATTAATAAAATTTAAAAATGTAATAAGTATATCATCTTGGTTTTCCCAAATACAAAATATATCGTCAACATAAAGAAGGCATATTTTTGGTTTGATAGTCCATTTATTGAATGTTAATTCTTCAAAAAAATCCATAAAAATGTTACTTATAATTGGACTAAGGACTCCTCCCATGTTAAACCAGAAACTTGTTTATAAAATTGTTCATTATTTTGGAAGTAGTTATTATATACACAGACTTCTAGTAAATTTAAAATGTTATAAATAGATAGATTGGTTTGTGAACTTAAATTAAATTTTCATCTTTCTCTAGTTTTGATTGTATTATGTTTAATGCTTCTGGTACAGGTACTTTTGTAAAAAGGCTACACACATCATAGCTAACCATAATGTTTGAATTTTTTACTGTCAAGCACTTAAAAAATTCAGATATAATTTTAGGTGCTACTATTTATAATTCTGCGATATGGTAAGAATTTACTAAAGAAATTCTACATTTTTGTATGATCAATTTAACAATAAAATATAGATTGAAAATAACATTGCTCTTCTTATATAAAATTGGATCATAAATTATAAAATGTCATCAATGTCTTTTCTTGTGATCTTAGTTACAAAGGAATAATAACATACTGTGTGCAATTTAATATTTAAGTATAGTTGTAGCTAGTGATGAGTCAATTCCATTTTTTTTTTTTTTCGATCCCGGTTCGGTTCTTTACTGAAAACGGCTCTCGATTCCCGGTTCTGAGTACCTTTTGAGAAATTCTCAGAAAATTTTTCCAATACCTTTACGCCAGTGAATTGACAAATTATGTGGAATCAGTCAGTAAAAACAGTGAATAATAATTTGCCTATTTCTCCAATATGAAGTATAATACACCCTAAAAAATCTATAAAATGACATCCAATATTTCCAATGACTGAATTAGTTAAGTAACATTTTATTTATTCTCAGGGTATGACTGTTTACATTTTTTGCACAAAGAAAGTACTTATTTTAAATTAAAAAAAAATATACAATTTATCTAAATGGAATATAATGCTCAAATTAGTATGCAATTGAAATTTACCTTAAGGAAATTATAAAACATAAGCCTAGAGAAAATTAAAAAATAATCAGCCATTTTAGGTCTGGTTTGGTAATAAAACTTATTCAAAAACAAACAACAACAATTGATTGAAATTACTACAGCTAAATTTAACTAACTAAGATGTAATTGTAGTACGTCAAAAATAAACAGCAAAAACAAATAATAATATAATTAATTTTAACACGTTGACTGCTATACATGTTAGACCTATACTACGTCTATATCTGAAAGTTAAAAACAAAAAACTACTCACCATTAGTGTTTCAGATGCTAATTTGAGATCAGGAAGTCGGTGGGATGGTTTATTGTTCATTCCCTGTCAGTAAAAATCCATGGGTCGGATCCGGGTCGTCAGCTCCTGGGGATGCGCCAAGAAGGCAAATGTATGGCAACATTTTCAAAATGCACCCAAACGATGTCACAAACACTTTATATTTCCCTAAAAACTAATTGTTATATATTTACAATATTTACAACGCCATTCAATAATATTTGTTCCTGTTTACATTGTTCTGTTCATGTGGAACTTGTCGAAACATTCCACTGGGCAGAGTCCTGGTCTGTCTGGACAGCCAGAACAAACAAATGTAGATTGCTTATTTTTACCATCCCGGTAACACACTCTACACTTTTTTCTTTTTGTTCCTCCTTTCACATCCCGTTCATCGTTCTTTACAAGGCGGTGAACAGGGTCTCTTGTGGGTGGAGTTCGGGGCAGCTGTTGAACTGGTGGAGGAAGGAGAGAGTCCAAGATTTCCATCCGAAAATCATACAGAATTTTTTTAGATCTATTTATTGAAACATTGTTCATATTATAGAGATGGTACGAATTTATAAGGAGCATTTGCAGCACATGAATGAAGATTTTCTTGTACCACCTAAGCGTTTTACGCTCACAGGGGTAATAGGCCATCATTTGGTCTGCCCTGTCTACCCCCTTCATGTGAGCATTATATTGCACTATCGGGAGAGGTTTCAACCGTTCCTGACCTCTCTTATTGCTAATGGTCACAAATTCATTTTCATGCTCTGTAGTAATGTACATAACGACTCGTTTGTCCCTCCACTTTCCTACAGATACACCTTCTGCGTACTGCACGATTGACTCTCCTTTCTTGAGTTGTTTTGAAACTACTGTTGCTGGATTCATTTTTCGACCTGGCTGAAGAGTTCCTGTGCAATAGGTGTTATTTGCCAGTAGCTGGGAGGCCAAAGAGAAAGAATTATAAAAATTATCCATGTATAAGGCATGGCCGTTCCCAAGCATTTCTTGCATCAGGTAAAATACAACTTTTGATGTATGGCCTGGCCCACTTAGCTCGTCTCCTCCACCACCATAAATTTTGAATTTCACAGTAAGACCTTCAGGTTCATTTACACAATACAGTTTTATGCCATATTTATGGCGCTTGTTCTTTATGAACTGGCGGAACACTAAACGGCCACGCCAGAGCACCATTGCTTCGTCGATGGAGAGCTGTTTGCCAGGATAGTAAATTGAACTCATCTTGGTATTGAAGTAGTCAGCCATCTTCTGTATTTTATCTGTCCTAGTTGTAGTTTGTTGATCTGGTGGTGAGAAATGGATACAACGTAGAATCAGTAAAAACCGATCACGACTCATGTGGCTTCTAAATAAAGGCATATTGAAAAACCTATTGGTTTTCCAATAATCTTGAAGCCTATTTAGGCGAATTGTGCCAGTGTGTAGAAGGATTCCCAAAAAAACCTTAAGCTCTGGCACAGTAATGTCCTTCCATCTTGTTATTCTGGAACCTTCACCAGTCCCAGGGCAACAGAAAACTTCAAGGGCATATTTATTTGTTTCGTTGCAAATGAATTGCAAGAAATTATCGTCAACTAATAAGTTGAACCAATCTATGGGCCTATTGTCACCAGGTATTGGCACTAAAAGTTTATTTTCCTTCAAAAAAGGTATTCTTTTGGGGCCTATGGTGTTGTTACTCCATACTGGAGGTAAAATAGCAATATCATCATCGCTGTTTTCACTTTCAGTTTCAGTATCCTCATTCTGGTCACTTCCAAGGTCATCATCACTTTCATTACGATCAGCCATTTTTATTTAAATTAACACTATTACTTCACTAAATGATAATAAGCTATATAAAACACTAATAAAAATAAACTATATACAAATATAATATAAGCAACTACTCACTAAATACTATAAAAACAATAACGTGTATAAGAAAACTCAAAAAATCGCTAGCCGGAAACGACGAACAGAAAAATATAGCACGTGTTGCACTGAAGGAGCGTGCGACATACAGTCCTACCTCCACAAGAGCTGAGCTCACACTGCCTAGTATAAGAGAACATTGCAGCGCGACACGGATCCGGGGCACGCGCACTCGGCGCTCGGCCACGCGGGACCCGGAACCGGGTCGTCAGCACTCAACGTGTTAAAAATATATTTTTATTAACTATTGGTTCTTTTCTTTATTGGTGATCATAAAACTAAGAAAATATAAATGCTAATCACATTCATAAAAAACTATACCGTCAATAATACCATAAATATTTTCATATGAGGGAGACAAAGGTAGTTGGACATTTGCCATCATAATTTATAAAATGTCATCAATGTCTTTTCTTGTGATCTTAGTTACAAAGGAATAATAACATACTGTGTGCAATTTAATGATGGCAGATGTCCAACTACCTTTGTCTCCCTCATCTGATACTCCATCATTAACAAATTTCAAAAACAAAATATTTTCATAAATGACAGTATACATTTTGTTTTAAATATAAAAAATAATAAACTATTTTGGGCCAGTAAATGTTAAGTCAACGCAACTTAAAACATTAATCCAATTTAAGACTTTGTAAAATGAAAAAAAATTAAAATAAAATTTAACTATTTTAATAAAAATGCCAAAGACTCATTTTGTTTAGTTTTGACCAACATTAATCTTAAACATTTATTTTTCAATCCAATGTCCTAGGTTTTGTATGCATTGTTTTTTCATTACAAGATTAAATAAATTAACTCTAAATCTTAAGTTCATCATAAAAACCATTTATTTTTCAAAATTCACAATAAAACTAGAAGCATAGTTAATATCAGAATGTTAAATGAGTTGTAAACAAAATGGAATGTTTCGACAAGGCTTTTATCAGGCAGGAAGTGATAAGAAAGGATCACTGGTGGAGCTCAGACTGAAAGGAAGACTGGACTATTGAACAAAAACTGAATGGTTTTAATTCACTGCCTTTGTGAGTGAATTCCTATTCATAATTGTTATCTGTCTCTTTTCACATGCTGATAAGGAAGTGGCCAGACTATGGGTGAATATTTTCTGACTTAGATATTTTGTTTATCTTGTGGCCAAATCAAATACAGATAAGGAAGTAGCCTTCTAGGGCAGATGTTTTTGACAAAGATATATTGTTTATCTTGTGGCAGGATGTCATTTGATTGTTCTGTTCATCAGCACTTTTCACACCTGACACATTTCTGATATGAAATCTATCTCCCCATATTGTTTCCTAGAACCGGAACCAAGATTTAACAGTTATTTTCCCATCGGTTCCGGTTAGGACCGATAGAACCAACTTTAGGGACAGACCCATCCCTAGTTGTATCCCTACAATTTTAAAGCTAAATTTAGGTTTAAGAACTGTTATTCGTCTAATAATATAACCTTAGCAAATGTTAAATATTAGGACTAAATAATTGGCATACATGAAAGGAGCTATAATTTACATATTTTTTTGCAGTACTTAGTTTCCAATCAAAATTAAGGTTATAATTTTACACATATAATAGATAGCAGGTTAAGTATCTCGATACCTCTGTGGTACAAACAATTTTCACATAATATTAATTTTAATATTGTGGGCTAAAAATTGCCTTAACTGTGGAGAGATCTAAACATTTTTTTAACCTTTATACGGCCACAGGTCAGTTTCTTGGCTCTAGAAACTACTTCCCTAAACGGCCAAGAACCAGTTAACTGGCCTACAAATATATAGTCGAAAATGACCATGAGCCGAAAAACTGGCTCTGTTTTTGTTTTATTACTCTGCGCTTATTTTTTCGCCTAATGAATCGGTTATAACTCCAAATGAAAGCTAAAATATATACAGGGTGTAAATAAGAAACCCTTAAAGATTTTAAGGAGTGATAGTACACATAAATTTAAGCAAAAAATATCCAATAAACGTGTCCAAAAATTCATAGTTTTTCCTTTAGCCACCATTTTTCTTTTATATTTTTAGTTCAATTATGGATTGTTGGATTAAGTTCAAATTTGGCATAAATGTTTTTAATACTTATATCTAACTAAAATTTAAAAAAAATGTTTTTTTCAAAATTTTTATCTTCATAAAAACCGGTAAGTTTATGAAAAACTTACATGAATAAATAAAATGTAAGTTTTTAACTACACATCTTTTAAGAACACGATCGTTAAAATTCGCCGAAAAATAACTTAATAATTATAATTTTAATGTAAACTCTGTTATCAAAACTAAGTTATGCACCATTGGTTTGCATAAGTTTCATTAGTTGTCCTTGAAAAATTAACTAACAGCTGATGCTTAAATACAAACAGCTGATTTAAATAAATAAATAAAGTATTGTTGTAATGTAAATAACTCAGGATAAACATTTGCTTATTAATGTCTTAAGTGATATTTGTTATCCTCCTTTTGTTGTTGTCTTTTGATTCTGTATTAAGTTTATTTAGCATTATTTATTTGTACAATGGAAGGTAATCAATACCAGTATTCTAATTTAGAAGTAGCAGATATGCACTTAATGTATGGGCTTGCCAATTGCAATAGCATGGAAGGTAGAAATTTTGTATCAAGAGAGATTTCAAGATCGTGTATTACCTGCTCATTGAACTTTCCAAGCAATTCATCAACGTCTCTGCGAGGCAGGAAGTTTCAAGCCTCAGAAGTTTGGAAAATCAGGACCCCGTTCAGTAAGAACACCCGAAATCGAAGAGGCCGTGTTAAATGAAATATCTAACTTCCCTTAAAAAAGCACAAGATAACTAGCCATGCAATTTGATATTTGTCATCAAACTACTTGGAACATTCTTTATGAACATCAGCTGTATCCCTACCACATTCAGCGAGTCCAGGCCCTGTTACCTTAGGACTATCCCCAACGAGTTCGTCTGTATCAGTGGTTCATTCACAAATGTATCAATGCAAATTATTTAAGAAGTGTTTTATTTACTGACGAGGCCAAATTTTTAAGAACCGCCATTACTAACCTCCACAACAATCATATCTGGTACATTGAAAACACGCATGAAACAAGGGTGAATCAACATCAATACCAGTTTTCTCTAAGCGTATAGGCTGGTATTTTGAGTGATCAACTGATATTTTTGAAATTTGTTAATGATGAAGTATCAGATGGGGAAGACAAAGGTTGTTGGACATTTGCCATCATTACGTGAAAATTTATTTTAAACGTAAATTTATCGAAGGTCCCTTTATGAAACTAAATAATGAACAAGTAATCAGTCAAAGTAGCATAGAAGTTAGACCCATGTGAGTTCCTTTACTTAAAAACACACTTGATAAAAAGTTCAGTACACTAATGACATCATCTAACCAGAATCTTACACCACGTGCACCTACAACAATAAAACACCCCATGAGCCTACGTCCTCGTCCTACGTCCGATTTCCTGGCGATCTCGGAGCGTACATCTCTGACCACGTCAATCTGTGGAGAGTGTAGTATGTATGTTTGCCCCATGTTTTATCACCTTGGAGGGAACTTCATAGACACTGCATTTTGATTGAATCATCCTCACTTCGTGCCTGGGACGTCTAGACGCCATCGTCACTGCGGGTTGTATGACTTCATCATTTTGTAATATTTGATTATTGTATTGTTTTTATTCCTAATAATTGTTGTTTTTCAGGTTAAAATGTAATTGTAATAGTTAATTAGATTGGATAGTAGTCTCAGTCCTTCCGAGTCACATATATCATTTTTTGTGCATGCTTAATGTTATTTTAAATTAATAGTGTTTTTCAGGTACAATATATTTATGATTAGTTAATGTAATCTCATTTCAGTCTAATTTGAATATTAATTTAATTGTGTTTTAACATTTTCTCGTTGATATCGTGACCTTGGCAGTGCCTAATTGCTTATATTAATTTAATCCTGTTGACATTTTTACATTTAGCAGAAGTTCATTTTGTTGTACCCCATTCTATGATCTAGGTTAAAATGTAGATAATTATTAATGTAGATAAGTATATTAGTTTAAGAACATAGTTTTATAACATGTTTGTGTAGATGTAATTTAGTTTTTAGCACTTGAAATAGGTTTGGGTTTTACCAAATCGAAACATTGTGATTGGTAATTTTCACGTAATGATGGCAAATGTCCAACAACCTTTGTCTTCCCTATCAACTGATATTTTGTTTTTTACCTGACACTCTTTATGGCAAAAGATATTTGAATTTCATGACTGTTGATCTACCAAATTTTTTACAAGACGTAGCTTTGAATGTACGTAAGGAAATGTGGGCTATGGTTGATGGAGTTCCCACACATTATGACATTTGAGTGTGAAACCTCCTAAACGAAAATTATCAAAATCAATGGATTGGTCGAGGAGGCCCAGTGCCATGGCCTCCACGGTCACGCGACCTGAACCACTTGGACTTCTACTTGTGGGGCCATCTTAAGTTCCTTGTTTACTATACCCCTGTAGAAACATTGGAGGAGCTACGAGTTAGAATTGTAAATGGGATCGACAGAATTCGTCGGACACCTGGGATTTTTGAAAGAGTGCGGCAGTCATTGAGAAGGCGCCTTGATGAATGCATCGAGAACGATGGTCAACATTTTGAACAGCTTCTGTAAGGTTCCAACATCATTGGAGTTTGTAAGAAATCTAGTATTGTTTTACCCTTAAAATGTAATTTAACAGTATATAAGACATTTAAAATAATCATTGCTTATTGTATACACAACATGTAGTTTTTGTGATTTTATTTACTTTATCTATTTATTTAAATCGGCTGTTTGTATTTAAGCATTAGCTGTTAATTACCTTTTCAAGGAAAACTAATGAAACTTATGCAAACCAATGGAGCTAATAAAAGAGTTTACATTAAAATTATGATTATTATGTTATTTTTCAACGGATTTTAACGATCTTGGTCTTAAAAGATTTGTAATTAAAAACTTACATTTTATTTATTCATGTAAGTTTTTATAAACTTACAGGTTTTTATGAAAATTTACTTTGAAATTGTCAAATGGTGCCATTTTGAAAAAATAATTTGTTTAGTTTTAGTTAGATATAAGTATTAAAAACATTTACGCCAAATTTAAACTCAATTCAACAATCCATAATTGAAATAAAAATGTAAAATTAAAAAAAAATTGCAGCTAACAAAAAACTATACATTCTTGGACACATGTTTATTGGACATTTTTTGCTTAAAATTATGTCTACTATCACTCCTTAAAATCCTTAAGGTTTTTTTATTTACATCTTGTATATATATATATACAAGATGTAAATAAATATATATATGCATATATAATTGTATAATATTTTTGTTCTTGTCTGAGAGTGTACAATACCACAACAACCAGTGTAGCTGTGGCACCACCTGATGACAGCAGACAACGCAACGCCTCTTTTCAGTAACCTATCAGCTCCAAGTTGTTTTTGTTTATTCAACTGTTTAGTGTTTCTTGTACAGTTCTAGTTTATTTATATTGTTATGATGTAAATGTACTGTTGTGTTATCGGATAGTGTTGAAACAATATCAACATGGACAATACACGACGTAGATCACCTGTAAGTGTGAACACTTTGTTTACGGCAGATAGAAAAAACAATATATCCACGGTTTTCAGTTTTAAGTTTTAAAATGGTTATTTTTCAACATAGGAGTTTGAAATAATTAACATAGGATAAAAAAAAACATAGGAGGTAGATCCAATTAATTAAATTGCAACATATCCTAGCTTGTGTATATTGATAATTTTACAAAATTTCAATTAGTCTCTTTTTTTATATTTTTCAAATAGAATAACCTTTGAAAATGACTCATGCCCACACACAAATGTTTATCTATGTGGGCATTATTTTGTTCTCCATTATTAAATTTATTTGTTAAGTTAAGAATTTATTGTTTGTAAATAGAAGTGCATTGTAAATTATTCCTTTTTGTATGATAATTGGATGAATAAACTTATTTTGATTTCATTTGTATCACTAATAAGTACAGCATTAGATTACTTATGCAGTTGACAACTAAATATATATTTGTTTAGCTTCCAGATAAAAAAAATAATGAAACATTTTTAATTTCTTGTATGTATCTTTCTTATATGAAAAAATAACAATTTAGTTTTGGCATTTTTAACAATAGTATATTGTAGAGTACTTATCTAGGAAAAAACCAAACAAATAACGTGGGATTATAATAATAAATAGCTGAGTTCAAAAATATAATGTGATCTGGTGTAAAAAGTTCTGTTTTGGGCCTGGCCTTTTAGGATGTGCATTGGCTGAAAATGCCTGGCCCTTTAAGGTATCACTTTGCAATTTTCACCTGGCCTTAAAAGGGTTAAACTACTGTAATTATAAAAGCTTTATCACTATTATATGCTTATATAACCATTATTCTAAGGAATAAAACTACAATTAGTACGGTAATAACAATTTATCAATGGGCATAATGACGTACAATGGTTGTAATTAACAGACTATGGCTCATTTAGGTACCTCCTGTGTTGTAAGTTGCATATTCCGTAATTAACTTGAGGTGGCTTTTTAATAATTTAGAATAAGATGACAGCTGTAACATATTAAATTATGTAGCAGTCTCAACTTTTTTCCAAAATGTATCAAAATATTGTTTATAAAAGATTATGACAGTTGTTAGAAAATTACATATTCTTAAATGATTTTTAACATGGTTTTAGAAGTGGTAAGGCCACTATTACTGGAATTGTTGCATTCTCTGTGGCAATGATAAAGGAGAACTTTTTATGGATGTTTTTATTAATGTGCTAGAGAAGTTTTTATTAATGTGTCAACAGCTTTTGACAGTGTTAATCACCCTCTGATTTTTAACAAACTAAGAAGTATAAGAGTAACGACTATTGCATTAAAATTGTGTGAATCTTACCCGTCAAACAGGTATCAGTTGGTGAAACATTCTGTCTAACACAAGTAAATAGAAAACTTAAGCTCCAATCTTATATGTAAATAATTTATTTTGGTTGCCTCAAGAATCTGTTTTTCGGACTACTATTTATAAGTAAATTTACTATAAACATAAAATGTTTATAATAAAGTTATTTTAACTATAAAAAATGGTACACAGTGAATATTATAATTATTCAAATGTACACGTTAAAATGCCTAATTCTAGAACCATGCAATTTCTATTCATCTAAATTGATCTACATCTAGTAAAAATTTAATTTAGTATTAATAAGCAAAGCAAACAGAGACAAACACTTTATAAAACTACAACAAAATACTTCACACATCGTTAAACTTGTAGTTACATAATTAATTGTTTCTGTATTATTTGAAATTAAACGTACCTTATATCTATAAACATATTCATGACACAAAAACTAGGGTAATTTGGTTTTAATTTTGACAATTCCAAAATAATTTCTACTAATTACCTAAAGTAGACTTATAAGGTTTTGTTTTGTAGTCTATATACATATAACAAAATATGAATGACAACCTTACTATTGTTCATCAAAATTGCATATTTGTGATAAAAAAAATATAAAAAACTTATTTTTAAGTTTTATTGAAATTCAAAAATTATGTTCTTATTAAACTAATTTAGTACGTTTACTTAGTTTTTATCTGCCAATTGAAAACTGTAATAAATAAGTGCCAAAATATAAACACAAAAAAGTTCAGTTTTTACAGACCTTAAGTTTGATACTTGAATACTTGATAACTGCAAAAATGACTGGCATAAATTCAGATAGACTGTGTCAATTTCTTGCACACTAACACTTATCACATTTAAAAATTCTATTTACATTAGTGGTGAACAAACAAAATCACTGTTGATCTCCTGGAGTGAATAAATTGGACACTCCACTAAGCATCCCTTCACACTTTCCTTGAAGTCTTCAACATCCAGGTTTCACAGAGAATCTGGCAGGATATTGAACATGTTTACAGCTGCAGTGGAGAAGCTCTTCTGAGTCAAGGCTAACCTGCACCGTGGCACGTCCAGCTTGGTTGCTCCTCGAGTCCCGTGGTCGTGACTTTGACTTCTCAGCTCAAATGCCATCATGTTCTTCCGAACATACAGAAGGGAGTCCAGAACATAATGGCCATGTACTCACAGCATGACTAGTATGTTTGAAAATATAGTACCAGCAGAACTCCTAGACGTTTGAAAATTTGCATACAGTGATCTAGGCGTCCAGCTTAAGTCATCACCCTCAAAGCTTTCTTCTGGAGCAACAAGACGCCTGCTCAGGCGGAAGAATGTCCCCACAGGAGGATACCATACAGAAGATGGATATGAAAGAGAGAGTGATATGCTGTCAATAGGTATTCTACAGTTACAACGTCTCTTAACTTTCGGAGGAGAAATATCACTTTGGATAACCTCGCACTGACCTGGGAGAGGTGGTGGTTCCAACTTAGCTTTGTGTCCAGCCAGAAGCCCAGCAGTTTCACCGCCTCCTCGGTGAGGCCCACAGTACTTCGCTTCAGGCTATATAAAAGTGTCTGAGTTTTGTCATCATTTAGCTTTAATTTATTGTCAGCAAACCAGGTCTTAACAGCACATAACAGTTCATCCGCTTCCCTCAGCACAATTTCTCAATCTTTGGCTCTTGGGATCAGAGTGGTGTCATCTGCGAACAGCAGTGTACTTCCATCTAAAAAGAGATCGTTCACCAGAACTAAGAACAGCAAGGGCCTCAAAACAGAGCCCTGCGGGACTCCATGCTTCAAGTTTCTGGCCGCTGAATATGCACCACCAATGGTGACAAACTGAGATCTAATTGTGAGGTAGCTTATCACATTATATTGAGAGTAGTTCCCCTTAGACCAAGCGAGCTCAGATTCTGGAAAAGAATATCATGAGGCACGATGTAGTGGCCTTACTGAGATCGTAGAGTGAGAGAGCTACTACCTCATGGCCTCGAAAGCATCTGTAATCCTACTTACAAGGGACAATAGGGCACCTTGACTTGGAGCGGCCACGTCAGAATCCATGCTGAGCATCAGAAAAGAGATCATTTGTCTCCAAGAAGAAGGTGAGCTGATTTTTTAGAACAGTCTCAAAAAACCTTCGACAAGATTGGGAGCTGTTCGGATTCGAGATCGGACGGAAGTTCGTTAACTGTTCTTTGCTACCTTTCTTGTAAATCGTTATGGTTCTCGCCGACTTCAAAATCACTGAAAATATTCCACTTCTCAGACATCCGTTAACCACCTGGGAAAGGGACTCTGCAATGATGTCAACATCCCTTTAGAATAAAGCAGGAAATACCACGAATGTTTGGAGTTTTTGAAATTGGACACTATCTTAATAACCTGTTGCGGGATGATTAGATTCCAACTATCCAGGTTTGGACCGATTGTGTGTGTCTCTTTGTTATTTGCAGGGTGGGCGGGAGCATTTGGAAGGTTAGAGACTATACTTTCCACTGAGTCTAGAAAAAAGTTGTTAAAAACATCAGAACCGGCTGTAGGTGGGGTCAGCGGTTTCTTAGGACGATTTAGTTGATAATATCCCAAGCTGCCTTACAGATGTTTGGGGAGGATTTTATTTCCTTGACATTTTGATTTTTCTTAGCCTCATATACTTTTCTTCTGTAGAACGTATTGATACCTAAATAATTTTGTAGTATTCATTCATCTGACAGGGGGATTTAGTTGATTTGTATAAGTCATATACAAGTACAACAAAGGTCTTGAGTTTGCAGAGCCCTGCATCAAACTAAGACTTGTTGATGTTTACATTTGTATGTCCCACTTTGGAAGGTTTAGGCCTAGTTGTTATTTTGGGAGGAAAAACTAAGTTAAACTTATAAATAAAAGTATAAACAAGTGATTCAAAGGAATCCACAGGTGTAGTGCCAGCAATTACTTCATCCTAATCAACAGACTCCAATTCCCTACGGAAAAGTGTTAAATACTCATCCTTAACTACTACAAGTTCCGTACAACAAATCATTCAGATTTACTTCTTTAAATTTCAAATTCCTTTTTGAAAAGATTGAGGCACCACCGTTTGCACAGTCTTTACGATAATAAGCACTAGCCAAAGATAAACCATTTATTTTAGAGTAAAGTTCATTTTCTTCACTTATCTGCCAATCCTCTGACAAGCAAAAACAGTTTCTGCAACAAACAGTGACAAGACATCAAATTTGGTCCTCAAACATTGAACATTCACTGCCAAAATACGTAGGTTTTGGTCAGAAACTTTTTCCAATTCTATAGGCCTAGATGTTATGGGCCTAACTGTAGGTACTACCTGAACGACTGACTACCTGGGTGTTGTCAGGACTAAAAAACAAGTCATAGTTTGAAGTTAAAAAATTGTTTAACTAACCTCATTTTCATAGTAAAAACTGGGGTTTTGTTCGCAATTTAAAATCCAACAGAGATATGGCAAAATGTCAAGTACAAAAAGTTTTTGACTCAAACACTTTTTATGATACTTTAATGAAATATACTTTACTTTTCAATTAAACTCTTTTTCATTACTTATTTGGTAATGAAGAATACATCAAAACTAAATATTTGTTTACATCGGCCACCCTGCCCCTAGGGATGAAAATAATTTGAACATTTTTATATCAAAATGATAGTGCTTAAAAGACCTTTTAAATGTGTGTAACACAACATATATTGCTAATTGAAAGTTTTGAGATTCGACCCTGTGAACCTCTTTTTTAGGTACATCTTTCGTTTTAAATGTGACAAAAACAATTTTGGGCAGTTTGCCATATGAGATTTATCTAGTAACAGTTTTTTTTCATCACTATATCAAATGGTTCAACCACAGGAGATTGTGGCTGCCTGGTTTGAAACACACTGTATAAAATTAAAAATTGATGTACCCAATCAACAAAATCTCCGGAATCACTGAACAGATTTAAGTTGAAATTTGGAGGGAATTTGTTTTTTTGTATTATCATAGAGACCCACTAAGAAAGTATTTCACCCGTTTCAAGCAAGGGCTGTCGGCCGTATGAAATAAAAATTAAATATTTGGAATTAAAATATGATTAATTTAGGAGGTGCATAAGGTGAATTATAAACATGATTTTATATATCTGTTAATTCTTTAATTCTTTTATAAATAGGATTTTTATGTTAATTTGTATATTTAATATATTTATACTACTAATATAAAAGTGGTACTATTAGTATAGCTCGAGTTACAATATTAACTTTTATCACGCTGTAAGCACATATATTGATTTAGCTCTAAACACTGTAAGCCCATATACACGTAATAGTTACAAAAATAATATTTTCGTAATAATGTTTCTAATTTAATCCGGTAATGCGTTTGGGTTATGGGCGGTGACTCATGAGAGACATATTGTGTGGCTCTTGACCTTTTGTTGGCCTGTCAATCACTACGAGACTGGTTTTTTCCTGGCAGTGTACATTTCTGCTGCAACGCCACAAGTGCATATACGCGCAGCTACTGTCGAGCCGAGCGGTTGTCATTGTCCGCCACCTCACCTCTTTGAAACTGTGTATATAGTTGTTTTATCATTACTTTAGTTTAATATATGGTAGTAATTTATTAGTTTTAAGTGTCAATATGAATAATCCGATCGATTTTGTGCAAGTTACTAAATACATCGTATTCAAGTGCTGTGTGTACTGTATTTACTTATTTTTTTATTATATGTGTTATGTGCAGGCCCTGTCTTTATCAGTTTATATACAAGTAAATGTACTCAATTACACATATTTTATTAATATTAATAATATTTTGTATTAATTCATATTGTATAAGTGATCTATGCCTGAGGCTTTCAAGTACAAGTTGGCTTGTTTACATATTTATATATAATAAAAAAAAAAGGTAAATTAAGCTAATAAAAGTTTCAAAATGTTATCATATCTTTTATTTTCCTGTACAGAACAATAAAAATAATGAGCAACTAAAAAATTTAATTTTGATTTTTTTACAATAAATTAGCGCTTAATGGACAATAAGCATTGTATAAATGGCGCTCTAAGGGTTAATAGTCCTAACTTTCTAAATGAAATATTAAAATTTTCCTAAATTATTTTTTATTGAATAAGACCAATGCTTATTTTAATTTTGTACCTTTTGTAATTAAATTTTTGCTTTTATATTTTCAGGTAGTTGTCAGTTCAATGAATTTCATATTTATCGATCAAGATATGCAGCTGCAATAGAAGACTGATTATACTTAATTATTATTTTTTATTTAAAAATTATAGTTGTATTAGTTTTATAAAATATAAATAATTTTAAATTATGTTAGTATATTCAACAACTTGTTCATTAAGAAGTCTAAGAATGATTGATTATAGTGGTAATGGCTAAGTTGTTAATGAATTGTTTTTATTATTAAGGTTCCTAATATTATTATAAGTTGATTCAAAGTTTTCTATTAAGCTAAAATGTAAAAGTATTAAAAGTAAAAAAAAATTAGCTATAGAAATGCATGTGATGACTAAGTTCCTGAATGTATGTTTAACATCTTATAGACTATAATATGCTATCACTTCAGCTTTGTGTTGATAGTACTTAATGTGATTATTAATTTCAAACAATAAAATATAGTTATTTTATCTCAAAATTATATATTTTACCTTTAAATGTTTAGCTTTCATTTTTATTTAACTATACAAAATTTGCCAGAGAATGAACGTAGACCACAGGCTGTGAAGTGCGTTAACTTTATTCAGCAAATCAAGTTATAACTTTGAACCTTGGACATCATAATGTTCAAGCTCAAAATGATTTTGGTAACCATAACCATTCATCCCATGTGGAGATAACAAAACTGATTTATAAATGTAATGTAACATGTTCAGAGTTAGATGTTCAAAGACCAATATGCCCTCGAAGACGTCGATCAATGGCAAATATGTTAGATGTTCAAAGACCAATATGCCCTCGAAGACGTCGATCAAAGGCAAATATCACCACAACAAGCCAATTGCCAATTTTAAATCTGTCAACATTAATTTGTCGTCGTTCCTAGCAATTAGGCCTTTTCTATGGTGCAACACAGCATATTTTGACTAAAGAACTGCATTTTCATGAATACAAGATCCAATTAACTCAAGATTTGTAACTGGGACATTATCAACAGAGGCTTGAATTTGTTAACCGGTTTTGGAAAATAATCAGAATGATGACAATTTTGATACAAATAATCTTTTATGATGAAGCTCATTTTCATATCATGCAAACAAGCAAAACTGCGCATTTGGGGATTCTCTCGTGCTATTCATATGAAAGTAATCCATCCAAAAAAAGGTAACTGTTTGGTGTGAATTTTGGGCTGGAAGCGTGATTGGGCCTTTCTTTTTTGAAAATTTACAGGAGATTCATTTTCAACCAATGGAGAATGTTGTGGGGGGGATGATAAGCGATTATTTTTGGCAGTAGTTAATAGAATTGGATGATAATAATGATTTTAACAACTAGTGGTTTCAACAAGACTTGTCATTCAGCTCGAGAAAGCGTGCAGTTGTTGCAACTAGAATTTCCAGGCCATTAAATCTTTCGTTTTGGTGATCAACATTGGTGAGCAATATCATGTGACCTCAATTACTGGATTATTCCTTTGGGGCTATTTGAAGCAGAAGGTTCAAGCAAACAAGCCCAGCTCGATTCTGGAGCTGAAGGATGAGATTTGCAGAGTTGTCCATCAAATTCCACGATTGATCCCAAAATGAGCCAAGGCAATAGGTGAGTTCCCAGGCGAGGCTGCAGGCCGAGCTTCCCTCACGAGTGTAGCTAGCGACGGTGTTGGTACATGAAGTGTCCTCTAGTCTATATACTATTAAGTTTGATGTAGTGACTCACTGAAACTATATGATCAGCTGATAACCACTGGCTGTTCATTTGTCATTGGGCTATTAATTAATGACACCTTCTAGTCACCCTTAGTTTGTAACAATGACTTCATTTGCTCATTTACACTCATCACCCTCATTCGAAATCCCTATTCGCTCATATCTTGACGATCGGCTTCTTAAGAATAAATAAATGATATGAGATATCCAATGCTTAAAATGTTTAAGCAATCATGATTCAATTAGCCAGGGTAGCATAGAGGTAAGACCACTATGGTTACCTCTATTTAAGTCTCATTTCAACAACAATAAAAAATTACATACAGCAAGACCTGCCCCCATACGTATACCTCACACAATGAAGCTGGATGCCGGTGCCCGTAGGTCCACTTGGTAATAGTATCTATTAACCTTATCCCCAGGAATACTAGCTTGGAGGCACATCCCAGAACACTTACAACAAAACATGGACAATTTACACACCAACATCCATCACGCCTTCTAGATGCCTGTGCCCCCAGATCTGCTTGGAGGGAGTTTTTTACCTTGTCTCTCGGAACACTATCTTGGAGGCTCGTCATGAGGAAATATCAAACCAACAGGAACATATTGTTACACCCTGCCTTGTAAAGGCGTAGCGGGGGGGGGGGGTTTGTGCATACCAAGGGCAAACTTGCTTACCTTGTATTCCTGGACTGTACACCATCCGTCGTTGGCTGTAAGGAGCAGGTATTCAGTGGGTAGGCTCAATGAGTGACGCAGAGACTATTCTCAAGATACTTTAATGGAAACCACCTTAGCGCAGAAGCGACTGCACCTCACTTGCCTAATTTACACACAAGAGCTCCCTTACAAACAACCCCACAGCTCTTACATCGAAATAACACCCGGACCGAAGGTCACGGCTCCTCGCGGTACACACCTCCGCTAGGCTGGACGTCTACTCACCTCAGCTGACTCCTCACTGCCCCCGGCGTTGTCCCCGAGGAAGCTAACCACACCTTCCCCCTCTCTTTATAACCAGACACGGGAATATGGGCCTCGCGTCACAATATTTTCAAAACATATCAGAATTTTTCAAAAACATGGAATATTTTTCTAATAATCAACATGTTCTGTGTATTGTTGTACATTTTAATATTTTGTATTTCATATTTTGTTATAATGTTATGTTTGATAGTTTACAAGAACACGGTACCTTTCTTAACAGTCAACCGTAGTCTATAAGCATTTTTTAAAGGCTTTCTTAAACTACTTTGGGTTAAGGAAAGAAAATAGTTGCAAGTGTAAGAGGACAGGAGTTTTTTATACCTGTCCGAAATTTGTGTTTGTTCCTTAACCCAACTACTGGCAACTAAAAACCCTCTATTGGCAGCCCAATTTTCCTAGTTTTGCAAGGATATTTAAAAAAAAAAATTAAAAATACTTCTGATCATTAGATTTAGTATTATTTTATATCATTTTACTTGTAAGATTCTGTGTTTTTATATAAAATAAATAACATTAGTATAAACACTTATTTACTTTTTCCTTTTATAAAATAAAAAAAAAAGTTTTACCAAAAAGAGTTTTGGGGGGGACCCTACCTGGAAATGTAATACATACTAGTCAATTCACAATTCCAAGATATACAAGTTTTTCCAAATTTTATAAACTTTCAGAAAATGTACAGTTTATAGGGTTTATTATAGGAATTTATAATGATAAAACTTAAAATAGTGCATTTTACCGAAAATTGATGTTTCTATGGTAACATGTTTTAAAATTGTGTATTCATAAATTTCTTAACCTGTTATTATAATTTTGTCAATCATACATTATTTATATATATTGTAATAAATTCTAAATTATTTCACTAACAATTCTAATAAAACATTGCATAAAGTACTTCAAACCAGAATGTAAACAAACAGATTACTGACAGACGCCAACTAAAGAAATGGCGAAATGAAATCGTAAACATTGGATTCTTCATCTCTCCATCTAGTTGTCATGTGGATAGTATTATCAATACTGATAACAATCGATTCAGAATTTTATCGACTTTCAAATAGTATCGATTAGTTTTGACGAAAAACGTAGCCATAACGATATAACATCAAATTTTCACAGTGATGTTTGACCGTCCGATATCGGACGGTCACCACTTGTTGAGAGTGATAGACCGTCCGATATCGGACGGTCACCACTTGTTGGGTTAACCACTTGTAGTATTGGAAATGTCCAATCATTTTCAACCAATCACAAACAATATAATGCCATCAAATAACTTTCCAACAACAACTGACACTAAATGTTTAGGCATTTCACGACTTATTTCACTCTTAAACAAGATGGTGGCCACTTTTTGCTCAAAAATGATTCTAATGGGAAAAACCGTGAATAGTAGTTTTTTTACCAATCTTGGACCATACTTGAGTATTGTCAAACATTGATATGTGCATACATGTAATAAATGTGCACCTCATATCTGAATTTTGACAAAAAAATTTGAGTTCATTGCCAAAAAACTACAATGTCTGAAAAAGTACAATTTTCAATATAGACTCTTTCTACTCAAATTGGGTATCTAATTAAAGCTATGTTTCTCCTGATTCCAAATACACCATCATACACGGAAAATGGAATTTATTTGTATAAAAATAAAAAATACTCATACTAAAAAAATCTCAGGAAAGCAAAAAAGAGTAGTACTAAAATAAAACGGCCAAGCGAGATATTAAACTACAGGTATTTATTTTATTTTCATTTATTTCAGTGTTACAATACGCCTTACAAGCACAAGTGCTCTGACAAAAACTTTTCAAATTACATAATGGTTTATAATCCGCAACCATTATAATTTCTCCTAAACCTGAATATACCTTTGTATTTTGGAAGACACGTTTATGAGCACTGTCCCCTTGAAAATGAAAAACTTGCCCCGAAACCCAAAAATGAATAGTGTAAACTTAAGTGGGATATCAAATTAAATTCATTCTTTTCTTGAATCATAATATACGAGTATCATCAGATTTTGGGAAAGACTATTTTTTTTACTCCAATGCCTCAAAAACCAAACAAGGCCGTAGGCGGAGCATAGTGAGTGATGGGGTAGGCACACAAAGCATTCAGGGTTGTCTCCTAGTCCTTGTAATATAAAGCTGGATTAGGATCATTCATGTACTGACATGAATATTTACCTAATTCGGAGTGTCACAAAATTTTGAAGGTAGATCTAACCATGTTTACCCAAGAATAATTAAAACATTTTCATGTTTCCAGTAAATAGAGGTTGAAAAACGAAATTTTCCTATAAGAATTACACGGAGGACTAATGATTGTTTGAGCAATAAAACAAAATTTAAGGTATACATGATGTGGCATATCATTTTTTTTACTGGAGGAATGAGGAATATAACAGTTGCCTACTGATACATCGTTGTGGTGACAAAGAATTAATAAGTTTAAGCGTTAATATGGAAACCTCGTTTTAATTCATTAAAAACCATTTCATGAAATTTTGGAGCTGTAAGGAAATTTTTAATTTTTGAACAGGTAAGTTTGACCAGCATAACAAATTTGTTTAACCAACCAAAGTACATAATTAATGAATCAACCAGGAATATTTTATGAATTTTAGTTTCTTTACAACAGGTTTTACAAGTCAAAACATTGCCTTTTCAATGAGAGAGTATTTATTTTGTTCTAATTTGTCTGGCTAACAAAGTTATATTCTAAATACATAGCTTTATAAAACATAAGATTCTCTACAATTTTAAAATTTTTATATTCAAAGTTGATTTTTATCTATTTTAGTTCTTATAATATCTATTTATGTACATAAATTGTAACAAATTTTATGAAGCAATTTAATTTTTTTAATTTAAGTTTTTAGGTAAGTATAGTTGTTGTTCTTTTAAGTCATAGGTATATTAATAATTTGTTACTCATAAAGTTTTTACATTTAAGATGGTGCCCATCTCATAGGCATATAGTTGTTTAATAAAAGCTATATTAAAGAACGTGTTCTTGTGCATTTCACGGAAGGCGTTGCTTTATTAAAATTTGGTTATCCACCTTTCATTAAATGGAGTAGTCATCTGTAATAAACTTGGGTAGTCTCCTGTGATCAGCTTAGGTAGCCATCCATGATCAACTTTGGTAGCACCTGTGAACAACTGGAATAGAAACCATAATGGCAGGTTTGAGAAGCAATGCCCTTTCTTCCCTCTGGCCAAAGGCAAGTTCTTATTAAATTCTTAGTACTGTATTAAAGATGACTGGTGGATATTCACCTCCTACTTTAATTTGAAATATTTACATAACAGGTTTCTGTTGCTTTATTGTTGATTATTTTATTTCTAAAATAAGCCATGACGTCTTTGTTCCACACGACACCTGAAGCCAGACAAACCACTAATGAAAAACTGATGCACCCCCTGATAAAAACCCATGCGAATAATGATACTCACACGACACCTGGAGGCAGACAAACCACTAATGAAAAGCTGATGCACCCCCTGATAACAACCTAGACTAATGATACCCACACGACACCTGGAGCTAGACAAATCACTAAGAAAAACTGATGCACCCCCTGAAACCGACCCGCCTGACGAGTGGAAGCAGCAAGACTACAAGCAAACAACTGATGTATCAACATTTGACCCACATCAAGAAGTTAACACCAAAAAGTTGAATCAGACTGAACGAACCCCAAAGAAAAATTTGTTTAGCGTATCACTACAAGTCTCAAAACATAGTCAAAAACAATCACATCTGATAGAAAATCCCCAATTACTTCCCCTTGAAACAAACTTTCAAACTATAAAAGTGAGACTGAGCCAGCCACTTAAAACCTGTAAAGACCCACCAGAATTTGCCAGGGAAAGAAGAAAGACTGAATCAATAAAAGATTTTTTCGAGAACCATACTACAAAAACATACACTTTCTCTCAAGCCAAAAATCAGAAATCAAGACTAACCAAAGCCCTAATGTAACAAACGAATCAACCACTCCACCACTAACGGATGCTACTGCCCTACTGTCCATCCAGCAATCTGTACAAGTTGACTCCAGCTCCCCAGCCTATACACCTAATAAAATCCAAGTGCAAGCCGATGTTCACAGATCTGAGTTTTTTTAGATTAAAAAAATCACAAAATTACTAGCAGCACAATAAATAATAACAACCCGAAAAACAAAACACAACTTATAATTCTACACCAGAACATAGATGGAATTCGTAAAAAAAACTAACAGATTAGCTCACCTCTTGGAAATCCATAAACCTCACATACTAATTATGACCGAACATGGGCTTGCTGAAGATTATCTTACGAACACCCGAATACCAGGGTATAACCTAGTTGGTGGATACTCCAGGACTGCCTGTAGAAAAGTAGGTGTGGCAATTTTCTACTGTGAACCTTTTGGAATTAACATTGACAACGTATCGACCAATCAAGATATCCCCTTGGACATTACATGTGAGTCTCATGTAATCCATCTGACCATAGGGTAAACCACAATGTATATCATAGAAGTATACAGATCTCCAAGTGGAAACCTTGACAATGCCCTCGACATCCTCTCTGACACCCTGGACTTGATTCCAAAATGGAAAAGCCGAACCATAATCATGGGAGACATTAACGTAGACAGTTTAAAGTTAGACTATAAAAAAACAAAAACTTGAAGACATGCTCGCCAGGCACAACATACATAGACTAAATTTCCCACCCACAAGAATTACTAGCCACTCCAAGACCTCAATCGATCTTATATGCTCAAACCTCAAACCATGTGAACTAACAACTAAAGTCAACAGCACCGGCCTGTCAGACAACACTGTTCAGCTCCGCACAGTCGACTTGCAAAACAAAAAACCTCCACCCCCCTCATCATCACGTAGACACATCATTCATAAGGCATAAGGTTGCTCATCATTCACAACCTGAGCAACCTTAAATACACGCTAAGTTTAGAAACATGGCAAACAGTTTATGAATCCCATAGTATCAATGAAGCATACAACAACTTTAACTTCTTTCTCACCAATGCTCTCAACGCAACATGTCCACAAAAAACATACCGCCCTAAACCAAAATTTAGATTCAAAGCCACAGCCGAATCTCAGCAACTTAGAGAAGTCCTCCTTCAAGCTCTTGAGGTGGAAAGAATCTCTGGGAAGGAAGAAGACAAAGCACAAACTGCCGCTATGAAAAAAGACTATGATCTCTACTTAAAGAAGCTTAGGAAACAATCAACATCTCAGTACATAAACGATTCTGAAAACAAGCAAAAAGGGGTGTGGGAAGTAATCAATTATGAAAGATACAATAACAAAAGTAAGATTGAACCACTAAAACTGCAAATAAACAACATGTTAATTGAAGACCCCCATATTATCGCTTAACACCTTAACAAACACTTCATCTCAGTAGTTGAAAATGCTGTAAAAACCACGGGCCACCGCCAACTAACAACCAGGCCAGATTATGGGAAGATTCCAGAACTAATTCTCTACCCCACATCACCAGCGGAATTGCTAAAAACATTCTCATCCATTAAGTCCAAACCCTCAGCATGTGTAGATGAATTCTCCTCATCAATCTTAAATCATTGTAAAGAAGAAATAACTCCTCCCCTGACCCATATGATTAACCTGTCTTTTTCTCAAGGTATTTTCCCAGATAAAATCAAAACTGCTAAAGTTTACCCGAAATTCAAAAAAAGCAACACTACATCAGTCGATCCATCTCCATCCTCTCAACATTGTCTAAAATAATTAACTCTCCATGTTAAAAAGACTTATGGAGGACCTGACAAACCATAACATACTAACAAGTCAGCAACATGGGTACCTTAGAGGAAAATCTACCACCACTGCCATAGCACAACTAACAGAGCACATAATAGACGAACTGGAAGATGGGTGAACTGTATCTGCTCTGTTGTTGGATTTTAGCAAGGCTTTCGATTGCCTTAGCCACAAACTACTTATTAAAAAGACAGAAAGTATGGGAATTAGAGGCACCTCTAGACAATAGCTGTTTAGCTACCTAACAAACCGTAAACAACAGGTTGAGGTAACTATAAAAAGAAACAATCTAATATCAAGAGTTAGATCAACCCCACTCATTTTAACAAGAGGTGTGCCTCAAGGATCAGTCCTAGAACCAATTCTTTTCATCCTCATGACTAATGATCCTTCAAGATACCTTCAAGACTTCACCCAGACTACACTTTACGCTAACGATACATCCCTGTTTATCGACAACAAAGACCCATTCATCAATGAAGTTAACACATATGTAGCTCTAAACATGGCTAAACAATATTGTCAGCAAAATTACCTAATTTTAAATGAGAACAAAACCCATGCAACAACTGATTTGGACTGGAAGAAGAGCTTATGAGCCCCAAGGACTACCTGACATAGGCCCCTAACATTAGACACTGGAGCCAAATACCTCGGAATCACCATTGACAACAGACTATCCTGGGTTCCCCATATTGACAGCCTTTGCAGCAAACTCAACTCCAGCTTGTATGCACTCAAGTGAACAAACAGCGCATGTGACCTGCACACAACAAGAACTGCTTATTTTTCCATCTTCGAATTCCACCTTCGCTTTAGACTAATCGTATGGGGCAACTCTTCTGAGCAGAACCAACAGAGTGATGTACTACAAAAATAAAAATAAATAAATAAATAAAAACAATAAGAATGCTGGCTGGACTGAAACCACAAGACTCCTGCCGTCAGGCCTTCAAAGAACAAAACATACTTACTGTTGTATCACTATACATAATGGAAACAATATGCCTCACAATACTATGCAAGCCTGGTCATCTTGGGGAAACCCAATCATACCACACAAGACATGCTAATGACTTTGCTCTCCCCGCTCATCATTTAACTCTTTTCGAAAAAAAAACTACAAGGGAAGCAAATTCTTCAACCTCCTCCGGACTACCTGAAGAGACTAAAAGATGACAAACAATTCAAGATCAAACTGAAAATCTGGCTTCTACAGCGAACATACTACAAGATAGAAGAATTCCTTACCTGGAGAATCACCGTAACATACATTTAATTATAATAATTGTTTATTCATTTTATATCCATTATATTGTGACACTACTCTGTACTCAATGTATAAGAATAAAGACATTTTGACTTTGACTTTATTCAGACCCTGCGCTAAGTGTGAAAGATTTATGGCAATCAGAAAATTCTTGCCTTTGTTACTTGTGAGAGCCATTCACACCTCGTGTCTTGCTTTTAGTGAGCTAGAGTACAAGTGCTTTAAAGCAAGTATTTTAAAGTGCTCTGAGCACAGTAAGCCAAGGAAAACGGCACTCTAGTTAGGAGTTTAAAACAATTGATTGTTATAGATCTGAATGCTGATTCTGGAGGTTTACAGCAGATGTCAGCGTCAGAACTTCTATTAGTCACCAAGGAAAACAAAGATTTGAAAACCTTGGAACATGACCTTAAACTGTCCTTCGCAGAAACACCTGTCAATGCTGTTGTTCAGTGCTTGCAAGCACGTATAAAAAGAAATTGCCGAATGACAGGCGGTAACTCTGGACCATCATGTCATGATTTGCCGAAGCCAATGAGGCCCAGAGAAAGCTGCTACCCAGTTTTCACTCTCCACAACTGCACCGGTTGAAGAAGTGGACTATCAAGTAGACTCTGGTTCTCCCTCATGGCCCACTGTACTTAAGAAAGATCGTCAGAATCAAAGACCTAAAGATATGTTCAGTGAGGAACAACTGAAAATATGTAGGACCTCCAAGACGGTAGTGGCACTGGAAAAGACTCCTTTTCCATCAGTAAAGAAAAGGCGTTGTCCTAGCATCATTAAGGACTTGCGTATATCGTCTGAGGGAGACAAAGGTACTTGGACATTTGCCATCATTACGTGAAAATTAACAATCACGACGTTTCGATTTGGTAAAACCCAAACCTTTTTCAAGTGCTAAAAACTAAATTACATCTACACAAACATGTTATAAAACTACATTTTTAAACTAATCTACTTTAATCTACATTTTAACCTATATCATAGAATGGGGTACAACAAAATGAACTTCTACTAAATATAAAATTGTTAACAGGGTTAAATTAATATGACCAATTAGGCGCTGCCCAGGTCACGATATCAACGAAAAAAATTTAAAACACAATTAAATTAATATTCAAATCAGACTGAAATAAGATTACATCAACTAATCATAAATAAATAAAATTAATATATGGTACCTGAAAAACAATATTAAATTAAAATAACATTAAACATACACAAAAAAATGATATATGTGACTCGGAATGACTGAGACTACTATCCAATCTAATTAACTATTACAATTACATTTTAACCTGAAGAGACAATAATTATTAGGAATAAAACAATACAATAAACAAACATTACAAAAATTATGAAGTCTTACGACCCGCAGTGACGATGGCGTCTAGACGTTCCAGGCACGAAGTGAGGATGATACAATCCAAACGCAGTGTCTACGGAGTTCCCTCCAAGGTGATAAAACACGGGGACAAGAACCACCCACAGACTGAAGTGGTCAAGGACGTACGCTCCGAGATCGCCAGGCATGCGGTGACTCAGGTACGGGGACAGGGACGTAGACTCATGGGTTGTTTAATTGTTGTATGTGCAGGTGGTGTAGGATCCTGGTTAGATGATGTCATGTAATAATAATAATGTAATAATCCCCAGTAGCAAAAATTGTTGGCAAATTGTTGGCCCAATGTAGCTGCTAACGGTTGGCCAACGGTATGTTTTGGCAGTAAGTCTTACGGTTGGCCAACAAACCAATTCCCAACGTAGGGCCAACCATCAACTATGTTGTTGGGCCAACCAATAATAAAGTTGTTGGGCCAACAGTTTTGAAATACCAGCAGCCAACTGTAAATTTGTGCCCATAAATGAAACTAGAAAAATATACTGCTTTTGTTCAAAATTAGATTTTGTGCACTTCAGCAGCCTGAAATATTTTTGTACTGTTAAAGTACCCAATAAAACAATTAATTCAAATCCCATCGTTATTGGAGAGTGAAGTGTAAAATATCAACATTCAATATCTTATGATTATTTAAATTCAAATTCCATGAAATTGAAATAATACTATCATAAATATACCATGACACTATGCTCACTAATAATTCTCAAACTACTTTAACAAATCCAAAAATAATCTATAGCCATGGCAGGAAATCAAATATAAAACTTGTACATTTATGTTTGATATAATCAAATTTCACAAGCTTTGTATTATCTATTAATAATGTAGAAAAACTCTTTAATTACATTATTTACAAAAGTTAACCAAACATATGATCAACTGTCAAGAACCTGAAATATTCAAAAATTAGCACAATATATCCGGTAACATTCAACAATAGTCAATTTTGGAATTAATATATTATTCTAAAAAAAAGCTCTTTACTAAAACTGACTTAATTTCCTTTAAAAAATTAATTGTAATTACACAATATGGGAGCAATGGGTTAGAAATTAAAGAGATATGCGACATAATTATGATTTATTAAAACAAATGGACAAAACACAAAATAAAAAGTATATACATAAAAACCTCTTTACCTCAGAGACAAATACATTTTTTATTTATCAAGATTCGAGATATTTATTTGACATTAGATAATAGTAAATATTACAATAGCCATCGTCAGAATTACAAAATGAACAATACAGTGAAAAAATGTCATAACAGTGTACACTTTGGAAGTTAAAACGTAATACTAATAAAAAAAATTAAAAATAGGTTTTACAAGAAAGTCGTACAAGAGTCATATTAAAAGGAATACAATTGGACATTTGATTCTTATCCCTAAATCGGTAGTGGAAATTTAAACACTGCAATCAAACACCAAATCAGCAAGATCATCCTCCAAGAAATCATTTACCCTACAGAAAGCCATTCCACAAAGCCAATCTTTGAGTATGGATTTAAATTTATTTAATGCCATGTATGAAGCAGAGTGAGGAAGCTTATTAAAAAGTTTAAGTTGCATATAAATATGACTTTCTATTGACTTGGACAATCTAAAGGAGGGTAGGTCTAAGTTAGACTGATTTCTTGTTGCATGCTCATAAACAGTCAATCTATTTCTATAACTATTAAAATTATCCTTAACATGGAGAATGTTACAGTAAATGTATAAACTAGGCAATGTCATAATTTTCAGTTTCTTAAATACATTAACACAACTGTCTGTGCTTCTTAACCCCATCATAATTCTCAGCTTTTTTTTGGCAAATAAAAACTTTAGCTGCTCCGGAACTATTTCCCCACAGGAGATGAGGTTGAAAAAACGCATAATAAGCTGTAATTAGCATATCGTGACTCTCACATTGTTTCAACTTACGTAAAAGAAATAGCACCCTTGACAATTTAGAGATAATATTTTTTATTTGTGCATCCCAAGATAACTTGCTGTCTAAGAAAAGCCCCAAAAACCCACCAATATATACATTTATGCAATATACATTTAACATATTGCAAAAACTTACTATCGTTGCACACAAGAAGTTTTTAATCCTCGAACTGGCAGTTATTTTTTCCCAGTGGGAGGCGATTTTTGCCTAACATGCAGATGTTTGTTATATAATTCATAAACAAATAGTTATTTACTATAAACCTACTTATATTATGTACATAAATATGTAAGCTATCATATAAACTATGAATTATATCAACAAAGTTGTTCCTTTTTTCGTTGTATATAACATATATGTAAACATTCTAAATTTATAAATCATGAAAAGAGGAGGGTACTCCTTAAAACAATGTTAAGATAATAAAATTAAAAAAAATAAAAAACATCCAAAATATTCTAAATTTCATCTAGTTTTAGGAAATATATACATTATAAATCATATAGGTGAAAATAAAACTTACTTGAAATTTAAAACCACAAACACTAAATCAGCTGATCATTTGTTAACATGGAAACAGTAATATTAATAAACATTCAATAGAAATTAGTATACACACTGCAGAATTTATTTTTATAGCTCAACTAGGGCAGCTCTTAGAGCAGTTTCAAAAAAGTCCGTTCGCGTTTTTTAAGAGAGTTTTTGAAAACTTTACATAGCTGTAAATCGTAAACGGTTTGAGGTAAAAATTAAAAATTTGGTATTTTTCTTAGTCTTATCACCCACAATAAGTATACCAAATTTTAGCAAATCTAAAATAGTGATGACAAATTTTAATTTTTAGTGTGTTGATTTGACATGGAATGACCCTTATACAAAAATTTGGCTAAACACACGCTCTATTTTATAAATAATAAGGCTATTTAAATATATATAGCGATAAAAAAATAGTTATATACAGAATAATAACCTTTCAGGTTATAACATATATAAATATTTCAAGAGCTATTGTAGCCTTATATATTTCCCTGATATTTCATTTTATATTATTATAATATCGTTAAATACACAATGATCAATATACAAACAATCTAAAACACATAATTACATTAATAAATATTTTCCACGTCCATATATTTACATACAATTAGCACTCTAATGGCAAACTTTTCCTATTCCTAATCGTTATATATCAAATGGATTTCTGCATCGGTGGCTTGTTGGGTATGTAGATTTTTCCTGATAATTCCTGAAAACAAATTTCAAAACTAGTTTTAAAAACCAAACAGACCAAAATGTTTAATATTTGCTTATGATTACTGTTATACTTGAAAATTATAAATATAAAGCAGTCCTAACAATCAATAAAAATGAAACATTTCTAAACAATTTTGATTCAATAAAATAAACAATTTTATGGTGCACAATGCAATAAATTAGGTAAGCCAATCTTAAAACATGATAACAAACTGTAAATCATGTTTTTAGTTTGTTATCATAGTTTAAGTTAAGTTCACTTATATTATTGCAAACTTGAAATTAATTTTTTAGTAAATAAACAAACATGTTATGGATATGTTTTTTTTATTATTACTGGGACTAATATATATTATACTTATTAGATTCCTACTTAGTTTGCGATGTGCCACAAAAAATTGTAGAAAGGTCTCTATGCTCATCCAGAAACAATAGACTGCATTTACAATTTAATTAAATCTGCCTTCTATACATTAACTAATTTGCTATCAGGCATGCTTTAGAATGTCACCTCAAGGAATGTTTGCTTTTTAGGTGGTCTCGTATGCTCCACTAACTTATTACATCTATCTTCGCTTAATACTGTCAATAGTGGAATTTTAATTTTTAAATACAACCCATTTCAAAATTTTGTTTGCAAAGGAATAACATTGCAACTTCAAAAACCCATGTATTAAAATATCATTACGTTGGAAATTTGTTTAATATGAAGTTAAGCCTCTGCAAGAAGAAATTGTTACTATTAATTTCCAATTTATTTGAACATTAGCTTACCTGGTATGAGCTGTACGACAGCCAAATCCTTCAAAGGTTTCTTGTTCTGTTTTCCCGTCTAATTGTACTCTACTGCAACTGTGTTTGTGAATATTGCTTGGAGCATATTTCTAACTGCGCGAGAAATCTTTATTCCACCCAATATGCCAAGTTTTGACACCTAGAAACCATAAAATAAAAAACATGTATTATCAAGTAAAAAACCCTGTTTCACACTAATGCGCTACTGGGACACACAACATGGGTCTCTGTTTAATTTACTTGCTTGGAATCGAGTTTAGTTAAACAACATTTTGAATAGCTGAGTTCGGATAACCGGTAGACCAATGAATTTATTTGACTGTCATAGTTATGTGTAAGAAATAGAACGCGTTTTAATTGCGATATTTAGAAACCATCACCAATACACAGTTACTTGCAATTACATTAAGAATAAAAAACATTTTATTATAATTTCCACACAGGCTGGACAAAGTCAATACAAATCAAGATTTCATTTACAGTAAGCAGTTTAAATCAATATTAAATTAGTAATATACATAAAACTTTCACATAACATTCCAATACCAACAACATTCCACATCCAAAACATTCCATTCCAAAAACATTCTTTTTTGCGGAGTCATCCACTCCTGCCTTAATATAGTCAAACCACCCCCAGAATTTTTATCTAATTCCATAACAAGAAACATCTCGTAGGCCTATGAAATATAAAACAAAATTTTTCAACTTTTGTGTCAAATCGAATAATGGAGGGTTTAACATAAATAGCCTAGACGCTAATGAATTTTTGATTGGGCATAATACCTTTTTTTTTAGCTACACCACTGTTGAACCTTCTTGAACTGAATAAATAGATAGCCAATTATTATTTAGGAAAGAATAGAACTGCAACACTAAGGTTTTATGGTTACGAATCATTATATAATCACTGCCATAAGCAAAAAGGGCTGAGCTTTTAGATTGAACTTCCCTGAGAGGCTGTTAATACAATCAAACTTAAACAATCAATGTTTAGGTAAGTAAACCAAGTACTAATAGTAAAATATACGATATTTAAATTGCAGGTATCAATATTATAACAATTAAACAATATTAGGCCTATATAGAAATAAACTAAACTACTAAATAAGTAAGCTTAAGTAAATAACTGTCTTGTAATTTAAACAGTAAACACAAGGCATATGTCAACTCGAATGAAGTAACCTCAGACACTTGTCTACTAATTATTCTATAGGCCTACTAAACCTGCTCTATACTAATTATGTTTATAATGATAGAAGCCTATCCTCCTGTTTTGAAATACAAATTAGATATCAATTTATACACAATATCTGTATTATAATTGAGATCAGATTATTGTTATTAACTGCCTTTGGTAGGCCTAATAGTTTGCCTGTTTTACAAGCCTCTTTTGTAAGCACAATCACAAAAATGGTATGTCTAGGTCAATTGTATTTAAAATATTGACTTTTTATATTTAAAATATACTAATAAAAGTCCATCTAAACATTACAAAACAAGATAATTGTATAATTATATACAGCCTACAGGAAATTACCTTAACAGCTGGCAAGTTTAGGTTAAAGCTCCGGAGTGTTTACCTTTAAAAGGTTACTCTAAAACCATGAATAAATGTAACAAACTAAAATCTTGAAATCTTTCTAACATTTTGAAAGGTTGCTCAAAATGTAACATTCACCTGCATTCCACCCAAGAGCTAGAATTCATTGAATTCATATCAAATTAAATTGAGCATTCAAAAAATTGCTTAATTTAATTAACTATATATTAATAATAATAATTATGACTAACTCTAAACATCTCGCATTTTACTTACCAGTATAATGACCGATGAATTTCTTCTTATGAAAAACTGCCACAACTTTGAAACTAGAACTAAACAAAACGAACGCCACGCTAACCTACACTACAACAAACACAAGACAAGAATAATTGAACATAAAAATTAGAGATGAGTAACTCCGGAGTGAACGACAACAAAGGAACTACTCCGGTTAAGGAGTTACAGCTCCAACTCCGAGTGCTAGTGCGGAACTAGTTCATTTCGGAACTAGAATAAATGAGTATATGTCATAAATATACGCATATAAAATATACAATACTTTACTTTCTGCTGGAAAATTCATAAGACATCCATACTTTTTCTTTGTAAAATAATTAAATAAAATAGGTACACAATTCAAATTATTAGCTGGATATAACCTAAAAATCATATGTTAGTTTCTATCTTTTTGGAACTATCAACAGAAAGGAGTGAGGACGAGATGCGCGCGCAACCACTGTCAGAGCGGCTGCAGTGTCGACGTATCTCTCCCCACTCCATGGAACTAACATAGTTCCGGAGTTGTTGGAACGATCAAAACAAAGGAGTGAAGTACGTGATGCGCGCGCATCCACTCGGAGCGACTCACTTGAGCTTCGCTCCACGTTGAACTGGAACGACGTTCGGAGTTGGAACTACTCCGCGGAACTAGTTCCGAGTCATTATAACTCCGGAGTGAACTAACTCCGTCTGATGAACTACATTTCCCATCCCTAATAAAAATGGCGGTAATCTGGTGGCATTGCAGTTCGGTTCAGTCATACGTACGCGCGCATGCGCATCGTGCAAGATGAATCTTCGTCGGCGTCTACGAACTTACGTTTTCCAGTTATCAAATGAAGTCCGTTACAATATTATTTTACTTTTACTTGAAGTTTTAAACTTTTAACTTTAGATTACGTGTTTAACTACTTGATAACACACATTTCATTATTAAGTCAATAAATAACGACCGGCCAACAGCGGGCCAACAATTATTTAATTTGTTGGACCAATGACGATAAAAACATGTTGGCCCATCGTTGGCAGAAGGTTGGCATTTTTGCCAACGATTCCCCGACCATGCCAACCATTTTTCAACGTTGGGCCAACGGTTAGTGCTACTGGGGATGAGTGTACTGTTTTTTTTCGAGGATGTTTTTAAGTAAATGAACCCACATGGGTCTAACTTCTATGCTACTTTGACTGATTACTTGTTCATTATTTAGTTTCATAAAGGCACCTTCGATGAATTTACGGTTTAAAAAATGTGGTTCCCTGTAAAGTATTTTAGTGTTATCCCAGTTAAATCTGTGTTCGCTGTTCCAGGCATGTTCAGCTAATTTAGAATGTGTAGTGTCTCCTTTTTTAATGTTATTTTTGAGTTCTTTTAGCCTAACTTCGAGTGGTCTTTTTGCTTCCCCTATGTATTTTTCATTGCATTCACAAGTAATGCAATATACTACATTTTTGGAGGATTGTTCCTCATTCTTTGGTTTAGTTTTAGTTAAAGACTGTCTTAATGTGTTTTGTGTGTTGAATGATGTTCTGATTTTGTATTTCCTAGCTATGCGTCTGATTTTTTCTGACAGGTTAGGCGTATATGGGATGGACATGAATGCTTTAGGCTTTTCTGTGTCAGTGGGTGTTTGTTTGCATTTTCTTATTTGTTTGCATTTGTTTATGAGAGACTGAGGGTAGCCATTGTTTATTGCTGTATATCGTCTATTGCTGTCACTAAGCCAAAAACTAGGGCTAATAGTTACAATTCTTTTCTTGTCTCTGTACTGGAATAGGATTTTGAAAAAGTCAGTAAATCCGAAGTTTAACCTGGTGGTCTTTAATGTGTCTATTTTCGGGTGTGCTTCACAAAAATCACATCCAAGGATCTACGTTAACAAAGTGCAAAGACAAACTCATAAAGTGTTTGCAGAGAATGTGGTAACTGGATTTACACTTAAATATAGAAAAATGTAAGTTTTTTGAACAAGAGATTGGCTACCTAGGCCATATCATTAGTGCTGAAGGCATGACAAAATATCCTATAAAAGTGAAAGCTATAATAGATGCTCCACGTCCAAGAAATATCGATGAATTAAGGAATTTCCTCGGCTTAACTGCTTACTATTCAAAGTTAATTCCTCAAGCATCATCACTTCTACAACCTTTGTATCAACTTCTTAAAAAGAATACCAAATTTCAATGGAATTCAAAGTGTGAAAATGCCTTCAATCGTGTGAAACAGGAAAAATCTAGTGATAGAGTACTTGTTCCATTCGACCCTGATCTTCTTCTAACTCTAGCAACAGATGCAAGCCCAGTCGGATTATCAGGTGTGTTGTCTCATACTATTGACGGTTTAGAACACCCAATAGCATTCATTTCAAGATCATTGTCGTCAGCTGAACAAGGTTACTCACAGTTAGACAGGGAGGCCACAGCTGTTTTCTGGTGTTTCCTCAAATCAGTACCTATATGGAAGACAGTTTACACTAATTGTAGATAATAAACCATTAAAATCAATTTTTCATCCAAACAAAGCACTCCCAGCCACTACTGCTTCACGATTGCTTCGTTATGCAACATTTTTGAATGGGTTCAATTATTCAGTAGTAAATAGACATTGGGAATACCATACAAATGCTGATCACCTATCTAGATCACCTCTTATTGATAAGCCAATAGTCATTGATGAGGAATGCATTATAAATGAACAAACCATAAATGCTATTTCAACCAGAACTATTACACATGAAGTTATTGTTCAATGCACAGATAAAGACCCAATTCTATCAAAGCTTAAAAAAGATTTGAAATCTGGAAAAGAACACAGTACCGAGTTTAATCTCTATAGAGGAGCAATTTTTCGTGGACAGCGAGTGATCATACCTTTGAAACTGCAACCTGAAATGCTTTCTGAATTACACATCACACATCCTGGGATAGTCAAAATGAAAGCTCTTGCTCGAAGGTAGTGTTATTGGAAAAATGTTGACAAAGACATCGAGCACACTGTCAAAAGCTGTCGAGCATGTTGTGACATTAAGAACAATCCAAATAAAGTTCCTCTACATGTGTGGGACCAAACAGAGGAGAACTGGCAGCGTGTCCATATGGATTATGCAGGTCCGTATAAAGGACACCATTTCATGATTCTTGTAGATGCAAAGTCCAAGTGGCCAGAAGCCAAGATATCAAACTCTTCACCAACTTCCCATTCCACGATTGAGATGCTTGGCGAAATATTTTCGCGCAATGGACTTCCTGAAATACTTGTAAGTGACAATGCCACTGTATTTACTTCAGCAGAATTCAATTTGTTTTGTAATAAAAATGGTAGCAAACAAAGGTTCATCGCTCCAGGCCATCCTAGTATAAACGGGCAGGCCGAACGTTATGTTCAAATAATAAAATAAAAGTTGGCATCAATGGAAGGTGAAAAAGAATCCTTACAACATAAACTTAACATGTTACTTTTTAGATATCGAGCAACTCCTTTGTCTTGTGAAAAAACGCCATCTGAAAAAATTTTGGAAGCAATGTACGAACAAAACTTGATTTACTTAGACCACAAAGGTCTGATAGGAACTTGGCAGTTCAACCACATCTGACACATTCACTAAGCGTGGGAGAAAGATTACAAGCTAGGAATCACTCTCCTTCAGGATCTTGGCTCTATGGAACTGTAGCAGAGAAATTAGGAAGGCGGCATTATATTATTGAGCTTGACAAAGGTTACACCATCAAGAGACACATAGATCAATTAAGGAAATGTGAAGTACAATACTATACATCAAACCCTCACACTGATTTGTCAGTAAATTCTACAAAGTTCTATATTTACAGTCCAACTTTACAACAGCCAACAGTTATACCAGATCCAGAAGAAATAGAAGTCAAAGAAAAGTCAAACTCGAGTTTGCCAAGCAACATTTAAAAGTCACCAATACAACAGAAGATATTTCAAACAAGGATCACAGTATATTTGCAATAGGGACCCCACATTTACAGGTTACCAGTTGTAATGCTACTCCATACAACACACTAACCAAAACAAGTGAGACCAACTTGGAACAACGTGAAACAACTCAGTCGCTGCGTCGCTCTCAACGTGCTAGACGTCCAATTTTTAAAATGGATTTGTAAAATATATAAAAAATCTCCTTACAAGTAACATTTAAGTGTGGGAGAATTATTATAAACATATGTTTTGTATAAATGTTATATTTCATTGTAAATATTAAAAATATAAAAGTTGAGTTATGTTAATCAAGAAAATTTTTTTATAACATTTATTTAATATTTACAATCTATTCAATACATGAACAATAAGTAAATTAGATCTGTTTTAAATAACAACGGTTGATTACCTTCCAAAGGCTGTAAACAACATAATGGATTAAAAACGTTCACTTAAACTAAGGAAGTCATGCCTTTTTAGTCTATAAATATGTTCACTATTGTCCAACAAATTCACAGCAAGATGATTTTCATGTGCTTCAAGCTTCTTTAGGTAACGTAAACTAAACTTTGAGATTTCATCTTGCACGTAGTCAATTCTTGTGTCTTTGTGGATTACTGCATTCCTAACATACCATGGAGCCCTCAATATAGTTCTCAGTACCTTTGACTGGAAACGTTGAATAATGTTCAGATTTGATAATGATGCTGTCCCCCACAACTGTATGCCATATGTCCACACAGTGCCGGACTGGCAGCTTTCTGGGCCCTCGGCAAAATGTTTTAGTGGGCCCCCATTTCCCCTACCTGCATACACCATCCTAATCATGTATGTGGTTCACACTAGTTTAAATACATTAGGCCTACAAAGAAATCATTTTGTAAATAACTTATAATTTCAGAAAATTATGTTTTAAATGTGTACAACGCATATATATTTTTAAATAACTTTATTTATTATATTAACAACTTAATTAAAAACTCCAATTGGTTCCAACTTCAAAGAGAACGATTAAAACATTAATTTTGTTTTTAGTTCTTCACTTGAGCAAGTGATTTCGTCTATAACCTGATTCTTATTAATGATTTTAAACAAATCCCTTTCACAATTCATTAGGATTAAATTACTCAAAAGCTCTTGGCCTAAAGAATTTCTCAGCTTTGTTTTTATGATTTTTAGTTTTAAAACACTCTTTCACAAGAAACTTCAGTACATGGGAATGGGATAGATAGTAAGTATTTATATGCTGAGTATAAATTATTGAAAAGACCTGATTGAGAGGACAGATCATATAATACTGTGAATGCACATGATAAACATTGTGAACACTTAACGTTTGTTTCAATTTGACATAGAGAACCATCATTACCAGCCAACCATTGTTCTTCACAAGACAAATTTGCATCACGATCTTTTACCAAAGATAACTTAAATACGTCATAGTTGGTAGCAAACTGTTTGAGTTCCGTGATAAGTTCGGATCTACTACTTTTGGTTACATCTGCTAACTTTGTTAATGAAGTTGTAGACATATCAAGACTGAAGTTATTCAGCATCTTTTTAAAGTTTTTGGGATCCAAAACAGCACAGTCTCGTAATAAATCCTCATTCACTACAAAGCGTTCCTCAATACTGTTCACAGCACAATCCAAAATATTAAAGTATAGAGCTTTAAACTTTTGTGTTGGAGAAATGAAATTTGATTCATCCTGAGTAAGTTCTCCTGGCATTTTCTTTTTCTTCCCAATTCTTTTTTCTGGGAAATCCACTTCCATTTATAACTCACTGGTGTCTTCAAAGTGTTCGTTGATACAAGTAGTGTACTTTTTACACATTGATAGTAGTCTATCAAAATCAGCCTCGTCTCTCATTTTTCGGATTTGTTGTAACAAACTTTCTACTAAACTCCATGCTATCCATATTTTTGCTCTGTAAATAGACAGACACTGGGGAAGTTGCTTTGAATAAATCTAAGATGACCGAAGAAGTGAATATATTTTCAAATTTGTTCCACTGGCTAATGAGTGTTCGAGCTGTAAACTTCGTTTTACAGTCAAAGTTCCCTTTAGAAATGTCTATTAGTACATGAAACAGATTTATCAACTTCCAAGATTCATTGAAGTCAAAATCTTTTATGTCCAAGAGAGATTCAAAGTCAACTATGGAATTTAGTGCTTTGTGCTTGCTCCACCATCTAGTTGCGCCGATTTTTTTAGCCTATATAGCTTTTCTTGGCCTTTAAAACGTGCTCTTGTGTTCTCCGTCCAAACTGTCATTCTTTTGTAAGACTGACTAAGGAAACAAGCTGTTTCTTCCACCAAACCAAACAGATTTTCTGTCTGAAGACAATTTACTGTAGAGTCCGCCACAACCAAATTCAATACATGTGCCATACAGTGAGTGTATATTATATTGGGGGTTTCTTTCTTCAAATGGGCTTGTAATCCATTATAGCACCCTTTCATGTTCGCAGCCCCATCGAAGGAACATGCAACTACATTTGTGATGGGAATTCCATATTTAATCAAATCTGTTTTAATTTTCTGGAATATTTCCTGTCCACTAGAATCTTTTATGTCACATAAGTCAAGGAGACGTTCATAAACCTTTCCTTGAACAACATATCTAACGCAAATCGCTAGCTGGTCCATGACTGCTATATCTTGTGTAGAATCAATCATTAAACTGCAGATTATGCTATCCGATAAATCTTTTTAAAATCATTTGCCTTCCAATCGTGCCGATTGTTTTTATTAATTTGTTAATAAACGTTTTTGATAAGAAAGTTACCAATGATCCTCTCCCAGAATGCGCCTTCCCACTCCTCGATTGTTCACTCTTTTGTAGTTTCTTGATTCTTTTCTTCTTACTTTCTTCTATGCACTGTTCAACGTGGGTCTTTAATATCACATCGTATTCTGAAATAAGTAACGCCAGCTCTAAAAAGTTTCCATGATTTCCTGTTTGGCCAAGAGAATGACTTGCCTCTTCATTCCCCCTGTAAGCCAACCCTTGTCTTCCAATAAAAAGAGTTATGTCTATAAGGCGTTGAAGAACTTGCCTCCTCATTTCAATTTGCTTTTCTCGATATTTTGCTTGATTTATGTTCAGATAAGATTCAATATCTTGTTCTTTGCACAGCTGAAGAGCTTCTGTGACAGAACTTTGATGGTATCGCGAATTTTCGTGAATTTCCACAGCCTTGTATATATGTTTGTATGTCACTTCATGTCCAGAAATGAATGAGGATTCCCTGTTGTCTTTTCCACCACAGGCCATGCATGTTGAACAAAACACTTTATTTATTTCAAAAGAGTATGAAAGCCATTTTCTTTGGACTCTCTCCCCACGAGGTAAAGTCCTGTAGTAAAGATTACTGGGATCGAACGGAAGTTTTTTCCCTTGTACATGATGCGCTTGGATAGGATGCTGTTTCAAGAATGCTCTTTTAAGCGTAATAGGATCATTTACATTCGGGCTTATAAAATGGGCTAGGTTTCCAACAGATTTATCTTCATCACCACCACTTTCTCCATCTGATTCTGATGAACTATTGTTCTCTTCAGCAATAAAAGTTGCATCGGTACTAGCTGGTTTATCTTCGGAATCCAAATTAATTGAACTTGTATCCTTACTGGGTTGTTCGGAGTCTGAGTGTAACAGAAGCTGTGTTTTTTCTTCTTAGTTTTCACCTGAGAGCAACATTTTTAATAACATAAACTATTACAAACGTTAAAATAAAATGTTTTAAGGAATTTAAAAAATTAGAAAAACTAACAAACCACCAAAAAGGCAGTGTTCAAAAAATTGTTGATGTCCGTTGTTGCATTGTTTAAAGCAACGTTTAAAAGTTGACAAAATAGCCAACCCGGGGAAAAATTATTTAACTTAAATAAGATTTGTTAAGAAAACTTATTAAGGGATACATCAAAGACAACACCTGTTAAAAGTTAAAGAATTACACAAGTATCAGGCGTGCTTAATATGTTTTACACCCTCACCCCCAACAAACACGATGGTGACTCAAAATCTGATATTTTACACAAGTGTTTCCAAATTCGAAAGCTGTTTTTATTTGGAGGGGGGGGGGCTGTAAAAAGACCGTGCCCGGGAGTCAGTGTCACTGGCCATTAATCCCTCAATTAACTACAAGATAATATTATTATGACTAATTAGTCTAGTAGTTACTTAATTGTAAGATTTAAATTGATAATAAAAATTACTCGCTTTAAAGTCACGAATGACTTTTAGTGTGTAAGTTACCTTACTACACTAAAAGTAGTAGTTGTATTTTCACTATGGATTGGAAACTTACAATTAAAAAAAATCACAAATTACAAGATTAATAGACTTAGTATTAAAAAATTTTAAACCTAAATTAATATACAGCATATGAAAATCCCCTTTTTTATTTTTTTCAACTTTCCGACAACAATTAGGCCTACTTTTTGAAGTTGCTTTAGAGCGTCATTTAAGGTCAAAACTACTTGTAAAAAGGTGCGTGAAGGTTCTAAATATTTACAGGGGCCCAACATTTTTCTGGACGGCCCTGATAACAATTAAAATTATCGTACCTGATGCATTGTGCTTATCTGCAAGTTGTTGAGGCTGTAAACTTGAACCAGCGATAGAAAAGTACGAATCTAAAACTTTATTTGATTTCTTTAAATTGACCTCTCGTTCCTTCTTAAGTTTTCGCTTGAAAGCCCCACTTTCATATTCATTATATAATCCAACATAAAAATATTCATTTTTTTAATATTTTAATAAATAATACACTATAACTACATCACTAAACTACGCACTAAACTACGCACTACGCTGCAATATCAAAATTATTGAAAAGAAAAAATACAGAGTTGCGAACGTGCACTTCTCAGTGAGTGTATGAATAGACTAACCACACAGTTGCAGAATGCAGACGAACAGACGCCAGCTACAGGACATGTCGCGACATGAGCTGCTCACAGCTGATATGAATGGCGCGGCGGGCGCCTGTAGCTCGATGGACGGATAGTAAAATAGTCCGATGGTACGGTACCAACATATTTTTATATGACAATACAATCTGCTACGCATAATAAAGTGATAGTGTACTATTCGTGTTCTAGCAGATAATTTCATACCAACAACTAGTTCTTATAATTACATATAGCTAATTTGCAAAGTATTATTTTATTTCGATATACACATGGTTTTTTTTCACTTGAGGCCCGAGGGCCCCTTGGGCCCTGGGCCCTCGGCATTTGCCGACCTGGCCAGTCCGGCACTGTGTCCACACTGGCTTCAAGACAACTTTGTACAGTAATAGTTTATTTTCAGTGGAGAGGTGGGATCTTTTTCCAAAAAGCCAATACATTTTAGAAAATTTTGTATTTAGTTGCAGTCGTTTATTCCAGATATGGCTCTGCCATGTCAGTCGCCTATCTAAGTAAGTTCCTAGATATTTAACATCATTTCGTTGAGTTAGTAGAGTGTTGTTTAAGGAAACATTTGGACAGTTTTCCAAATTAAGCGTAAATGTAATGTGTATAGATTTAATCTCGTTTACTTGTATTCTCCAACGTTTTATCCAATCTGTCATTGAATTAAAGACATCTTGCAAGATCTGAGAAGCTGTAAAAGGGTTCCGATGAGAAACAAGGACTGCAGTATCATCTGCAAATGTTGCAGTTAGAGTTTCTTGGTGAGTTTGAATATCAGCTGTGAATATTGTGTACAATAAAGGGCCCAATACACTACCCTGTGGAACTCCAGATTCAAATAATTTTAGATTTGAATGACAATTTTGAAATTTTATTGTAAAGTATCGTTGGGATAGGTAAGATTTTATTAGATTGTAGAAATTATGAGGTAGAAGTAATTTAATTTTGAACAACAGCCCATCATGCCAGACTTTATTAAAAGCCTGGCTTATATTGAGAAATGCTGCTGAGCAAAATTCCTTTTTTTCTAAGGTTTGCCTGATTTTATCAACAACTCGATGCACCTGTTCAATTGTTGAATGGTTAGGTCGAAATCCGAACTGATGATTTGGAAGTAAATTTAGCTCAGTTAATAATGGATTTAATCGTTTCAAAAACAGTTTTGATGGAACCGGTAGGAGACTTATCGGTCTGTATGAAGTAACCTGATGAGGTGGTTTACCAGGTTTCAGAATAACAATAATGTCAGCTACCTTCCACTGAGATGGAATGTACTTGAGTCTCAACATGGCGTTGAACAATATAGTAAGGAAAACAATCGCTTTCCTAGGGAGCTCTTTTAGCACCTTTCCTGTAATAAGGTCATAGCCAGGAGATTTTTTAGCACGAAGTCTTTCGATTGCTTCCTTTACTTCCGATGGTATGAATGAAGTTATTGGCATTTCAAGTTGATTAGGTGAGTCCAGAAATTCTTTAACATTTGGACCAATGTCATTACATATGTCTACAGGATTAGGTTTGAATACATTTGAAAAATGGTTAGCAAACAAGTCTGCCTTTTCCATGCTACTTTTAGCCCAAGAACCGTCAGGCTTGAAAATAGGAGGGATTGGGACTTGTGGCTGCGTCATCCTTTTCGTCACTTTCCATAATGAGTAATCAGTCGCCTCAGTGGAAGAAAGGGTTGATGTGAATTCTTGAAACCAAACATTATTTATATCATGCAACATTCTTTTCAGCTGTCGGGAGGCCCAGTTGAAGTTTGTTTTATCAACAGCATTTCTTGAATGTTGCCAGATTCTTCGCAAGCGACGTTCCTCAGCAATATTTTGTTTTATGTAAAACGGATAGTTAATTTGATTAATAATTTCATTACGCAGTTCCGGAGTTGATTTTTAAGCAGAAGGCTGAACGGAAGAAGTGCAGATTTCAACTGCATTATCTATGTCTCTTCCGGTTTTTAAGGGAATGGTCAGATTTAAGGTATTGTTCAACAACTCTCGAAATTGATCCCAATTAGTATTTTTGTTTGACAGTGTAGGAGGTTTTTCCTTTGACATAATAGACGAGCTTATAGTCTGTATCAAAGGCGAATGATCAGATGAAAGATCAAGAGATGAGGTGATATCCACGTAATTTTGAGAAATCCCTTTGGTTACAAAAAAGTCAAGCAGGTCTGGAATTTTATTTACATCTGTTGGCCAATAAGTAGGATGACCAGTTGATAAATAATCTAAATTATTATTATCTATACATTTTAGCAGATTTCTTCCCCGAGGATTTACTAGCCTTGATCCCCACATTACATGTTTAGCATTGTAGTCACCTCCTGCCAGGAAGCGAGGACCTAGTGAGTTGAAAAACTGATTGAATCGCTGCTCTGAGATGTTAAATCTAGGCGGACAGTAAAGGGAAGAAATTGTCAAAGACCCATCCAATCTTCAAAATTGTTCAACCAGTGTTCAACCACAACACTGGTAGCTTGAAAATCATTGAGCTGAAATTTTGTAATTTCATGATGTTTGATATTAGTTTTAATTAAAACAGAACTTCCCCCATGAGCGGTATTGTCGGGGTGGTTGGTGCTATAAATAGAACATTTTGGAATTTTAAAGTAATTTAAGGTAGTAAAATGTGTTTCAGTTATTAGCATTATATCAATTGTATGCATTGAAATAAACATCTTAATATCCTGGCTATGTTGGGCCAAGCCGTTGGCATTCCAAAGACCAATCCTATAGAAGTTAGTCATTTTAGTTTTGAGATGACGGTTGTTAGTAGGTTGATCAGTGTACCTACTTGTTGGGCTTGTTGTGACATGAGCATTTCAAATTTGTTTAGAAATCCATTGATTAATTTATTTAAATTTTCTCCCGCATTTGTTCGACCTGATGTTACGCCTGCGTAAGTCAGAGATGATGTAGTTGTTGTTAAAGAATATTCTCGAGCCTGGGCAATAGGCGATGGTACATTTTTAACAACTTTGTCTTTCCCCGGTGGTGAAGAAGTCCCTGGTCCTTTTGAAACATTCAAACGTAAAGTAGGGAAAGCTTTGTTTTTAACGTCTCTATATACAGAGCATCCTTTATAATTGGCAAGGTGCTCACCACTGCATAGTACACATGTAGCCGGAGATTCCTTAGATTTGTTACAACTATTTGTATGGTGGTCAGAACCGCATTTCACACAGCGATTTTTGTACCAACAGTAGGATTTGGTATGCCCGTACCGTTGACACTTTTTGCACTGTACCACGCCATTACGTTTATAGGGAGGTTCGAATACAATTCTAGCATTTAGTTAGAACTGTACATTGAAAATGTCTTTGTTATTGGGTGCGGGCTCTAAGTCTACAAACAAATATAGACAGAGGATCTTTAGATCTAGAACTTTTCAGATTTGATGTGTTTCTAACAGCACAACCATGATCTTCTATAGCTGCTTTTATATCCTGAAGTTCAGTGGAAAAGTGCATGTTTTTAAGCACAACTCTATAGGCCCTGTCCTGTTTAATTTGATAAGTGTGAAAGCTTACCTTCATGTCAGTTAAATGTTTGACTAGAGTACGGTATGCATCGATGTTTACAGCATTAATTTTTACCTTGTCTCTGGTAATACATTTGTATGAATAAGAATCCTTTGTTATCACTTTTTCAATACTTACAATCATACTCTTAATATCGGAAATGTTTGGGACAAATATTTGTGGAAGTCTTACCTCTGCTTTGTTGGCGTCTTGGTCATGAACAATTTCTTCATCTGCAGTTTGTTTTGGATTATATAGACACTCAAAACTATTGCGTAAGTTGATAGGATTGTTCATATCAGACCCTGTACAAGGTTTTTTAACATCCAACCCATTACCTGAGGGCAAAAGTCTCTTATTTATGATCGGCACCCTTTGCCAACCGTTTTTGTTTGGTGTCTCATCTTCACGTTGCTTGGGAAGAGTGTGTCCAAGTTATTCGGTTACTATTCCTTCATTAGAGCAATAATTGTGATCATTTCCTATATCAATGAACAAAACTTTGTTTACATTTGACGGATTAACCTTTGAGGTATTCATTTACTTTGCAATTAGGTTCAGATCTCAAATATTGGTAAGAAAATACACAAGTAAACACAAAAACGCGAATTTCCTTACATATTTTAAGCATTTTTACAATTAAACAGAACAATAATTATTACATATTTCTAAAAAAATATCGGAACGAAATAAACACAGTTTTACACAGAAAGGTATCAAACAGCTGAACAACCAAGAACATGGTGATTATTTCTTACAATAATCACCATTTTGTGTTTGGATGATTGTATTAAATAACACGTTATAATATTATGAAGAACACAACAGTAACCCACGAATGATTAGAGTATAGTATAAATAAGGAAGATGTTTTTTGCTTTTCTTGTAGAATTTGTTCGTCCTCGTCCACCGGAAATGAGGATACGTTCACTATAAAGGGAATGCGAATTTGGCGAAAAACAGCAGCAAAATTAGATAAGCATTCCGGGAGTGATATACACAGATTTAGTATGTCTAAATGGAAAAATTACAAGCACCATCTGACGATGTTCTGGCGCAAGTCTCGGAAAGCCACAAAACTCAAATCGTTGGAAAGAAAGAATATTAAAAAAAATTATCCATATACTCGTATGTTGCTCTATTTGGCTCGTTAGGGTTTGGTCTTGAAAGGCCATGACGAATCTGACAACTCGGAAAAAACAGGAAACATTTTCGAACTTTGTAATCTGTTTTCTAAATACGACCTGTCTTTCATGTTCAAAAAAGCAAAATGAATTGATTCATATTATTTCTGAAGAAGTATTAGGACAAATTGTCAAAGAGGGAAATAATGTTGAATTCTATGCTGTTTTAGTACACGAAGCGAAATCTCATAAAACTTAACTGCTTTGCTTTGCATCTGCATATGATATTTTTACCACACTCGAATCAAAGAAAGACTGATAGCATGAAAAATGTTTTACGAGATGCTGATAATCTATCTCAAATCATTCTCGATTCTATAAGTAACATGGGTAAAGCTGTAGGTCCCATAGTTGCCCTGGCTATTGGGCTATTAGTGAATAGTCCTTCCTGAGCTAAGTTGAACTCAGCTAGTAACAGTGACTACACTCGTTTATCTACCCTCATCACACCACTCACTCTTCATATCTCTACGATCGGCGTCTTAAAAATGAATAATGAATATTTGAGTAATTCAGCAACTCTGGTTGGTCAGTCATATGATTGAGCATCAGTAATGTCTTAACAACGGTGTTCAAGCAGTCGTTCAAAGGTTCCATCCATATGCAAATTATGTACATTTCATGGAACGTAAATTGAACTTGGTTTTAGTAGCTGCTTGCAACAATAATGATCTTTCTTGTCAATTTTTTGTACGATGCAACTCTTTTCACATTTTTGTCTAGCCCTGATCCAAATGCAATATTTGTAGGTTTCCAAAACAGTTGAACACTGTGAACAATGAGAAAATGAAACACATTCGATATATAGTCAAACAATCTGATACAAGATGGTCTTGCAGAGCTACTGATATTTCGGTTGTGAAGGATCTTTTCAAACCTATAATAGATGTCTTGAAAATTTTTTTGCTGATTTGAGGGATACAAGGTCACCAGAAGCAGAAGGCATACTTGCTTAGATCTTGTCCATAAAGTTTATTGTCTGCCTTTCGATTTTCTGAGAAATTCTGACATACTTAAATGTATTAAATGTATTGAACAAGGCTTTGCAGAAAGAAGGAAACAGCATTCCTTCTGCCTCGTTATCTATTAAAGGCGCGATTAAAATTCTTGAAGGTTGGAGGAACGATCAGAAGTGGGACCAAATCTGGAAAAAGGTAATTCAATCTGCAAATGAACACTGCATTCCAATCCTTAATGATTGTAGTAATGAAAGTAGATCCACTGATATTAGCTTACCGGAAGACAGCAAACGACGGAGGGCAATGTCTAATAAACTTGACAGCTATGTTGTCATTACATCAGTTGGGCACAGAAGTTCAGACACTTTCCGAAATGCTAATACCAATGGAAAATGTTCGGCGGCAACAGCTAAAGATAACTTCCGGACAAGTTTTTACTATCCAGTTCTGAACATTTTGCTAGCAGAAATGAAAAGAAGATTTTCAGAGGACAGTTTTAAACACACGGCTGACACTGGCCGTGTGCTCAGACCAACGGTCTTCTTAAACAGTTTTTTATATAGATCGTTGGCTCAGCCTAATTGTTCACACTCATGCTGCCGAAGGGAGATGGGAGGACACTTTTTCAGGTCACGAGAATATCTTTTGGGACATTTATATATAATCCGTCTGCTGAAGGGTAAAGGACGTTGCAGTGCAGGAAGGTTACCGTTTTCAATGCATTCATATAAGACGCTAGAAACTCTTTGTGATGTTTGAGATACCAGCAACTAAAACTCGTTGGGCTGAATCGAGGATCGATACCAACTTTTATAGTACCATATCTATTTGCAACTACTGTATTAGTATTTAATCCATTTGTTACTTTTGTCTTTTTATTGGAATTTGATGTTTTTATATGCTTTCTGTATTTATTATGGTTAGAAACGTCATATTATGTAGGAAATGGATGAGTAAAAGTAAAAAATTAACTCTACTACAGTATCTTCTTTGTATTGTTATTTTACTTCTTCCTTACTCTAACTCTAAACTAGGATAGTCAATTGACAGATTGTGATCTGTATATTGTTCAAATAAACTCTGAGATACTGAAGTATATGAAATATTTTGCGAGTACAAAATGACGATCTAATTTTTAATGGATTTTAATAAGGATAACTTAATTAGTAAATTTAAAGTAATTATATAAAAACACCATGTCCGTGATTAGTGCTTCCCTGTTTGGATGATTCCATCAATAACTTGGGTTTTTTCCTTTTTATGCCATCGTTAAGAACAAGAACTATAAGCGTTTGTGTGTGTGTTGTTAAAGGCCAATGCCAAGTTTGACCTTATTTTATGTGTCGTCAATATACTTATTTTTTTAATGAAATTGAATCGCTGTTCCGTTGCCGTTCTTTCATCATAAATGCAGGGTCAAGTTCAGCAACAGCATCATCCCAACCAAGCACAGATGTCGGGGACTAACGTAATATTGAAAATGAACGATATTCAACAACTATCTACAGTTGGTAAGATTCTGTACGGACTATTTCTAGTTGTAAGGTCAAACACACTGACAACATTTTGTTTGGCCCTGTGTTTTTAAAATCACATGCCCCTTAGTCCATGTCAAGGAAATTCATAAAGGATCCTTCAGTTTCTTATTATTATTATTATTATTATTATTATTACTATTACTATTTTTTGCAAATCAGTCACTTGCATAAGTTGATGCTTGTTTATATTACATTAAATTCCCATTATTTTTTATGAGGCCTATTTTAACCCAACTACCTGTGACCATCGATTTTTTCGACGGTCTATCACTCAACTACTGGTGACCGTCTTGACTGTCAAACATTGCCGCAAACAAATCAGTTTCTATGGCAATAATTATGTTTTATCTGCGACATATTGGTATCTTTTGATTTTAAATGAACTGATTTATCGACATATCACACATATGTATTTCTTTCATATTCTGAATTTCATAATTAATACTGTAGTTCAGTTTTGCCATTATCGCTATGTTGTGTTCGCATCAGCATCTTGTTATCTTACGATGTTTGTGCTGTCAAATAACATTGTTTTTGAATGTTTTTTAGTGTAATAACAATAAAATTGGGTAATTATGCACTTTCTTGCCACCTCTGAAAATACGATTTCATGTTAAATAAGTGGTGAAAATGAGTTTATATCTCTTGAGGAGTTTGATTTCATCCGCGGAAAACTCGTTTTTTACCGAAAAATCGAAAAACTAGTTTTATATCTAATAATGAAAAAACCAACTTTTTTAAAAATCGTTATTTTTCGACAGATTTTTTTTCCATTTCTCGTGTTTTTTTATGCTGAACACAAATATATAACTGGTTTTGTAATAAAATTATTTTTCAGCTCGAAAAATGCACTTTTTACGACATAACCAAACAACCTAACTTATCCTAATTGTCTATTTTCTCAACAAAAATTCGTAATTTGCGTTTAATTCGAGCGTTTGGCCTCCGTGACGGCTTGCCGGCCGTCACTCCGGCGGGAATATAGGTGAATTCGGTTTTTGTGCTAAATAGTTGTTGTATACACATATAATGATAATGATCGCGTATTGGCCGCTAATCGCGATCTGCCGCGATAGTAGTTTTTCCGTTATTTCTCGAGAAATATTTGTATTAGACCAAAATAGTTTTCAAATTTGTATTCAGCGCCAAAAAACACATCAAAATAAAAAATGATGATTAAAATACCATTTAAATGAACGGAAATATGACAAAAATACTACTAGTTGTGACTTTGTTTTTTTCAAATTTTTCGGTAAAATACTTTATTTCCGCGGAATGAAAAGCATATCTTGTGAAAATACAGCCAATTCTACACCCATTTCAAGCAAAATGTTCCAAATTTGTTTGGTGGCAAGAAAGTGCATAATTACCTAAAATTGTTTTATACATTATATTGGTGAAATCATAGGCGGCTCTAGGCTGAATATTCTAGGGGGGCTTGCAAACGGGGGGGGGGGGGTCTGGGGGTATGAAATATCCCCCAGTAAGAGGGGGGTCGGTGGGTACCCCCTGGAAAATTTGAAAAACACAATGCAAAATTATGCATTTAACGCTTTTTGGAACCAAATTTTCTATTTCCATACTGTGCAAAATTATAGTTTGAATATAAATAAATTTAATTTCAAGCATTAACATTTTTAATTGTTTTACCTATCCATAAAACTACAAGTGACTTAGATTTAGACCAAGAACAACAATGAATGCACTTTGTGAAACATCATCAGTTTTATGTACATTTTATCGCTGTTTAGTGTCATCTTTTCAAATTTGTTGAAAATCTAAAAATGTATGCTGATTTGCATATTGGGTGAACACAGCTAAACTAAAGGTCAAACCTGACTACATTATTATAAATTTTTCAATCAGTATCCAGCAAACTCTTTGAATAAGCATTTTTTGTTTGGCAACTAAAACAGGTTATGAGCCGGTTCTGAAATAAGAAGAATTAGAGTTGGTGTTTACACAAATCAACAGCTCATAATCTACTATGCTAGAAACATATTTCAGAATGGCTATGTAGTAAACTGTACATCATAAACTCTTCTCTCAGAAAAGGACTTTAAGCCATAGTCTGTTTTAGTAATAAAAATACAAAGCTTTGCATTCATTGGTTTTAGTTGCCTAATGAATATGAGGATCAATCCAAACGTCAAATGGACCTTGCACTTTTCGTGCGTATCAAGCTTTTCTTTGATTTTTTTTCCAGTTTCTGAGGCCTAGGTTTATGAAGACTTCATCAGCAATTAAAATGTTTGTATTGTATGTTTGGCAAACATCACAGACAACTGCATCGAGCTCAACACTGTATTCTAACCACTGGTACATGTCATAATACGACATGTCATAATGATCGATTTTGTTTTCCGAACATAGTTGAAGGAAATTGAGTCAGTTTGGGCTGTGCAGGACCTGAGTCGATTGTTCCTACTAGTAGGCCTTGGTTAGTAGTGGTTGTACCTTTGACCGCTTTACCAGGCGAAGCTTCTGGAGAATCAAGTTAAGACGATGACGATGTTTCTGCTGAACAATTTCGACAGACTTAGTCATCGCACTTGCACTAGCATCATTCCGTTCATTTGTCGATATGACTACCTTTTTAAAAAAGTCTGTTACACTTCTCATGATAAATGATAGCTATGTAGAAAGTAGGCCTAACGACAATGTATTTACTAGGTTGTGTACACAGTGGCCTCCAACAAATCAAACCATCTTTATTTTACAGTGTATAGCAGCGTCAGATATAGGAAATACATAGAATATCCTAGAAATGTACTCAAGCCTACACTACAGTGGCTAATAGGTGCAGATAGTAACGTACTCATTTATGTCATAAGGGCCATAAGGGCTAATATTACTTAATACATTTCTAACATTTGTAATAACAACATAAAAGTCTAGTGATTTTATATGAGAAGGGAGAGCGTAATACAGATTTTTACCTGTTTTAACAGAAGATTTCAAAGTTATTTTAAAATTACACTGGGATACTTGAAGAGATTTACAGTTTCTTGTTGTATAGTTATGAACATTACTATTAGTAGATATAACATGTAAATTTCTTTTTATACAGTATACAAAAGGCAATCTAAAATATACAAGGCAGGCACAGTAAGAATATTGTATTTTATATAAACAAAGGCTTACGGTGGATTCTTTTGTTAACACTGACTGAAACCATAGACCTTCTGCACCTTAACTGCATTTTTTTTTTTTTAATAAACAGTTTTTTAGTGTTGCTGTAATTGCCCCAAGCAATAATTCCATAATATAGATGACTGCGTAAATAGACATAGTAAAAAGCAATAAGAATATATGAATTGACAATTGATCTTAGCCCAATAAGAAAAAAAACCCCTTTTGATAATTTCTTAGGCATAGTGAATTGACAGCTGTCCAGTCTTCTATAGTATTATTTACATTGCAAACAAAGTGTTAAGCCTACAACAATTAATTAGAACAGCCAAATCATCAGGGAACATAAAAGGGCTATAATGGTCATTAACCATGTAACAGGTAGATTGTTTGTATAAATTATACAAAAAATACTGGGTCCAGAATTGAGCCTTGTGGGACACCAGTTTTAACATCTAAATACTGTATTGTGAAAAGCTGCTATCGTAATATAATGCTTTTTTGCCTATCAGACAAGTAAGATTTGACAAACTTGTCTGATACTAATATCATTTTATTTTTACACAATAACTTCGTACTGAGTTTGACAATGACAGTAGCACAATTACAATCGTATTGCCAATATCAAAACATCAAGTTACATAAGTACAACTGCTGATACCCGAGGCGCGTGGAATACTCCTCGTGCGGTGCGAGTCAAGGTAATCTGTGAGGTGCTGACCTGTCGAGTGTCCATAGAACTACTGGTGTGTACTACTGATGGTCGTGGTAGGGGGTGGAAGTTCAGTGGAATAAGAGGAAAGACTTAGATAAGATTATCAGATGATTGTTTTAATTTTAATCACAATTTACCTAAACTACCATAAGTGTCACTACTGTTACTAGAGACGGCAATGCTATAAGCAGTTTGATCAATAACTCTGTTGTATGAGTGCGAGAAGAATAAATAATAAATTATTATTCCTCTTAAATGGTGGGGGGGGGGGCTATGCACCCCTCCAAGCCCTCCCCTTCAGCCACCTATGGGTGAAATGCACATTGAGTGTTTTATATCAAATAACATTTCTTTAGTTATGTAATTAATAAGCTATTCAGACATAGGATGTGAATATTTTAGAACATTGTTCATATTTTATTTTTGAGTGTTAGACTTATCTAATATATTTGAAAATGGATAGGGATTTTTTTATACCGAGGAAAAGTAATCTGCGAAAAGTTCACATGTGTCCCTGGAGTTCAAGGTAACTTTGGAGTCCAACTTCATTTTCGTGGGAATGGCCGGATTGTGCTTTAGACTATTGACATGAGCCCAGAAGGATTTAATATTGTAGGGTATGCTGTTTTCGACTTTGCTTGTATAGTCACTGAGGCATGTTCTAGCCAGATCTTTGCACAGACGTCTTAAATTACGAAACTTCTCAAAATAGGCAAAACTGCCAGTAGTTTTAATGCCTTATGAGCAATTTTTTTCCACAACCAATATCTTGAGGTCGCCAGAAAACCATTTAGGGAAAGTAGATGGCAAATTCTCTTCATGGGTGTATTAAGTTTAATAATAGAGCTAAGCAATTTGCAAAAGCCAGTAAAGTGTTCTTCAATATTAGCATGTTGATCAAATGCAGGAAGATTTATATTTTGCAATTCCAGAAATATGTCATCAAGGTTGCAATTACGGTAGTCAGGCACATATTTAACATTATTAGAGCAGTCATTAACTGGAAGGCTCAGGGTGACAGTGAGAGCAAGGTGATTTCTATCTTCAACAACAAGGACATCTTCTGCAGCAAGCACCTTAGTCGTTAGAATAGAAGAAAAGATCAAATGATCAAATCAAGGAAGACGCCTCTGTAGTTTGGGATATGATTATATTGCCTCAGATTATGGACATCAGACAGGTTCAACAGAAATATAGATGAATCCACCTGATAATAAATGTCCATGGCACTCAAGTCGAAGTCTGGCATATTGAAGTCTCCCATCAGTAATATATCATCAGTATGACCGGTGTCAGCAATAATTTCATGAACTTTCTCGCAAAAATCAGAGTAACAAGAGGAAGTTTGGCCAGGAGGAATGTAGGCACAACCAAGAGGAATACGGCGAGAAGAAAGTGAGCAGGAAACAAACAAGCATTCAGTGCAGCCAGGAATGTCTATGAGGCAGCTTTGAAAGGTGTCACGTATGGCAATAAGAACACCTCCATCACTTGATTTATTGCTGGTTTCCGAAGATCTGTCACATCTGTAGGTGTTAAAACCATTAAGTCTCAGTTCTGGGGAGCCAATATCAGGAGTAAGGTTAATCTCAACTAGGGCTATAAAATCATAAGACGAGATAGACACATTTAGGAGAAAATCAGATAGTTTGCTTCTAAGGCCATTGACATTTTGGAAATAGCCATTAAAGATTAGTGGTGTACCATTGATCCTTAAACGGTTTTTTGATTTTTAACAATTTATGGAACATTGTTTATGTATTTAATGGTAAGGCCAGTTTCCCCGCCAGCTGCACGCTTTTCTAACTCAGATCTTAAAGTAGAGAGGTGACTGATCTCCCTAGGAGTTCTATCTCCAGACACTTTCACTGCGGAGAATGAAGGTGTCTCCGTATATTGACTGGTCTATAGTTCTATGCGTGTGGTTCGAGCATGCGCATCAATGGATTTCCCTCTCCAACGACAGTTGTACATTCATGTTGAAAAATAAACATATCGGACATGGTACCTAAAAATACTTTCACGTGATTGGTAGATTTAGTTACCAGTATTTAATTGAATAATCAAATCAGCTGATTTCGTCCAAGTGCAGCTTCTACTGCACAGCCTCGTGATAACTATCCTATTTTCTAATTATCTTGTTCTTGGATAGAACAAAATCAACTGTTTTCTTTCTTCAAAAAATATCTTTTCATTATTTAATGATTGTTTACATTTTTCTCGTAACATGTAACCAAATAAGTTACTTTAAAATCACATTATTATTGAAGCACTATTGTTTTAATTATTATTAATACATTAGTTATTGTTATTACTATCTCAATCTGTATTCTAGTGTTGTATTTAACTTTATAACGGTTTTAAATTTAATTTCTTGCCTACATTAAACCCAAGTTTCTAATATAATCAACTCAATTATGAATTAAAAATCATACGTTCAAATGATTTAAATGAGACATATTATAAATTACTAAATTTCAGTAATACAAGTATCATTAAGCAAACTATATAAACATAGCAACAAACCTAAATAAGATTTTGAATAAACTACACAATAGACGTAGGAGAAGTGGTGGGTGATAATCACTATCTCCCTCGCACTACCTCTCCTACACGCCTAGAACCTTGGCATTGTCTATAGTAAATTTTGACTTAAGTTATGTAATTATACAGGGTCCGGCAGATAAAACTCTCCGATTATAAAGTAACGTTAAGCAGACAAGAGATGGAGCAGAGTAATGAGGGGGGGGGGCGTCCTCCAGAACCTACATACTTGCAGTTTTCAGTGTGTTGCTGTTCAGGAACTAAGTCAAAGAGACTGTGGTGTCCGTGTAACATTGTATCAAGACCTTCTTCGGAACATCTGCCCAGAAGATGTTATGATTTTTGCTGACGAGGCACACTTTCACCTTTCCGGAGCAGTGAACAACCAAAACTGCAGTACTGGTCTGAACACAACCTTCAAGAACTCCATCAACGACCGCTGAATATCCCCAAAGTAACAGTATGGTGTGCGGTTTTTAATTTTTGAGTGATTGGTCCGTACTTTTTCGAAGGAAATGATGGGATAACCGTAAACATTGAACGGTGTTCTGCAATGTTCCACGAGTTCTTCTAGTCTAAACTAAGGGAGCTTTTTGATGACATTGAGAACGTGTGGTTCCAACAAGATGACGTTACAGCCCACATAGCGCCGGCAGTCACTGGCACTGATGAAGGAAGTATTTCATGGATACATTATCTCTTTGCGTGGTGACATAGGCTGGCCACCACGTTCGCCAGACTTAACGCCCTGTGATTTTTTTTCTCTGAGCCTACTTAAAATCCAAGGTTTACGAACATCCTCAAATTTCAAAAACCCTTAAAGAAGTGATAACACGAGAAGTTGAAGCTATTCCACGTGACATGACTCGTAAATTAACGGAGAACTTCAGAGAACGACTCAACCAGTGTGTCAATAGTGGGGGAAACCATTTGAGAGATGTATTGTCTAAAAAGTAAAGTAATGGTAAATATTTTTAAACGGCCCAATCTGTACTTTTAGTTAATAAAATTAAAAACTTCCTACCTTGTTTTGTTTTGTTTTCATTAGCTTCTCTAATAGGGGAGGTTTTCTGTCGGACCCTGTAGAACAGGGGCATTGTCAATTTTTTGGCTGAAATAAAATGTCATATTAGATACATAACTAAGATACAACAATGATACATTTTTCAGTGGAAAAGCTATAACAATTACGAAAATGAGGTAAAATATGTATTTTCATGTTAGTACAATACTCTAATTACGTGGAATTTTTTTCTGATTACGAATAAGGTTTATACAATTGTACCATTGTTAATCTTTTAAGTCCCAGGCGCCAGTGTTATCGGTATTGAAATGTTGTGCAAGAAGAGTTTATACATGTAATAAATACAACAGATTATACTTTTGATAATTTTTATAGTATGTACAAGAATGCTATTCTCCCTGTCTGAAGTTAGTTTCTCTGTTATATTTGAAGTCATGAGATTTTGTTGTTGTTTACATTCTGTGTTCACTTTTTTTCATAGATTTATTTCGTCAATTATTTCTTTGACTTATTTAATCCGTGAAATTTAAAATTTAAGTGATATATTTATTATTCTCTGGTTTATCAAGTGCTGATTATTAGTGTACATAGGCTACAATATTCTTAGAATGTAAATCTAGTAAACTTATATGTATAGTTACATCAACCTTTTTTGAGTGTAATATATACGTTCAAATATTTAAATTAATGGACATAAACCAAAACTAAATAATAGCATTATTTTATATATAGTAAGCTAACCTATAGGCTACATTGTTTATCATAAAAAGCCAATTGACATGAATATATTCATATTCACAGTATAAAAAACATAAGTTTTAGTATAACTTTTATTAAATTTTCAGGATATTTTGTATGAAATATGCTTAACAAAGAAATGTATATGGTTTTAACAAATAACAAATATTTGAAAAAAATGTTTAAATTTATATATTTGTGAAAATTGGTATGATTAATTATCTTTAAAGAGATGTTTTTTAAATTGGCCATACCAGTTTTTAAAGCCTTTGCCAAACTCTTACAAAATTCTCATTTTAGGCCTGGGTATTGTAAGGATTCATATGCCATTTTAAGCTGGGATTTCTTAGACACTACCAGTCACAAATGCATGGGCTTTCTTTATGTTGAGACCCATCCCCCCACCAAAGCTGGAAAGCGTGCCAACTGGGGAATGGCTCAAAACAAGTCAAGCGATGGGATCACGGGTGGCAGTTGGAGGGTCAAAATAAAACTCGGCAGCTGAGCGAAACTAATTTATTATCAAGAGAACAAAATATTAATCAATCAAAAACGGCAGAAGGCCACAATATTAATTGGCAGAAGGCCCCAATATCAATTCGCACTCAAATAAATAACAAGAAACACTAAAATTAACAAGATAATGACAAAAGCTACAAAAACACTTAACGCTACAAATACCAAAATATAACAATTACAAACTGCATGGCCTATCTGCAGCCTAGCCTGAGACACCCAAAACGTAATAAATTAAAGACCCAATTAAAAGTGAAAATCTAGAAAATTTTTGGATAACAACAATTAACCCGGCAATTTAGCCCACATCCCATGATTCCACCGAGGCCAGGGAGTAAGCCGGAATCCCTGGGCAGCTCCAAATAGGAAGTTAAGTAAAGAACAATAATCCCCTTTTGGTGAATGTTTAAAAATTAAACAATAAAAAAAATATAACACGGTCCCGTTCTAGTAAAAAGTAACTTCAAAACATCCATAGTACAATTAACAAAAAAAAAAAAAAAAAAAAAAAAAAAATAATCACTAGGCCTAAACATATAAATAAATAACATAACTTAACCATAGGGACCTAACAAATATAAACTCTACAAAAATAGAACAACAGAATAAACTAATTAAAATAAATAACATTAAATAATAACACCAAAAGTTCTTTTTGCTTTTAAAGGTTTTTCTCTCTTTACGCAATATATTATATATAAGTCCCCATGGCTGTTTCATAGAATCCCTGTAAAAGTTCAAGTTTTAGGCCTAGGCCACATTAAATAGTTCCACAAAAATTATTTTTTCTTCTTTTTTTTTTTTTACTTATTATCAACCCCCAGCTCAGCCGGCGGGAAAACAAGATGGAACGCACTGACCTGAGGACAGAAGACTCCTACCCAAGGATGTAGGTGGGGCCGCAGGATCGTAAATGGCCTCTATACATGGTCTTCAGGCCAGGCTGGCAGTGTAGGTGGTCGACCATCCCCGGATGGCAGGCTGAGGGAGAAAGTCCCGCTCAAGGACCCTGGACTGCAAGGCCAAACACAGCAATTAAAAATAGTACAGCCACAACAACAACAATACTACACATAACAACTAATACATGAAATGGCAAAACAAAACAAGAACAGACAAAATTGTACATGATTGGAGCACACTAGAAAATAAAAGATCCATTTTTAGGCTAAGAATAATTATGTTGGAAAATCAGATTTAAAACAAATTACAACTTAACAAATTACCCAAGAATTAATTACGTATACAGAACTAAAAATGACAAACTGAAAACTAGGCTATTGATACAGGAGCAATAGGTTATAACATGAAAATCAAACTACACAGATAGGCTAGGTTATTGTCAATGAACAAAAATATGGTAAATCGGTAACTCCAACTGAAAAAAAGGCTCAACGAAACATTATACAGAACTACTATTAAATATAAAACCAGATATAAAAAGCAATTAATGTTAAAAAGGTAACATGAGCACGTGGCTTGAACCTAGGTTAACAAATATCTCGACAAAGAACATAAATTGAACAAAACCCTGAAAACACAACTAAGCCTGATTAATATTATCATTGAAACAAAAGTATTTTCACCAAAAGGGTGATTAGATATTAGAAATTACAAAATAAACACTTACGTTTTGGAGTCTCTAGCCGGACATGTCTTGACGAACGGCCGCAGAGAAACCAGAAGAATGACGGCCAACCTGACAGACAAGAGCTGGAACATGGAACGAACGAGTCCGAGCCAACTGCCACCAAAGTAAGCGAATCGCCGGGCACGAGCGGTCTCAGGCAGCCCTGCAGACCACGACGAAAGTAACCAAATGTACCGGTCAAACGACCCGGTACAGTGTGACATTACATAATATGTCTGGGACTCAAAGGGTTAAGTAAGTTACGTTAGTGCAGGAAATGTGCCAATTTCAATAAGGTTAGACCTACGTTCTGATAGGATAGAGCTAAATTGGTTATTATGTTAGGTTTGGTTAGACTATTTTAGGTTTTGTCATTTTGGGTTTGGTTAGGTTAGGTTAAACCTAAGTTAACCAACCAAACCTAACAACTGAAAAAAAACCTAAGTGAAAGAAAAGCAAAGAGAAAAGCCTCAGAAACAACCTGGCAGTTGGATATTGATGGCACCGCAGTTCATGATCTAAAAGAATCACAGAATATTTCAATAAGTTCTTTATAACAACATACTGCTGCGAAATAATACTCCCAGAACTTTAATTGTTGAGGAGCCAAGAGATCATTATGAAGTGGCACTGAATGAATTTCAGTTGGTCACAGCAGAAGAAATATTTTAAGTGACTTATTCAATGAAACCCAAAATGTCAACTGGGATTGATGGCATTAGTGCTAAAATACTGAAATATTGCATAAATGAAGTCACTAAGCTAATTTCCAGCATTGTAAATAAATCCTCAACTCAAGGAAAGTTTCCTGAAGAACTAAAAACCGCCAAGGTTTTCCCCCTTCACCAACAAGGCAGTAAAATGAGAGTAGAAAATTTTAGGCCTATATCATTGATACCTACAGTGTCAAAAGCCATAGAAAAGGTTGTTTTGGCTCGTCTCATGCAACATATAGAGATAAATCGTAATCTACCTGAGAGACAACATGGCTTCATATCTGGAAGATGACCTTAAGCGCACTCATAGACCTAGAAGAACATCTCACCAACAGGCTGGAGGAAGGTAAAATGGTCTGCACTGTTTTCTTGGATCTGAGTAAAGCCTTTGATTGTCTTGATCACCGGCTATTACTGTCAAAACTAAGCTCATTAGGCATCAAAGGCACTGTGTTAAAATGGTTTGAAAGTTATTTACACAGAAGGAAGAACTAGTGGAAATTACAGCTGTAGTTCAGGAAGGCATTAAAGTTGAGAAGTCTGAGCCTATGGAAATTAGAAGAGGTGTCCCTCAAGGGTCGGTGTTGGGGCCAGTATTGTTTGTGCTATTTATTGAAGACCTTCCAGAGTACCTAGGAGAGTGTTGCTATCCAATTTCATATGCGGACGACAATGCTCTTGTCACAGATAACAAAGTAGTTGAGTTGTTGGAGAGTGACATCAGTAACTAGAGCACATCAGTACTGCCTAAATAACGATTTAGTCTTCATTGCATTTAAAACGAAATGCATCACATGGGGACGACAAAAGGACACTGTAACTTTGACATTAGACCTAGAACGGGTATCCAACGTGAGGCATCTGGGTGTTATAGTGGATGATCGTCTCTGATGAAATCAACAAGTCGATGCATTGTGTGCAAAGCTCAGTTTGGCACTTTTTGTATTGAAAAGAATAAAACTTATTAGAACACTGGAAGCAACGAAAACTGCTTATTATGCTCTTTTTGAAACACATGTCCATTATGGCATTGTGTTATAGGGAGGATCATCCATCTCTAACCTCCAGTGTTAAGTTTGCAGAAGTGTGCTGTGCGAATTATGGTGACGTTAAGCCCTCAAGACAGCTGCAGAGAGGCTTGGGTATACTTACAGTGGTGTCTATTTACATCACTGAGGTAATTGTACAGGCCTCCAAAGAATGTCTATTGAGGAACAGGGATATCCATGATCATCAAACAATACATGGCAATGACTTTAGTCTGCAAGCACACAGAACTGCCTACTCGCAAAGAAACCTTCATATGCTGGAGCCAGACTATACAACATGCTTCCAGAAGAAATGAAGAACCTCATGTTTTGAAGAGGAAAATTCGAAAATGGCTGCTGGAAAAATCTATACAGCATTGAAGAATTTACCCCCATTTTAACACGTTAGCTGCCATCCTTATAATGAGTATTTTTGCTCTAAATTGCCAAAATGTTTTATGCAAATATTTAAAACAATGATGCATTATATTTACTATACCACCATTTCTGAGTATAGAAATAGTACATACATAGGCATTATATGTATATAAATATGTCGGAAGTATTGGCCTGACACAGTTTTTTTAGTAGCGTATATGGCACATAAAAAACTGTCGGGCATATCGGCCTTACACATTTTGAGGTAAATTTGTTTTCATGGTTTGGCACCACTGACTGCAATATGAAAGTAATCCAGTAATCAATTTGTATTACGTTATTTCAATACTAACATTCACTAAATAAGTCTGTCGAGCTTATACTCCCGACAACTTGCCTGTAGAACATGCCAAAATTTAAAGTTTTATGAACAACTTTGTATACAACAAAAACTTAGAAATTCGCTCTGTAAATAGTATGATGCTTGCAGTACAATAAAGTGTGATCGGTTTCTTTAAGAAAGCAGGACCAGTCGAGTAACAATAAAATAAACAAAAGGTTACTGAACAACAATGTCGGGCGTAGTGGCCCGACGGCATCTAGCTGAGACAAAGAGCCGTCGGGCGTATTGGACTGACATGGCAGCTAAAGTGTTAAAGAATAACAATTAAATCTTTAACAAATATTTAACCTTTCTGTCATAAATCATTGTATTGACGCAAATTCTGTTCTTAATGAATATGAAAATAAAGTCTTTTGTCTATTGTCTAACATAATCAACCATGCTCGGTCCTCTTAATACCGACATGGCGTCCGCTTGATGGTTGCTATCGGCGTGGACACTATTAGAGAAATCTGGGGTGTCCATGTTGGGTGGTAGTCATTGTGCGGATGTTGTTTGGGGGAGATAACTGAGTATCAGGCTTGTCAATTAGCTGAAAATCAGACCAGCACTACGTGGTTCGGATTCCACGTAAAGCTGTAGGTCCCTTAGTTGCCCTGGCTGTTGGGCTATTATTAAATTGCCCTTTCTGAGGAACAGTTGAACTCAGTTAGTAACCAGACTACACTCACCCACACTCATCCTACACTCATATAACCATTCATATTCGCCTTAATATACCAACAACGTTGTGTCGGCGTCTCATATTAAGAATTGTAAGAACCAAACCTAACATAACTTATCCTATCAATCAAACCTAGCCCCATCCCATCAGAACGTAACCTTACTAAAATTTGCATATTTCCAACGCCAATATATTTAATAGTGGTACGCTTGTAAAAATCTTGTGAATATTAGTAATCAAGACAAATTCCGCATAATTTGAGTATCCACACAGCTACTCTTTTCAAATGATACCTAAAGGATAAAAATGAAAAAATACATCTCTAAAATTTCACCTAGTAAATAGGTAATTGAAAAGTACTAGTGTAGGATGCTACTGATATAAAATTATAAAAAATCATTTTTTGATTTTTTAGATGTTTGTAAACAGCTGTTTGATGTGCATTGGCAACAGTCAAATTTTATATGTTTTGACTAAAGGTTAACAATGAAAAAGTACATCCCTAAAATTTCACCTAGTAAATAGGTAATTGACAAGTACTAGTGTGGGATGCTAGTGATATAAAATAGAAAAGAAAAAAAATCGTTTTTTGATTTTTTAGATGTTTGTAGACAGCTGTTTGATGTGCAGTGGCAACAGTCAAATTTTATATTTTTTTATTTTTTGATTGTTTACAGTGATCAGCTGATTAGTCTGGAAGTTAACTACGGTATATCATTCTGTTGTTCATCAGAATTTACATGAACATAATTTTTATTATTATAAATTTTAGATTAGGCTACTACTCGGATATCCCGTCCATTACAAACAAGGTATTGTGACTAGGTTTTCACATAGTAAAGTATCATTACATTAATAAAATTTCGGGCAACAAAGGTTGCTCATGTTTTCTCTTTACTTTGATTTAAAACATAATGTTAAAAATTGATTTTGTTTAGTTTTTTGTGTAACGGACGCAACATGTAAGGGATGGGACAAACATGCATCTTAAATATGAATTTCAACTTTAAAACTTAAAAAATTGTCGTATGGAGACTCAAAAACTTAAATTTTTGAAAATGTTTAGTATTTTAATACTAATGTTATCTACTCAAGTGGGGTATCAATTCAAACCAATTTTTCACATGAATCCAAATACCATCAGATTTTGAAAAGGGCAAATAATAAAGGGTATATACCCCCAAAACAAAAACAAATCTCCTAAAACATAAAAAAAGGTTAATACTAAATAAAACACCCAAGTGGGGTATCAAACTATAGGTATTTATCTCCTAAATCATTATAGTTTGGGAGAGATACAAAAATGTAATGGTACAATACCATATTTGTACCATTACATTGGCTCTGCCCCCTCCCCCCAAATAAAAATTATGCTCCAAAACCCTAAATTGGGTAATGTTAAAGTAATATACCCAAGTGGGGTATCAAATTAAATGTATTCTTCTCTTTATTACTAATATACCATCAAATTTGATAAAAGACTATGGCACTGCCCCAGAAACCAAAATTCATGGTCGTACTGCTTAGAAACCCTGGTGAAGCTGTAAGTCAATCTCCCTCACGAGGCGACATGCTGAGTTCCACAAAGGGGCCCGTAGCAGAACGTCTTGGCGAAGCCGCAGGCCGAGCTTTCCCCACAAGCGTAGCGAATGACGACGTTGGCATGCAAAGCGTGCAGGGGTTCTAATTATTGAAGTAAAGCTAGACATACTGATAACCAACCAGCCGGATTAAACGAAAGTTGAACCTTTGAGTAATAGTTGTTGCACTTGCTACGGTCAAGTGTTATGTTATCAGTGATGAGCGATGCATTTGCAACATTAAAAGTTGGTATTTTGAAACATTTAATTTCGTACTCTGCTGACGTATTATTTTTTTCTTGATTTAAAATTTTTTTTAATATGAACATCAGACCTAACAGTTTATATCAATGCCCAGTTATATGCAATATAGATCTAACAGTTGCTGCCAATTTCTATAGCCAACCATATGGTGAGTGGTGTTATTTGTTAATATTTACACTAATGTAACAAGTTGTAGTGTTTCAATAATGTGACCGTGAGTTTAAATAATGCCAGGGTTGTCCGTACCGGGATCAGCACATGAAAGGAGCCCCCTGCTCGAGTACTAGTGTCTACCCAATCACTGTACTTCTTCAAGTACATTCATATTGAATTTAGCACCCATCTTGTTCTCCCTTAATTTTGCCAAACCCACCAGCCAATGAATTGCCCAATTTAGTTATTAATATTTGTCTAAACCAAATACTTTTTAACCTTATCTGACAATATCATTTCTAAGTGACATCTTGGCTTGCTTAGAAAGTCGTTGCTGAGCTGTTGTAGCAGTATTCACAGTGCCTAATCCATTGCCACCCTTCCTATCGTATAACAAAAATTAGCTATCCAGGAAATGTAAATGTCTGGTAAACGGGTGCGTGCGTGCGTGTGTGTGTTTAAAAAGTTGAACATTTTCAAAAAGTAAAAAATTTCGTAAAAGTCAAACATTTTGAGAAAAGTCGATAATTTTGAGAAAAGTCGAAAATCAACTATTTTATCAGTTTTCAAGTTAATTTATTTGTAAAGTTAAGAGTCAATTTTTGTTTGTACAGGGTTACTGGAACTAGCTCATCGTGAGTACCAGGCTGGAGAGTATGAAAATGCCGAGCGCCACTGTATGCAGTTGTGGAGGCAGGAAACCAACAATACCGGAGTCCTGTTACTTCTATCATCAATACATTTTCAGTGCCGAAGACTAGATAAGTATGTAATCTAGTATAAAATATTGCTCTATAATATTTATTGTGAAGTGTTGTATATGTTGCCTGGAACATGTTTATTTTTATCTAAGGATCATATGAAAATTAGATGTGTACAATAAATTTTTTATTTAGGTTTTAGCCCGAATGCAGTAAAAACTAATACATTTAACCCTGGATTACTCGTGCCTGTTAGAATTACTTCGTGTTAGATTTTATTTATCACATGCTATTCAGTGCTATTGGGCTAAAAAATAAATAAAAAGCAAATTTTAACTGTTGCAAAGCATATATTTATTGGAGGTATTCATGTATAAAAAATTTAACTAAATCACATTTCTTTTTAAAATCTAAAACATAATATTTTTAACACTTTGAGGACTGACAAAAAAGTGTAAATTTTTTTCCCCTCACTTTTCAAGTACGACATCTAAAATATTTTGGCTGAAATTTTGGAGAAACGCAAGTCTTTATACATTTATGTATAACATATGTTCTAATAAAGATACAAGAGTACTTCTTCGACTAGAATTTTTGTAATTGAGTACTTTATCAGAATAAATGTCCAAAAAGTCATCTTATAATTTTTAAATATTTATATTTTGTCAATAAAAAGTGTATTTTGTTTAAAAAAAATCTTTTTTGTACGCTTACAGCTCACAAACAAAAAATATTTTACACTTGGGAAACTGTTTTATTGAGGTCTAAACTTAATCACCTACAAACACAGAAAAAATTATGACAATCGGATTGAAAATAAAAAAGATATAACATGAAATATTTTGATAGTACCCTTGATTATAAAGACCTACAGTAGATAAACTATCTAATAGGAATATTTGTGGCAGTAATTTTGTTAGTTAGTGAGGCCCGCAACCACAGCTGGTTTAAACTGCATTACATTTTCATGTGACTACACTAGCGCTCCACAATGGACCACAAAAACAGCTGATATTTTGAGACTCAAAATTTAACATTGGATGGGAAATCTATTTGTGTATAAAATCAATGATAGTATTGTCAGATTCGTCTGTTAAAATTAGCTCTCTGTCTATTATTGTCAGTTCTTTTCATTGATGTTTTATTCCAACAGCTGGCTCTAGATGTTATAAAAGCATTCACAAACGTCTGCATACCATTCCAAAGACGTACAAGTTATCGAAATCGGTAAATTGGATGTTATATGTAACAAACTTCAAATGACGGGATATCGTCATTCGGTCCTCAACACGAATTTTAGTAATGACCATATTTCATCATTTCAGTCCTCAAGGGAAAAAACGTAAATGACGAAATATAGTCATTTGGTCCCCAAAGGGTTAAATAAAAAAGATAAGAATTTTATAAATATATAAGGCAGAACTGATGAATTTACTATCATCTAAGTAATGTTTTTTTATAAATAAGAGCCCTATATATATAAAAAATAAAAATAATTAGACATACAGATAGTATCATTTAACCGTGATTTATTCATTCCATGCATTCTAGATTTCCAAGCATTGCTGCCAGGTAATGCTCCCCGTATGCTCCTTGCAGATCGCAGATGTATCTTTACCTGAGTATACACTAGCAGTAACACTCCGGCTTCCTTCTGGTGTAGCTACTTGTGATACAGCTGGTTGTAGCATTGGTTGCAAATCGTAGGCTGATTCATCTCCTGACTGTTCAGATTCCGTATATACGTTTTGGGGTTCTGGCTCTTCATCAGTGTCTGATTATATCTCTGGTTGCAAATCATTGAAAGGATCAGCATCACTACCTACGTCACATTTATCATCTTCTTCAAACCAGCTAAGAATACGGGAATTACCTACCATAATGTTTGGAAAGAACAAAAAAAAAAAAAAAAAAAACAAACTATTCACTAATACAATTGCACAAAACCACTCACAAAATTAAACAAATATTTACATTATTCATTTCAAAACGTAACATAAAACTATTACATGATAACTTTCGCCATTAGAAAAAACAACACCTAGTGTTACCTCGCTACTCGCGCCTTAGATTCCAACTGACGAGTGTGAGCTATCAACTTTAGTCCTTCCCCCACCTCAAACGGTGCTCCTCACCACCATTATATACACCGATCCCCAATCGAAAACGTCCCGGGAAGGAAAAGATAAGCTTATGGTGATGCATTTCTATTTTTACACTTTTATTAACAAAAAGCACAATTTGTTAGTTTTTTTAAACGCGAGTAACCCCGGGTTAATAAATAAAGGTGAAATTGTTAAAGTAAACTGTATTTAAATTTACAACTAACTACCTAGTAGATCTGATGTGAGTTGCTATATTTACAGTAGGATTTTATTGTTTAGGAAAGATTTATGTGTGTATTAATTTTACGTAAAAAGCAAGCTGTTTACCCGTACCTTGCTACGGGATTAATATGTACAGTAATGTTCTAGTTTATTTTAATGTTTACCCTTTCAGTGCCAATGTCCTGTTAATCCTTACGTTAAGAGTGTGCTAGAAGTGTAAACGTCCTGTTAAGCCTGACGTTTACAAATAAATTTGTAATTAATTAGTAAATACATATTTTTGCATATATTTTATATGAATCTGCTTGGGGCAAACTGTTCTTTCATAAAGATTTTAGTTTACATGGTAAAAACACAAATATACTATTATTATGATGGCAGTATATGTACACATGTAAAGAATATGCATAAAAAATACAAGAAAGTGAAAAAAATATATATTTTTTGGTAAGTAGTTTAATTTTTTTGTAGGCATTATTATTGATATATCTATATAATGTGTGTTGTTACCTGGTTATTAGGCTTTAAATTGGTATATAAATGTTTATTCTATCTCAATAACAAAAGGAGTGAAAGTGTTTTCACCAAACCCTTGCAAATTGAGTAAAAATGCTTCAGCACTTTCGGATACACCTTATATAAATATCAATGATACTTTTGAAACATTCATTAAAAAATTGAGGGCACTGAAAGGGTTAAATTTCAATAAGAAGCACTTAGCCTATTTCAAAAGTGTTAATTTTATTTGTTTTTCTAACAGCTGATGGTGTCAAATAAGTAAAGTAACTCATACCTTTAACCCGATACTCCACTTGGGTGTGTTTCAAAAGTTTTCATTTCCTTTGTTTTTAAATAAATAAAATAATTCCATAAGAATAACATTGAAACTTTAAGGGCAAGTGGGGCGGAGTCTTTGAGTCAGAAGTGAATGAAACCAAGCCAGAAACATTCTCAAGAGAGAACTCTGAAACTTCCCAAAGTATCATGGCGATCCGATGAGTGGTTAGGTAATGCAAAAAGGACAGACTCACATACATAGGTTTTTTATATATATTTAGACTAGCCATGTACACATGCTTCGCTACGGGATATTTGATCAAATGGTGTTTTTTTATAACTGAAGTTATGGTTCTGTTCTCTACCAAACATTAGTAATTTTGTATATTATTGAGTCTTTGCCTGTCAGTTAGACACACTAACCATATGAGAGTTGGCATATCCAGTCTCGCCATGAGGAGGCCGGCAAACATATTGACCATATATACAAACAAAAACATACTATATTTAAACATATTTACAAATATTTACAAAGCTTTACTAAACAAATTTCAACGGGTAGTTTTGTTGGCAGGCTCCCTATCCTACTTCCAAAAAAATCTTATTTACTTCAAAACCTACTTATAAACTACGTTAGTGGTCTTGTTATCTTGTCTTGTTGTGCACCTGCCTAGAACACTAAACTCTCAGGGGTGCTCACTCTTGAGCATGCAATATAGAGTTGACCATGAGAGAAACAGTTTTCCCTCAAGTCTATGCCAGCTGATTTGAGCTTCTGACCCTGAGACTTATTAATGGTCATGGCAAAGCTGACTAAGAGGAAATTGGAGCCTCTTGAAAGAAATCTGATATTCGGATGGGATTAGTTGAATCCTTGGAATGAAAACAGATTCTCCTCTTGCACATCCTGTGAACACTGTTGCCTCCAACACATCAATGAACATTGCTATGTAGGGATGTTACTTGAAGTCTAGTTCCATTAAATAGCTTTGGAGGATTTAAATTTCGAAGCAACATTACAGAGGCTCCCAACTTTCAGATAAGGTTGGCAGATCTAAGGTATTCAGAAATTCAACGGGAAAATGAACAGCCTCGTCAGGATCTAAAACTGAATCAACTGACTTGTATTCGATTTCTGGACTGTCAAATAATTTTAAAAGTAACTCATTGATTTCTGATACCTTGTCGTTTTGTGGACTGAGAATAGCTTGTTCACACATCCAATCCATAGACTTCTCTCTGATGTGTTTAATATCAGGGTAGAGCCTTGTAGTAAGATCATGCACCTTATTTACATTTGACCCTAACACAATTGAAATAATTATCTTGCCTTTTTGCTCAGGATAGAAACCGTCACCTGTAATTTATTTTGAAATGCTACGTAACAGACAACATCCAATTACAATGCAGCATTAATTAAATTAACATTAATAATCGAGGTTTAATAGTGTTCATGCACAACTTTGTTAATAGAGTATCAGTCTCTTAAAAACTGCAGATTGCATGCTACTATATCATAACATTGCTCAACAGGTAAACAGTGATAAATTAAAGTAACATATAACAAGACAACAACATGCAAAACACAACAAAATAAGCTATAACAAAAGCAATAAGACACCATGCAGTGATACCTAACGATGACAACAATAATAATAGTAGCAACAAAAATATTCAACAGCATAAATATTATATAAATACATTCAAACATAAACAAACAGATGAAATAAATATGATTACTAACATACAATAGAAATTATATAAACTAACAATAACAATCAACAATAATAAAATAGTAATTAACAATTTTAATAATAATAATAACAAGTATAATGACATATAACTGTGAAACATTACGCACTCGTTACAGAATTCTTAATTGTGGAATATATTTAAAACTAATCTTCTAAACAAAGAAGGATAGTTACAAAAATATCTAGATCAGGAAATACATTCTCATTATATAATTTTGACATATTGTTAACTTCTAAATGTACTGAACATTTGTCATCCACACAGTCACAGTCAATCGACCCGGTACAAGTGAAAGACTCTTGTACTAGCTATCAAGTCATGACAGTCGTGTAGCTTCTGGCCTGGCAGCAAATTTTCTTGAATGTCATTCCACTTGGGATTGCAAGTAAAATTTATAAATAAGTTACGACGCCTGTAGTGTCACACATAATTTAGAGCGTTTTGTGTGCGTTCATGCATATATCTGATGCCTCTTGTAAATGATGATGGGAGTATAACTATCTAACTCAGCATCAAAGTATCAGTATCTTGTCTTCCAACTGCATCTTGCAAATGAATGTAGCTGTCTGCCCTTAGTTTTGCCTGGTTGTGACGGATAAAGTTCAATCTCTCAGTTTCGATTTTAGCAAACATGTCAGCTAAGAACCGACTAAATATAGCACTGAAATAAATAAGATGGTTGAATTCATCTGTACTAATCATTAGCCGAAAAGAATTAAAATTTGCAGCAGAAACTGTCTTTTTTAGACGTTTTTTGGAGGTTGGATCATATTGATTGATGCAATGGGATATCCATCTTCACTCTGGCAAAATAGCAAAGGTTATTGCAAGGTGTCGTAAACTCTGTGCAGTTCACTTATCCGTTTTAACGATTATAACACAATATCTCGCTTTTCAAACTCCTGGCCCAACATGACTAAAGCTACTTCATTTGCTACTGGGCTGTTGTAACGTCCAACATGTGATTCCATAGGCTTGCTGTCTGCATGAAATACCACTTTAAACTTTTGACCCATTCTTACTTTACTCATTGTACTTTTCAACTCTCTGACGTAGACGTTGTTTTCATGCAACATTGTTTGCAGTTGGTGTACCAGTTTTTGGTTCACTTCAGGAAAATTGCCACATGCAAGCTTGACTTCTCTATCATCCTCACCGACAAAATAGATTTGGAGAAATTTAGCATTGTCTGTCGAGGATGAAGTCAAGCTTCCTATCCTATGGTACACTTGGCCCTGAACTTTGAACGTTGGCATACAATTTCCCTTTACAACAGTTTTTGATCCAAAATATATCATTTGGAAACAAGTATTATATTTCCTTATTCTGTCCATGAAATGATTTTATTCAGGATGGTTTCTTATATAAGACTGTTAAACGGTTCTGGCAATGGCAAAAGTGGAAGTAACTGAACTCTTCCAAAATTGCAACACATACCTGCTGAATCGTCTTTCCATTTGAGTGCTTTACAAAACTTGCAGCAATTTGTCATAGGGCTCAGAATAATGCTTTTATCTTAATCATAATTTAAATGAGAGTTGTAATTTAAACCTGAACCTTATTTTGTTTTCCAGAAAAGTAAGCACCTCGAAATTCGTTTTGCACCAGTAAAATTGTGTTTAGCTATGGATTTTCGACTGACTTCAGGGTTTTTTTTTACTATATTTTTTTGAAGACTCTATGTATATCAGGATGTTCTTGAGTGTACTAGACCATAACAGCTCTATGTACATCAGGATGTTCCTGTGTCATGTATACTTGGCCACAGCAGCTTGTTGGTTAGGTGTAAGAGAGGACTTACTAGTCCTAACCTCGCCATTTGTACACTTGTAATATCTACAAAGCCGCATGTGTAACTCATTCACTCACTCACGTATACAAATTCTAACCCACTTCCTGATGAGCTAGAAACTTTGGATTTGTTTTCTTGGGGTTAATATTGACTACTTAAAAATATCTTGAAAATCCGATTGGACCGCTATATACCATATTTACCAAAAATTAAAATAAAATAAATTAAATTTATTAGAGAGCCATCTCTGGAGTTTTCTGTTTTCAATTTAAATGAAGTTTTAATACTTAAGCAAAGTACCAGATTTAACTTAATGAATTGGGCCTTTTGTGTTGTTGCAGGTCAGCACATTTCAGCACCCTTGCAATAAAGCAAAACCCCTTATTAGCAGAGGCCTACAGCAATCTAGGAAATGTGTTTAAAGAGCGAGGCCAGCTCTCTGAGGCACTAGAGAACTATAGGCATGCAGTCAGACTGAAACCTGACTTCATAGATGGATACATCAACTTAGCAGCAGCCCTGGTCGCTGCTGGTGACATGGAGCAGGCTGTTCAAGCTTACGTTACAGCACTTCAATATAATCCGGTAATTTTTTGCAGTTATATATAAACATCTTTTGTTATCAGATTTGTTTTAGCTAATTCAACTAATGAAAAATACTATGAATTTCATTCAGCCCAATGTGTAATTGGAAGGTTTAGATTGAAAGAATATAAAGAGGGATCATTGTAATTGGTGAGAATTGTTAGCCATAGCACTTGATTTAGCCATAAAGTTATTTGTCTTGGGTATGTTGGAGGGGTTCATCGAGACATATTTTAGACTTTTTGATTATTTAAACATACCTTTCTGGACAAGTTGTAGATGGAAAAGTTTCAGCAAGTGAAAGCATAAAAAACTGACAATATGAAGTGTATGTCATGAGAAAATAACCTACCAGGGGAGTAGGAGGGAGATTTAGAATTCTATTCTATATTTTGAACAAATTTGAATCCTCCCGTCTTGGTGGCCTTGTAGTTTATAGGGTTTCACTCACAAACTTTCATGTGTCAGTCGTCTCCAACTTGACTTTAATTTTGTCTTTCACATCAGGTACAAACTCAAAGGAAACTCTTCCTTTGGAAGTTGCTCATCTTTTCTTCTCCTTGTTCCTAATAATTTAAATCCAAAGAAAACAACATTAAATGTTGCTCATAATAGGATATGTAAAATGTGTCTTTTATCAATAATTTAAACACTACTAGTTATTGATACATGAACTATTGGTAGATTTAAGATTAAATTAAAATTAGCGAGATAACAGGTCTAGAGAGTTTTCCCTCTCAAGTTTGTTACAACGAAACAAACAACAAACTTGTTGTTCGTCAGAGTATGCATTCTGTTTTACCACGGAACTAGTATTTAACTATACTTCTTAGTGATCAACTGGCAACAGAATAGTTTAATAGTTTTTGTTTTGTAAACTACGGACCTTTATCAACCTTTGCCCTGCAAATATGTCATGTGTTTTTTGGTCATTTTGTTTAAAATTGAAAATATAATGGGCCGAGTGAATAAAGCAAGTAGTCTCTAGTAAATACTTGCAAGTATTTACTAACAAGTAATATACCCCTAAAAATTTAGTAATATACCCTTTACTCAAACACGATATAACGATCTGTTTGTAATTGGAAAGCGTGATTGGAGAGAGATGGGTAGTTCGTTCATGAACGATCAAGTCAAATGAAATAGTACGTTTAGTGAATGAACAAATTTGTTCATTATGGTTTGAACAGGTACAGTTAAAAGTGAACATCAGAGCTGGGAAGGAACACTGACAAAATCATTAAATGTAATTATTTAATTATTTAATTCCTTAGCTCAATGCAGTTAGCTGTTGTTCATTTTGTAAATGCTATCTTTCATTCTGAATCAGTCAGTACATAGTATATTAGGTTGCACTACAAATACGGTACTAATTAATAGTTTATTCACAAAACTAGATATCGTTCTGCAGAAATTAATGTTGTAATTTTGGGGTTCTGATAATAGTTTCTAAATTAGATTTCTTTCTGCAGCTGTACCTTTTGTTCTGTGACAATATCGCCCTGTCACATGTTATTCTGCTTTGGGGGTAGTAGGCAGAAATCGGCTGTAATAAACCAGTAATTGTCTGGAATCAGCTGTTATATTCTAGGATGCACAAGCGCGTCATTTACACACAGCTAAAGGTCATTTCGAATTTCAAGGGTGTTTCCCGCAGTGAACTTGATATGCACTTATCGTCTAATTGTGCAGATTATGTTTGTGTTACAGTACATCAGTAGTTACAAATTTATGCTTGTGTGTACAGTATGGCATACGGCATTGGAAGGATTCAATGAACTATGTTATGTATGTTAATAATTATACTTTAGCAAATGATAAGCATAATTTTCAAGTTACAATAAAACTTCACTAATCGACACTTTATGGAACCAAAGGATTTAGAGTTTTCCAGATAGTTGAAATTTTTAGTAGGCTTTAGTAAATGAACACACAATTCGCTTGAGTTACATCATACATTTACTTTATACATGTATGTATCTTTTATTGTTTCTTTGTTAGGGCAGGACTTGATTTTATTTGTATGACCTATTGGTGACACCTCTTGATCCTTCAGGTTTTTCCGGGTTTAGATTTGAATTCTCAGTGACATTAAAAACTAAGTAGGATTTAAATATTTACATTTTTTACAACTGTTTGTACGGTGACATTTCACTATAGTATGAACGTGGGTGAAACGATATGTTGTGACTAGGTTTATCATCACTTCCTCCGCTTGTTGTTCTTGTACTAGTAGTGAGGTTGGTCGTTGGGGGGAAGTCGGGTGTCCTTCATTGGAAGGGCGTGTGTGGTGAGGGTGGGTCACTTTGATATTAAAGAGAGAATTGTAGTGTTGACAGGTTTCTCAGTATTGCCATATTTTCCTTCTATTTCTTTAATGTTTTGAAGCAGCTTATGTATGCTGTAATATGAGCAAATAAGAACTACAGTGGAGTTCTGGTAATCCGAAATAATTAGGACCAAACCCTTTCTGGATTACCGAATTTTCGGATTAAACAGATTTTCTTAAAATGCTCGTCTGATAAAACATAACATCAATATCACTGTAAGTGGTGGGCGGGTGAAACCCATTCTGGATTACTGAATTTTCGGATTAAACAGATTTTCTTAAAACGCTCTTCTGATAAAACATAACATCAATATCACTGTAAGTGGTGGGCGGGTGGGTCAGTACTACTGTACTTGTATGGGTGGGCCGGTGGGTCTATATCATTGTAAGTGAATGAGTGGGCGGGTGGGTCAATATCACTGTACGTGTATGGGTGAGCGGGTTGGTCAATACACTGTACGTGTATGGATGGGCGAGTGGGTCAATACTACTGTACGTGTATGGGTGAGCTGGTGTGTCAATACTACTGTACGTGTATTGGTGGACGGAGGGGCCAATACCAATGTACATGAATAAGTGAGCGGGTGGGCCAATGTAATGTATTGGTGGGTGGGTGAGATATATCACTGTACGTGTATGGGTGAGCGGGTGGGTCAATATCACTGTACTTGTATGAGTGGGCGGGTGGGTCAGTATCAATGTACGTGAATGGGTGAGCGAGTGGGCCAATTAATGTATGTGTATTGGTGGAGGGGTGGGTCAATATCACTGTACTTGTACGGGTTGGTCATTACTACAGTAAGTGTATGGGTGGGTGGAGGGGTCAATACCAACGTACGTGAAATTGTGGCCATCACGTCTTCTGTTCCTAACATTAAGTACAATACTTAAGTTTTGATAGCAATAATAGCCTATGATTATAAAAATGAGAATGAACCCTTTAATAGAAGAATACATTCAACTGAGATGTAAGATCAAACACCGTTATTCAGTACAAAAAGAAGAGTCACTAGCGAAAATCGATCCCAGCCCTAGCGCTACTTGATTCCATTGCATTCGCCACTAGGCCACGCAATCAACTGACGGAAGTTGTGTGCATATTTCTGGTGTTCTCACGCTACCTCAGACAGCACTGTTCCCAATTTCCACTATCAGTCTCTTATCAACAGTTTGAACTCGTGTTTTACGTATCTCAGTTTTGTTGTAACCCATACAGACTCCGGCTGCGTTTGATCTTACACTACGCTACGTAGAGCAACATCCCAACGCGACCCTAGTGGCTACCATGTTTTGAGATGCTGTAATTTAGTTTCAAGGGATAGAAATTCTTCTTTAAAGCTAAGAAATTTTAACTGATATTTCCAAACTAAAGTAACATTTGAAAAGTTTATTAACAGTTAAATACTTTAAATAATATTTTCTTTTAAATTTTAGTTATGAATTAGTGGTTCTTACAGTAACTGCATTTTAATTTTTGCAAAATCTGTTGTGAATTTTTGTTTCGGAATTTGCTAACCTCCTTGCGTTCATAGTGTAGTGAAGTATTGTTGTACAAACAGTTGTAAATATTTAAATCCTACTTTTTTTTAGTGTCACTGAGGATGCCACGCTAGTGGCAAATTGCGTATCTAAACCCAGAAAACCCAGAGGAATAAAAGATCCATTGCAGACAATCCTTATTGATATGTTCTCAAGTCGAAATACACATAATCTAAAGCCAGCTAGATTTGCACCCCGCCAGTCATTGCCTTTTGATTTACCAAGACATTCAACTTACCAGGTTTTGAGTTAGTAATGTTTTACTGTACAAATACAAATCATGTTAGTGGCAGTGAATGATGGGTAAATAAATAGTAAGCTATTTATTTTTTATGATTATGATTTTAAATAGGGTTCCTTAAATGTTTAAAAATACAATCATGTTAAAGCTATTCTATAATTGTGTGATTTATACTCAGTTGATGAGTTCATTGAACACAATTGGGGGTTCATGTAGAGTATTGCAGTCCTATTATTTGGCCGCCTGGTTTTAATTTTACTCAAAGGAATGAGTGAGCGAAGTTAAAATTTTCATTTACTCCACATTACATACATAACATTAAAGAGTGCATGTATATATTAAGGTGCAACTGTGGTTTAAATGTTGACATAAAAACACCCATCCTTCAATAAGTGATATTTTAATTTAGTTTCAATAGGACTAGTGCCTAAATTGTTAAGAGTTGTTTAAGAGAGGAAAGCAGTTTAGAAAAATCTCTTTGGCAAGTCCTTTAAAAGTTTACACATAAAAAAGGAAGGACAAACATGGAGATATGTCAAGGCCACAGGCCCTCTCTAGTCTATCACTGAAAAGGTTTAATGGTAGACTGGACTAACCCTTCCTGGCAATTTTTTTTTAAGGTAAGCCTATTTTCTTAATATTCCTAGTTTAATAAAAAAAAAAAATAAAATTTAATTCATATGTTTTTATTGTTTCTGTAATTAAATTACATTTGTTGTTTCAGGACCTATACTGTGTGCGAAGTGATCTTGGTAATCTTTTAAAAGCTCTTGGAAGACTAGACGAAGCTAAGGTAAATCATACGATTCATTACTTTTAAGTTTGACATTTTGACAGTCCAAAGCTGTAACAAACACTCTTGTTAACGTTGGTTTTTATTTCATGAAATTCAGGACTCCATAATCAGAGTTGAATCTTAAAATTCCACCATTCATAGTTTACGAGTAGTGTGGGTGCAACAAATATAATTCCATTGTACAACCATGATTTATACTCAATTTTAGTCACGTAAAGATTATTTTCTGATCAGTGCGCTAAATTACGTTTGGTTTATATCTTACAGTATTAATAAAAATAATGTATGCATTTAAATTCAACTTCTTTATTACAGTGCAGTAATATACCGTTTTTAGAAGTATGGTTTCATTTTCAGCAACACAAACTCTTGGCTTAGTAATTTCCATGAGAGTTATACAAATTTACCTTAAGAGTTACTGATTTAAATTTTTAATCTTCTCAAAAATGTCTCAAACTTCATTTAAATCAAAGCCAATAGATTGTGGGGTTGTAATTGGGTTTTGAATGCTCAAAAATCACCATCATTTAAGCATTCAAGGCCTTATCCATGCAAGCTGCGTGCGTAGCATTAACCATGTTTTTTTTTAGAAATGGGAAAAGCGGTAAATGACATTTGAAGTACACAACTAAATCCATTATTCCAACATGGATGTAGTTGTTTGGCTGAATGTAGTACAGCCTGCATCTGACATTGACTACTATCTTATCATCTCTAATTAGTGATTTTTATTGTCCAAATTATTTCTGCTATCAAGTGTGTTGACATTTGGACAGTAAATATCCATTGCAGGGCGCATGCGTAGGGAGTATGACTACTTTATCAGAATCTAATCCTCTCTTTGTGATACAAGGGCCAAAGAGGCCATTCAATAAAATGATTTTCTTTCCTGTAAACTATGATGTAAATTATAAAAATATTTGTTGGAATGTGGTTTTGAAAAGGTAGTCATTGTGCAAGCGAGGACATTTGTAGTACATTTTCTGAACTATGTTATAATGGAATCATACTTCTATACAGTTCTCTCTGTTTCGTGTTCTCTCTGATTATTGGAATTTCAAAGAAACGTTTTAAAATATTAAACAAACGTCAATATTTTTATTTCTAAATAAAACTGTTATAGTTTTAGTGGCTGTTTGTTCCTCATTTATATCATCTTCCCTCATTTATAACTGTGAAGGACAGTTATGGTTACATTTGCAAAAAGATAAATAATCAGTCAATAGGTGGTTTTAACTAAAGAACTTTAACATTAACTAATGAAAGGAAGAGAGACATTGATAAATAATTGTAAGATTAATTGTTCAAATGTTCGAACTTTAACAGTTAAGAATTCTAAGAACGAATATGTTGAGACAAACCTTACTCTTAATCTGTATGCTTTGTAAATGTGCCATTTTTACTTAAACAGTTCAGCGTTTTTATAAAATGCAGTTATTTTAAACATTAATGTTTGATTAGTATCTCAGTTGTTATCCTCAAAAACATGGCTCTGAGTGTGGTAAAGTGAATGTTATACTTTGACTTGGTAATAATGCAAAGTCTATAAAATTTGAAAAATGAGAAGGATAGGTTTTCAATAGCTAATGTATTTAAACTAAAATCGAACAGCAATTTTACTTGTACCACGATTTTTAGAAAGGAAGAAAGATATTGATAAATAATTGTAAGATTGATTGTTCAAATGTTCACTAAATTGTAATGTATTTGATAATATTTAGTTTAGTACAGTTTTAATTAGTTTGCTTTTATAAAAATAGATTGAGAAAAAAATTACATAAGAGGTTTTAAAACAGAAATCGTTTAAAATTGCTCTTTAAATTTATAACAATATTAATCACAAGACTGTGAGTGTTAAGGGAAACTTCAGTTTATGTTAATATTAATGAATAAAATTTACTCATTGAAATAAATTTGTAGTAAAAAATAGACAAATCACTTAATTAAATACTCACTTATATATCAATATTGTACAATGTTTTTTTGTAATTACAAAAATGTTAGATTGTATTACACAAGACATTTGCAGCATTGGAGTGTATGGTAGTGAATAAAATGTTAGATTGGATTACACAAGACATTTGCAGCATTGGAGTGTATGTTAGTGAATAAAATTCATAATTATTATGTTAAAAACTTGTAGACTTATGATAATTGGTTTTGAATTTAAATAAATAATTTAATGATAAAAAAACGATCTTGTTTGTGCTAAAAATGTAAACGTTTATACATTAGGTTTTTATAATGTGAATGTTATGTAATTTAAATGTTCAAAATTTGTATTATTCACATTTTATATAGACAGTATAAAATATATAATTTAATTAACAACCACCTTTTATATTTGTTTTTTTAATTTTAGAGGTTTAGAATAAATGAGAATAAAAATAATTTTACTGTAGAAATACTAGTCTCAGTCATATAGGTTGAAGGCTAAAATATGCTCAGGTGTCTGAAGAATAATTTTACTAATATTATGAAATCTTATTTTAGTTTCTAAACTTTTCATTATTACATTAAAAACACAATTAAATACTTGTTGAATAATATTCACTTAACAGCTATATTAGTTCAAGTACAAAATGTAGATACTCTCTTTATAAATAAAGAGCTTAAAATGGTTGCTTAGCTAAATTTCACAAGATTTGAAGTGTTTGATGATTGTATGACTGAGTTTATAATATTGTCAGTACCTCTTTGTTTAAATCAATTGATAATTACATACTTAAAGCAATCTAGTAGAACATAATTTGACATACTTCCTATGTTAGTAATATCACAGAATGGCAAGTGAAGGTGGAAAAGGAAACAAATTGGGAGGGATGTACTTAATTGGGAGATCTTTAAGTGTCATCATTCAAAATTTAAATTCAAAATGCTTTATATTACAGTACAATACACATGTAAAATTAATTTGCATTTGAATAGAGTCAAATTATTATCGTATTTTGTTATCCCGACCTAACAACGAAAACTACAGTTGAACACTTTATAAAAATGAAAGTATAATATTTATCATTGAAACAATTTAAACTTTATAAAAGCATAACAGTATTAAAAATAATTTTATTTTGGTTGGGAGATTTGAAACAGAACAAAGTACTCAGGAAATTCTAATATTGAGTACAACACTTTTTCATTTAAGAACTGCTTAAGTTTAGATTTAAAATTTATTATAATTTTGTTCCCTTTTTATTTCATTAGGAACTGAGAACAACATTTTGTCCTCATAACTTATCCTATTTTGTATAACTCTAAATTATGCCAAATTAGCCCTCACTATGATTATTATGAGGTAAGAATAAGATTAAGAACTCTTTATTCCATTGATCTTTACAATAAAGAAATATGACATGTCAAATAACAATGCATTAAGACACACTTTCAACTAAATTCCTACAACTAAAAACAACTATATTTAATTACAGTACATTTAAATTTGTATGTTAAAAATTTACATCAAAATTAAGTTGTAAGAGAGGTTAATTTACATCAGGTTAAGTGTAAGAGAGGATGTAATGGTCCCTAACTTTGCCTCACTAAATAAAACATTTCATTTCATTATATGTTCTTTCACATTCTTATTATATTGTATAAACCATAAACAGTGAGACTTTTGAGTTCAGCCACTAAATGTTTTACAGCAGGGGTTCCCAACCTTTCTAGCTTGGGCACCCAGTTATTTATTTTTTAAAAATTTCGAGGCCCACCTAGAATATATATATATATATATATACACACATATATATATATATATATATATATATATTCTTCTAAGTATAAATTTAAATTGTTTTAAATAAGTTATTAAATTAAAACATATTGGGTAAAAAAGAAAAAAAACACTTTACTGAAGAAAATTTATTTACAAGTACATTATCAAGGCTGTCCGAACTTAATGGGATTTTTGACATTGTTTATACTGTACTAATGTATCAATATCGGGAACGAAACTTGACAATTTCAACCTTAAGTCACTCTCCACATTTAACTTATTCATATACTTATTTTTGAAATAAACTAAAGTAGAAAAGGCTCTCTCACATAGATAAGTTGTTGAAAATCCCATCAGTTGTCTTAGTGCTATTTTGCTGATTGCGGGATAGTCTTTTCGCACATTCATCCAAAAAAGAATCAATGGAGTCGTTTTGAAACTTGATTTCAGAACCTGATCACAAGACAGCTCAATCAAAGAGTCCTCTTCACTTGAAGGCATGTTAGCCTTTTTTAAGTTATCTTCATCAAAAGGGTTTCTGATCCATTGAACTTCATCATAGATTTTAGGGAAGTAGCACCTACAAAAAATATGAAAAGACTTAGTTTCTTAGTTACAGTTTCTTAATTATAGTTTCTCAGATGAAAATAAAAAGTACAGAGACACAAAGCATAATATACGAATTTGAAATAAAAATGTTGATACATTTATAGTGTGAAATTAAATTTCAAATTACCTGAGATTAGTTGCCAGAGATGAGAGGTGATCTTTTATGGTTGCTGCTGTAGGTTCATCAATTTTGACTTCGTTTGTTTCAAGGAAATCGTTTAGTACAGGAAATGCATTGAAAGCATTGTTTTCCACTTTTTGAGCCCATCGTCGAAGTTTTACTATCATAGCTTCTATCTTGTCTTGTACAAGAAACATATGAGTATCCTTGCCCTGAAGAGTTAAATTAAGAGTGTTGAGGGCACTAAAAATATCTGCCAAATACGCCAACCGCTTCAGCCAGTTTTCATGGGTCACACATTCTTAGAAAGAACTTGCACGTTTTCCATCATATTCGTCCTCCATGAGGAAAATCCTGAGTTCATCACGAAGTTCAAATAATCTTGATAGCACTTTACCTCTGGATAGCCACCGAACTTCACAGTGAAGTAAAAGCTGTTTGTGTTCACTGCCCATTTCATCACATAAAATACTGAAAAGTCTTGAGTTTTTTGGCCTTGATTTGATAAAATTAACGATTTTTACTGCATCGTCAAGAGTTTTTGTCAGACTCTCACCCGAACCTTTCACTGCAAGAGATTCTCTATGAATGCTGCAATGTGTCCATTTGACAAAGGGAGCTACTGATCTAACTTTGGCAATCAAACCAGTATGAACTCCAGACATAGCTCTTGCTCCGTCAGTTGTCAAACCTACACACTTTGACCAATCTAATTGATTTTCTGTGATAAAATTGTCAAGGGACTTGTAAATTTCCTCAGCAGTGGTTGTTGACGGTAAGCTATTGCAAAACAAAATTTCTTCTTCAATATTTCCATTGAGTTCAAAACGAACAAAAGCTAATAAATTTGCCTGACCAGCTACGTCTGTACTTTCATGAAGTTGCAGAGAAAAATATTCACTTTGTTTCAAAACGTTAATGACAGATTCCTTTACACTCTGTGACATTTCATCAATTCGTCTTTTGACAGTAGTATTGGATAATGGAATTTCATTGATTTTTTTGGTACTTTTCTCATCAAACAAAGCATTGCTTATTATTTTTGCTGCAGGTATAATTAGGTCTTCCCCCACTGTGTGAGCTGATCCCTTCTTTTCAATTAACAAAGATAGTTCATATGAAACTCTGGTAGTTATTTTGTTTTGTTTGGAAGATTTTTCCATGGTAGATTTAGTCATCGATATATTTCTTTTATTTGTTTTCTTTATATGAAAATATTGGAGAGACTTTCCTACACATTCTGGATGTTTAGTTGATAAATGCCTTTCAAGGTTTGAGACTTTCATACATTCGTTGGATAGCATTTCAAAACAAATTACACACTGAGGCAAAGGCTCTTCTTCATTACCAGAACACACAAATCCGAATTTCAAAAAATCAAGATTATATTTTCGACTATAAATTTTTACCTTTCTTGGCCATTGGGGTACTACTCGAACTTGGCTTACTTACTGCCTCACTAGTTGTAGAAGTGGATGAGGAAGGTTCATCATTTGACACATTTCTCTTACGGCAAGATCCCGTCCGAAACCAAGCATCCATATTGACTTGTAAGATGCAGGTATCTTACAGCAGACACAGTAAAATTCGACACGTAAATACAACCACTGCCACTAAAAATGTTACTTCCGCATAATTATTAATCCAAATGCCAACACAACACTACTACCACAACTGAACTTAACGTGACAAGGTGACAACCACTGCACTGAGTGCAGACTGCAGAGAACTGGTTTTGACCGTAGTAAGGGTAGGAGGGAGGAGAGAGAGCGATGACCTTGCCGACACTGTTTTACAACAACACACTCTCCACCAGGCCAAGCACGATCGGAGACAATTCCTAAATTAATATTTTATCCGCGACGATCTATTTGCCAATATCGTACTTAATTTCCACAAATTTAATATAATTTTAAGTTTCACCACGGCTCAGTAGCAAGCGGCCCGCGGCCCACAAGTGGGCCCCGGCCCACCGGTTGGGAACCACTGTTTTACAGAGTTTAAATATTGTAAAATAAACATGATTCATAAGGCGTTTTTTGTTTTATAAGAATTGTAGTTGAATTGTGAGTTCATGTGGCTCCTTAAGTGCATATTTCTTGCAATAAAGTATAAAGTGTGACATTATTAAAGAATGATAAATTATTTTTAATATTTCCAAGCTACATAATTTTGACTCACCATACTGCATACATTCTTGATGACGTATTACCACAATTTACATGATTACTCTGGGGTAGATTTTCTTCAATTGCTAAACCCATAAATGCTGTCTGATTTGTTCTTAATAAAGTGGTCCTGTCAATCTTAATATTAAAGTGGACAGTTGTTTTGTTTTTTAGAGAAATATGTAACATTTGGTTTTTTAGAATTTATCAACAAGTTATTGCCATCTGAAAAGAGTTTTATTTTGGGTAAATCAAGATTTCACACAATTTTAGTACTATTATTAAATCTCCCAGTAACATTTTAATTAATATTGTCTTCATAGAAGCACATTGAACATTGTTTTAAAGACTCCACATAGATCATAAAAACAGTAGAGGACCCAATATGGATTCCTGAGGTACTCTGTACTTCACAGTTTGAAGTTGGACTTGTATTTTCTGAGATATAATAAAAGCTGCATAAAATAATGTAGTTATAAAAAATAATTTTATAAAAGCTACAATAATAATTATTACAGTCAATGAAATGCTATTTTGAAACAAACAGTACAACAAATAATTATGCAATCCAATATGTGTTAACGTTAACATTATGAAATCTTTCATGTCAACAATGATTTTGGAAATGTGTATTATAAAAAATATTAGTTTAACCATGGTAAAACATATTAATGGGGTTTTCATAAGTTTTATTGTCAAATCTTTAATTTTTACTATATGGGAAAAAATATGTCAGAAGTTTATGAATAAAAGCTTAAATTTTCTAGCTTGAATTTTCTACTAGAACTTGATAACTGAATGGAATTGTAAACTAATAACTATATGATCAAATAGTTAACTCTCTTCAAACACAAAATATTCAACACGAAGATAGTCTTACAGACGTGTTAAACAAACCGCTGTGCCAATTTTTAACACGTTCTAGCTCAACGTTTTAATGTCAATCCTTTGAACATTGTTGCATTTTTATTGCCATTTTTTAAATCAATAAAATTATTTTCATGGTTGATTAGTGAAATATGTAATTCTGAAGCATTTCCAAATAACTTTTGTTTTACTTATTTCCGAATGTTTCTTTCCTTAATTGAAGATTATTAGATAATTGTATTTTTTATACAGAGGGAAAATATATTGAAGCCATCACCTGTTAGCATGTTTTTTATCTTTTATCTCTGCACAGTTACACCAATATGTTTAATATTTGCTGCTATTCCAGCTAAAACCATGCAATATTATAGCTGATTAAAGAAAATTCTATTGCTTATAAAAATTTAGTTCTGCTCGTTTACTGTCAATCTCAAAAGTTCATTTATTGTTATTGAAAGAGAATAGAATCATTATATTTGAGTTTATAAATTACTTGAATTGATAATGTTATTTTTTATAAGTTAAGATTTTGCAATTTACAATGGCACAATACACTTACTGAACAGTTACACTTTACTATGAACAATTGTGTCTATATATAAGTGATTTGGATTTACAGTTGCTCAATACTAATCGCTAGTTTGTTTACTGTGATATCAATAAATAGGTGTTTGGTGGTCGTGCCCGTAGGGAGTGGCAGCGTCGTAAGCGACTCAGTGGTCTGTGACCAGGTAAAGTAACTCATGTAGCCAGTCTCCTTCACAGCTTCACTCACTCCGGAACAGAGAAGTTCTCTGCATTAGTCCCCAGAACAACAATTGGATTTGTTTGACTGTTGAATTATCTTACTTATCAATCTAACATGGTCACTAAACATTTTTTTAGATAAAACCACATTCTAGTTAGATTATTTTTCCACAAAGAACTATATTTTTGCTTTGTTATCAAAAAAGGTGGTATTCGGGGTTAGAATATTTTGTAGGTAACAGAAGTGAGTGTAGTAAGGCTTGTCTAATAACTGAAAATCAGACCAATACTACATGTGATGAAGGAAACTCACTTATTGGATATTTGAAGTATAATTTTTATAAATAACACTAACATAATCCATTGAAATGATAGAACTACGGGTTCTATAGCTTTTCATGGAATCCAAACCACGTAGTATTGTAGAAATAACACTTGCATAATACAATAAAATTAGATAAATTATGCTTTAAGCCTTTTGAAAACAAAGTTTTCATTATCAAAAGCAATAAGCAACTTAATAAAAACTTTGTTAAAAAAAACTTTTGATAGTAAAAACTTTATTTTCCAAAGGCCTAAAGCATAATTTATCAAATATTATTGGATTATGTGAGTGTTATTTCTACAAAAGATATACAAAACTATGTGGTTCAGATTCCATGTAAAGCTGTAGGACCTGAAGTTGTACTGGGTATTGGGGGTTTTTCCCTCTACGCCAGTGACATTTTTAACATGGTATTCAAACGTTGCCCAAACACCTATGGCAAATTTAAATGGACCTCCTGGGATTTGAACCTCTGATCCTCTGCATATAAAGCAGAAGTGCTAACCACTTGGCTAACAAGAGGCTATTAATAAATAGCCCTTTCTAAGGAACAGGCAGTAACACTGACTATACTTGTTTATCTACATTCACCTTCATTTTTGCCTATATCTTTATGATTGGCCTCTTAGTAATGTATAATAAATAATGAGGTATTGTTTGCGTTAATATTTATCCTAACTACCATAATTAATATTTCTAATACTTGTTTCTAGTATAGAATAATTTGAAAGAATAATAAATTCGGAATATAGGTGGACGAACAATTTAAGCAATCGGCATGTGCCACATGATCATTTCGTAACCTATTAAACTGATCAAATTTGGATGCTCCTACCTTCTAGAGGATATCAGCTCAACTAGAATCACTAGGAAACATAAACAGACCGATTTGTTCAAAATTATAATAGTTTTTTAATTAGCATAATACGTGTTGGTACATATACAGTACAAGTAAACGTCACACAACACAAATTTATTACAGTATAAGCACAAAATGCACAAATATATTACAATACAAGTACAAAATGCACAAATAAAATTACAAAATTATAATGCCCTGCAAACGGCATGGCATTACAACTTTGGGCACAGGGACAAACCGTATGTGGTGAAGTGCTATTACCCTTTGTCAGTGGCTGGTCACCGCACCGTGTGCGACGCTATTAATCAAAGGGTTAATATTATTCATTGACATGATGAAGCGTAAATAATAAAATTTAGTATATAATACTTTTATAAAAAATAATAAATAGGAGCATGCCTTGTACTAGGAATCAATCATGTATTTTGATATTATATATGTACATTCAAATATAAAATTCGAACTTTACAAGTCTAATGATCAACTTGTGATAAGTATGATAACATCGCAAAAACAACATTTTATCAAACCTTATCAACTCACGCTCTTAATATTAATGACTAACACTCATTTCATAAGATTAACCTCAACTTTTGTTGTAACTTACTTTTAAACAACTTAATATTTATTACTTGCATATATTTAGTATAATTTTTGTATGCTACAAACCATAACATCCAAAAATAAATCGAAAAATAACACAGTAAGCTTAGTAACAATAACACAATAAAACAGCTTCTTCGTAATAATTTCTAATTTATTTTAAAAGTCCCCGTAACATTTGGGTGCTAATCAGAGTTGTCATCTGAGATTCCGTTGTGAGGTCATTTTTTACATGTCTTAAATGTTATCTATGTTAATTATTTGGAGACTGGCTCCAACTTATGTACTGTTTTTTAGGTTATGCAGATCCAAAAGAAAAAATTTCTTCTCCTTTAAGCAGCGTAGGTTATGAATGGTGCAGTCCATTTAGTCTATCTATGGCGCTAGCGTAAAAATGCATTTAACTTTGCGCTCTGTCTTTCTTTTCATGTCATTCAATCTATCAGTCATTCTCACAGAGTTTAAGATATGGTTATAACAACTCTGTTAATCTCTCACTTTGATGTTGGTATAGATTTATAAATTCTTCTTTACCAACATGCTTTACACTGATATTTTACATGCCTGTTATATTGTACAATATAGTTATTGGAATAATATTTTTGAAAAGTTATAACCGTAAACAACAAGTTTTAAATATGACTAAATTTTTTATAAAAAATATATCATTCAATTAATAATAAAAATATGATAATATGCACACTTTAAAAATGTAAATGTTATTGTTTGATAACAGTAAAACTGTAAACAATGAGAGAACCTGATAATTGAATGAAAATGAAATTTATTATTTTGTTTTTGGCACATGCGTTGGCGGCATTGTTAAGGTTTGTGAGCAACATATATTTGAAATATTTAACAAATTATTTTAAGCTTGAAAGCTGAACCATTTTATGGCAGCTCAATGCTTGCTCACATGCCTTCCAAGCGCAGCGATAGGTTGCATGTAAAGGAGAAGAAATTACTGAACATCTGAAGATTCCAGAATATATTTCTCAACTAATCTATGTATTTTTCCCCTTCCCTTTCTTCCTATCCCTTCCCAAGGCTTGTTATTTGAAAGCAATAGAGACTAGACCAGACTTTGCCGTGGCTTGGAGCAACCTGGGTTGTGTTTTTAATGCACAAGGAGAAATCTGGTTGGCTATTCATCATTTTGAGAAGGCAGTGGCATTGGATCCTAACTTTCTGGATGCTTACATCAATTTGGGCAATGTTCTTAAAGAAGCACGGATTTTTGACCGGTAAGTAATTTTCAATACATGTCAGCATGTTAAGATAGGAGATTGACCACCTGTTTGCTATTATCTTCCCATAAAGTCTTTACAAGTTTTAGTGCAACACATCAGATTCAATTCATATAGTACTGTAGTGTTTCTAAATATGTTATTTGCAATGTGTAACAGCTGATTAGTGTTTTGATGTTGATTACTATAAACAAGTAAATAGAACGTTTTGAATTAATTATGTCTGAGTATTTAATACTTAAAAAAAAAAAAAAAATGACGTCAATTAGAGGGAAAAATAGAAGAAAACAAGAGGAATATACAGAGGATTTCAGCCAACCTGTAATATAACCTGTTCTATTTTCGAATTTTTAGAAATTCGATGCCGACAATGAGACTTGGAGTACTTACTTGGTAAGACTGAAACATTTTTTCGAATTGAAAGGATTTAAAACTGACAAAAAGAAAAGAGTAATTAGTAAATTTACTGACTCCTAAAATATTTCATGAGTTAAGGATCAATTTGAGTCCAATTAATCCATTGGATCAAACTTATGATGAACTATGAAGCACCTTGCAATCTATACTAGAACCTTGTGGTAGCACAATTCGTAGCAACAAAAATTTTCAAAACGTGTTCAATAACCAGGCGAGTCCATAGTTTGTTTTGTAAATGACCTTAAATCTTTGTCCACTAAATGTAACTTTAAATGTCCAAAATGCAGTGCCTAACAGCTGATGTCAATTTGCGACAGCAGTTTATTTCTGGACTCAATGATAGCAAGTCATTATCAAAATTGATCGAAACACATGAAAATAAATCGTTTAAACAATGTTTAGACATGGCTTAAACAATATCTTTACATTTGTTTAAAAAACTGTTTCCAAGTAAAGTACTTAACAAAACAAGATTAGGTTTACAAACATTTACTGGGGAAATTATACGTCCAGTGGGATTTGCTATGGTTGAATTTTGCTATAAAGACCAGATATCTGTTGGAAATTTGTAAATGTTTGATTCGTGGTAATGTAGAAAGCATATTTGGAAGAGAATGGTTGAAACTATTCAAAACTGGTCTTCCTATTATGAACCAATTATCAGACAAATGCCTTGATGAGGAAAAAGTTGATTTCATAGGAGAGATGAATAAGTTGTTTCCTAATGTTTTTCTTCCTGGAGCAGGGAAAGTACCAAGTTATGAGGCCCATTTGCATTTGAAACCCAATTCTAAGCGTGTGTATTTACCATCTCGACCTGTTCCTTTTGCAATCAGAGAGAAGTTAAATGATGAAATAGATCGGCTAGAAAGGGAGTGAATTATCACAAAGTTAACTCATAATCCATAGGGTACACCCGTGGTACCAAATGTAAAAACTAATGGAGACATTAGGATGTATGCCGATTATAAGGTATCGGTTAAAAAGTTTTTAGAACCAGACCACTACCCAATAAAATATTTTCTAGCATGAGTGACTGCAAATTTTTCTCAACTATTGACATTTCGCAAGCATACTTAAATATTGCTGTGGACTGAGTGACAAGATACAAGCGATCAGTACTCATAAGGGTGTATACGCATTTAATCAACTGATGTTTGGGACAAAAAATGCTCCTGCGGAATGGCAAAGATTGATAACTCAAGCGCTTGAGGGAATTTTGGGAGTATCAGTATTTTATGATGACATCAGAATAATGAGTAAAACCCCTGAAGAACATAAGCAGTGGTTAAAAGAAGTTTTCAAAAGGTTATCTGAAAACAACTTGTGAATAAACAGTAAGCAGTGTTAGTACTTTAGGGCTAAGATAATGTATCTAGGTCATGAAATATCGGAGAAGGGTGTCCATAAGTGTAAGGATAAGGTAGAAGCTGTAGTTAATGCACCAAGGCATAACAATAAGGATGAACCAAGAAGTTGGTTAGGTATGGTAAACTATTACGGACAATTTATCAACAAACTGTCAAGCTTGCTTCACCCTTTGTATGAGCTCATAAGGAACGGAGTGGAGTTTTTTAGGACTATAGAATGTGAAAAGGCCTGCAATAAGACTAAGAATGAAATTTCGTCTGATACTGTATTAATACCATATGATACACCGATTATGATAATACCATACGAGTTTGCCCATAATTTTGTCCGTTGATGCCAGTCCAGTAGGTCTTGGAGCAACTCTATCACACTCATTTTTGGATGGGTCAAAGAAAGCAGTATGTTTTGCTTCCCAAGCTCTCTCATCGGCAGAACAATCTTATTCTCAAGTAGACAAGGAAGCAACAGCAATATTTTGGGGTGTTAATAAATTTTTCCAGTATTTGTTTTCTAAACGATTCATTTTGAGGACTGACAATAAACCACTTGCATCCCGAATGAGTAGTCAATACCAAAAGAGAATTACCCTGAATTTTGGGTAGCCAAAAGCTTCTCAGGTATGTGATATTTTTACAGATTGATTATGAAATCAGCATGTGTCATCTCAGAATAATGTAGCTGTCGACGCCCTGACAAGAATGCCAATATTAAGAAGAAACAATGAAAACTCCATAGATGATATACACAAGGCGTGTATAAACCAATTTAAAAGGTTATATGACATGCTGCCGGTACATGTGAGCAAAATTCAAAAAGACTTAGTTTTACAGAAAGTTTATGATTGTTTACTGAAGGGTAAACCTCAGGTTTGCAATGAGTACAAAAGGCATACTAGTAAACTCAGTTTAGTAAATGGTTGTATACTCACTCAGAGATGACAGAGTTGTTGTACCAACATCGCTGAGCAGAAGGATTTAGAAGACTTCTGGATTTTGGGTTCAGCACACATTGGAGTTGTTAAAATGAAAGCGTTGGCTAGAAGCTTTGTCTGGTGGCCAGGAATAGTTATTGAAATTAAATGATTTTTGAAGAATTGTAATCCTTGTCAAATTAACCAAAAAGATCCTGCCAAAGTCTGGCAACCATGGACAACAGAAAATGCTCCATGGAGGAGATTACACATTGATTTTCTAGACCCGTAGCAAATCAAAATATAATGTTGGTTGTGGATTCTTACTCCAAGTGGCTTGAAGTCTGTCCGAAGTCTCAAATATCCTCAAAGAAAATTATTGAATTTTTGAAAGTTGTGGTTCAATAATCAAGATTTGGTTTTCCTAACTCGATTGTAAGTGATAATGCCACTGTATTCACATCAGAAGAGTTTCAGACGTATCTAAGGCGAATTGGAGTTTCACATATAACAATTGCACCACACAACCCACAAAGTAACGGTCAGGCAGAACGTTACGTCCAAGAGGTCAAAAGAAACCTTAAAAAGGTAGTGGAACAAGGCGGTGTTCTGAATGAAAAATTACTAAAATTTCTCGTTTCTCAATGTCAAACGCTCTCAACGGTAACAGGGAAAAGTCCAGCAGAGCTGATATTTGGATGGAAAATTCGAACTTCCTTGGATATAATGATTGCTGCTAGGAGTAAAACACCAAATGGAGTGCATGAAGATAAACCAGCAATTTCACATCATGGAAACAGAAATGAAAGATCGTGGAGGAAGTTCAAGGAAGGAGACATAGTAATGGTGAGAGATTATTCAAGGCCCGGTAGAAAAGTGTGGAGAAGAGGAATTATAAAACAAAGAATTGGAAGGGTGATGTACTATATACAAGTTAATCAAATGATTTGGAGACGTCACACTAAACAAATTCAAAAACTATAATAAATTTAATTTTCTCAATGCCAAATCTTTTAATTTTCTTTTTATGAGGGAAGAGTTGTAGTGTGTCTAAATATGTTATTTGCAATATGAAACAGCAATTTAAAAAAAATTTATGTTAATTATTATAAAAAAGTAAATAGAATGTTTTGAATTAATTATGTTTGAGTTTTTTAATACTTATAAATAGAAAAAGTATCTTCTCTAAGCCTACCAAAAAATGTGTCCCCTCTCCCAATTTCTTTCTAATTTTTAAATTAACTCTTCAGAGCAGTTTGACTTAATATTACGTCATGGATTATTTGTGCAAAAATACCAAGGCACCTTTTGTTTTAAATTGGAAGAATGGTCTAAAGCGTACAAGGCTAATGATCCATCAGTTAATCCTGTCGAGGCCGTAAGTCGATCTCTCTTCAGTTTGCAAAATTCACACACCCAGCTGCAGTGGTTTCTTCTTTCCGTGCAACTTAATACTGGCAACTTGTCTGTGGCATAGGATCAAGAACTTAACTTAAATAAATGGTGTCTGACATGGGAAATGGAAGTTGATGGGGTCAGTGTTTCTATTATAGTTGTTCGGAACAAAACGTGTTTCTCAAATTTTACTCATATTAAGAGGAGAAGTATATGTTTATTTTGTTTTTATTTTTAACTGGCTGAAAGATGTACACAGAACATATTAATAACTCAACATATGCATTAACCCACCCACCCACCCATACACGTACAGTGGCATTAACCCTCCCACCCACTCATACACGTACAGTTGCATTATCCCACCCGCCCACCCATACACGTACAGTGGCATTAACCCACCCACCCACTCATACACGTACAGTTGCATTATCCCACCCGCCCACCCATACACGTACAGTGGCATTAGTGGTGTGTAAAAGTAAAAAAAAAAAAATGATAAAAATTGACTAGGAAATTTAAAAATAATTGTTGCTCTGAAGGTTAAAATCTCATTTGCATTTTCTTTTGGTTTCTTTTCTCCTTTACTATTTTTCAGCTAAGTTATCAATTTCGGTTTTCTGTACTTTGTCAATCACCGAAGCATTGATGTCATTTGACTTGATTCTTAAATCTCTTAAAAGTTTTCTCCTATATGCTTTGATTTCAATTTTCCAATCTACGGTTATAATTTATTGCAACCAACATGATAACCCTTTAGACTGTGATTGTCTTTATGTCTAATTCTTGAATGCTATAAACACCACTGCTAGTGGTTACATTTTAAATGAATCCTACGCTCATTTGTAATGGGTGACTATTTACATTAAATAAACAGGGAGTTCTCAACAACTAAATGACAGGAAACTTGTTATTAATCCATATCTTTATAAGGGCATCGTATTTAACAAATACGAAAGTACAATTTAACTGACAGGAATCATTTATTTAACCCCTAACCTGTTAATTTATCTAAGGACGTTTTTGTATAAATTTAGCATTTTTTGGGGTAAAAAATGAAATAATGCATGAAAAATAAGATTAAGAACAATTTATTTCCCAATATTTACATTTTTAAAAGAAACAGGGTATTAGTGCAAAAAAGTTAGCAAAAACATTTATTATAACCTGCCAGAAATGATCAAAAAGAAAAGTTACTAATAGTTTAAAGACCACAAACTATATCTAGTCTAACACTAAATATTTTGACCAACCCCAAAGGACACAATTGTTCGCTCTTCATGAACATGCCAGTTCCAGCACAAGTAGCCTAACAACTGGGCCACTCTATGTATTTGCAGACAAGTACATCTGACCTATTAAGTACACTATTGGCTTGTCCTGTCATACAAGCTAGAAGGTATGGTGTACCACACTGTACCAAGCTCTTATTTACGCAACTTCCAACACAAGGCTCCAACATCTGGGCCACTCTCTGTACTTGAAGACAAGTACAGCTAACTTATTAAGTACACTGTTGGCTTGTCCTGGGATATAGGCCAGAATGGTTTACAACACTCTGTATCAAGCTCTTGTACACGCAACTTCCAACGCTAGGAGTATAACATCTAGGCCACTCTGTACTTGAAGACAAGTACAGCTGACCTATTAAGTACACTGTTGGCTTGTCCTGGTTACAGGATAGAAGGTATGGGTTACCACAGTCTGTACCAAGTTTTTAATCACATCACATCCTGCACAAGAAGCCTAAAATGTGGGCCACTTTCTGTACTTGATGTTGATAAAATAAGGCCTATTACACTTATGGCTTGTAGTGGACACATGTACTGACGTTAATACTTGTGTTAACTGTTAACATTGACAGTAATTAATCATGACAGTAATAAACGGTTATCCTCATAATCATTGATATTTAAACATGACAGTAATGTAACTGTATTTGCAGAGTTCTCAAAAATAATAAACTGTATATTTATTTTTTCATAGCTGGTTCTTAGATAATGGAGACTTTGACCCTTATGATTCTGACAACAAACAAGTTGTAAATTATGTCAGTCTTCAAAAATGGGATATTATTGACGTAAATAATGGTTTTGTTAATAGTTTTTCATTTTTTTAAGTACCTGATTCTATGAACTGAATCTTCAGTGCCATAACCTAAAACCTATTTACCATATTTCATATAATTTTTTACAAATTCACTGCTAACACTATAATCAAATAAAAAAAATGCCTATCATCAAACATTCATCTAAACCAGGGTATACTCCTGCATGCTTTTGCGTGCCAACCCTGCTACTCGCTATGCTCGTTACACCGGCCTCGGCCAATTACTACAAATAATAGTAAGTTATCAATATATTGTAAAAACACTGTATTACATTTTTAATTACCGTATCTCACTCACATTACTTGCATAGCTATCTATTAGTGGAAACACCAATGATATTATTTAGTTTATTTAATTTGTTTTTTACTAACAAAAAGTGTTTTAATTAGCATAATACGTGTTGGTTCATATACAGTACGAGTAAAACGTCACACAACACAAAATTTATTACAATATAAGCACAAAATGCACAAATATGTTAGAATACAAGTACAAAATGCACAAATATTATGGTGATTAATTTCAGTGGACCACGCTCACCTTCCTCAGACCAGAGAGATTCACAAAAGAATCAAGGGGGATTCACAAAAGAACGATTCTTTTGTGAATCCCTCTGGTCTGAGGAAGGTGAGCGTGGTTCACCGAAATTGATCACCATAATATTTGTGCATTTTGTACTGTATTGTAATATATTTGTGCATTTTGTGCTGATATTGTAATAAATTTTGTGTTGTGTGACTTTTGACTAACAGCAGAGTATTAATTAAATAAATAAAATCCTTGCATTAGATTACCATTGAAACCTTTCAAGTCCAGTAGAGCGGAACCCTACAATCGATTGTAAATATTTAAAACCACAGTATTGCTTCCAGCCTTCCCTGTTTTAACATCATTAAAGATTTAACCTCCTCAATATTACAGACACCATTGTTTACATTAACAGTTGTAACTTTATTGAAAGCATTATTTACTTTTGAACAGCTGTTACTTTACGACTCATTTAAATCTCCCTCCCCATTATTCTTATGGCCGAAAAAAGTATCTTTAGGGCTTCCCATAATCCTTCAGGATGAAAATACAGAAGAAGTAAGACCTTATTGCAAAACTACGAACAGAGGAAAATTTTTGACACCTTAATCTTAAATTGATCAAAAATAAGGGAGGAGTGGTGTTGACAAAAACGGCTTCACGTATTATATATAAGGATAAGGAGAAACAACACTGAGGAAAATATGAACAAGAAAAAAAGACAAAGGTTCAGCCTTTACAGCTGTAACTAAGTTGCTGTCTGCTTTTGACATATTGGTAAAGGGACAGCCGTGTTTAATTGGGCCAAGTAGAAAGTGACCTGCATGATATATTTAGCACATTTAGGGGTTCCAGCAGCATAGGGGAAGTGTTCCACCTAGTGGTCTCTAGTTGGCGTGAGGGCAGTGTTGGGAGTGGGGGCAATGGACACAATTAGCTTTACTGAAGTTAAGTGAAGAAAACTGCTTGTATTAACTATAAAAGTCAATATTATATAGCCATAATTTTGTATATTGTATTTTTGTAGTAAAATTAGATTTTAAATTATAATAATATTGAAATTGCATATTACATTTATGCTTGATCTATCACGACTAATACCGTTAGCAAAGCACACCTTTTAAAATTGCATACGTAATTCTATGTAATTAAAACATTTATGATAGTAGTGATACATTTTATTTCAGTTTTAAGGTAGGTCGCTGAACATTTCAATCATATTATTGGTGTTTCAAATAAAATATATATTTAAAACAATAATCGCAAATCAAATTTTAATTTAACCTCAGTATATATAACTCAGTAATGACAACAAACCGCCCTACATCAGCTGATTCTACACTCCTATCACAGTGCTTTTTCCCCCTATAACATGTTCCAGCTGTACTACGAGGTATGTCCAGAACTTTCTTAAATAGAAATGGAACTTACTTAAGTTCCATTTCTATTTATATCTTCTGCAACGCTGCGATCACAGTTCTGCACATACATGGCAGACGGTCTGTATCAAGGAGAAGAAACACGCACCATTTTGAGATCCCTGTCAGCCATGTACGCTTTGTTGTGCTTGTTTAAAATGTCGTTGATTAAAAATCCCGCCGCTTGTGAAATCAGATCTGTGATTCGTTTTATGAATGCTAAGAAAGTGAAACCGATTGACATTTACCAGCAAATTTGTGAGGCTTATGGACAAAATGCGATGAGTGATTCAATGGTGAGAAGATCGGTCCGACAGTTCAATGAAGGACGTAATAAAGTGCATGATGAAGAATGAAGTGGGCATCAATCTTTGATTACAGAAGATCTGGTTGATGAGATTGAGGAAAACGGTAAGTTTACAATTGGTGCTCTCGCTATGGAATTTCCCCAAATCTCACAATCAATAATTCATGAAATTGTTACCAAAAAACTGAAATTTCGTAAACTTCTCTTATGTTGGGTATCCAAAATTCTTAATGAGCAACACAAAACACAATGCATGAGTAGTGCACTTCAGTTTTTGACCTGTTATGTTTAAGGTGGCGAAGATTTTCTGTCACAGATAGTCACAGGAGATAAAACTTGGGTTTCTTATGACACCCCTGAAACTAAGCGGCAATCAATGGAATGTAAGCACACTTCATCCCCAGCAAAGGTTAAGCCGAAATAAATCTTGACACCTCGAAAAATCATGTACACAGTGTTTTGGGACAGGAAAGGCATATTACTGGTTGATTTCTTACTGTGAGGTCAAACAATCAATGCAAATGTTAACTGCGAGACACTAAGGAAATTGTGCCGCGCAATACAGAAAAAGCAGCAAGGATTTCTGTCAAATGGTGTTTATTTTCTTCACGACAAAGCACGACCACAAAGTGCAAATGTGACAAAAAACGTCTTACAGGGATTTAGCTGGGGTGTGTTTGACCATCCTCCGTACAGCCCTGACCTCGCTTTCCTTCGTCTTTCCTTGGCGGTCAACACTTCAACAATGACAAAGAGCTGAAATAAGATGTTTCCAAATGGTTGAAGACACAGGCGGCAACATTCTATGAAGAAGGCACAGAAAAACTTTTGCCATGCTATGACAAATGGCTGAAAAATTTCGGCAGTTATGTGAAAAAGTAGTTTAAGAATTTAGATTTTTGTGCAATAAATATTTTTCTGTATCAGTATACAATTTATTTTTATAAACAAACGAAACTTACTTTCTGGACGTACCTTGTAGGTTCCACTTCTCACCATGTGCCTTGCCCGCCATTGTTCACCTAGCACGATGACGTAATAGGTGAAGCTTCCTACAGCGTAACCATGACCAACGTGTTAAAGTGGCATAGTGGCATGATGGTTCAGTGGTGTGAGAAGACTAATTTTCTGTCTCACTTCAGTGACTAGCTTTGTCTTTCTCATACAGGTTCTCTAATAAGGTACAATCAAAGCGGCCGAACTGTAGTACTGCAGTACTTTTGAGTAAGATATAAACAATCTTTGTTACATTAATAGGCTCATAGAGAAAACAAGATAATAGCTTCCTGCCTCGTAAAATAGTGTTTGAAGTAAATTAATAATATAAATTACATTGTGATGATAATGATTAATGAAGTGAAATCAAATACAAATAATTAGTGAAGAAGTTTGTTGCCATTTCTACATTTTTCTGAATCCAACATGCTGAATGTACAGCCAACCAGAGTTAAATTAGTGGTTATAAACAGAGGTCCTTGGCTCAGAATAGTCAAACTGGCAGTCGTCCAAGGGCGAGACTTGGTCACTACTAGATAATACAACTATTTTCTTGTTTGATTATCTGAGTTTTAAAGTTAGCCAGTACTTTTCTGCATTTTAAAATGATGACTTGGTCACTACTAGATAATACAACTATTTTCTTGTTTGATTATCTGAGATTTAAGGTTAGCCAGTACTTTTCTGCATTTTGAAATGATCTCAAAACTACCAAAAGTTCATTAACCTAAATGACCATTTTATAAACTTTATGAATACGAATTCTACACCCTACACCATTTGCACTTGTCCTTCAAATTTGAAATTTGGTACACTTTCAGCTCCTTCAGGAATTTACTATAAAATTCAGAACTAAACAATTATTAAGTTTATCCTAAAAAAATTTTAAAATGGCAGATATGATTTTTTAAACTGTGTGCACAGTTTTAATTAAAGATATTTTACTGGACCTATTACTGACTAAACAAATGATTTAAAATCTTTAATTAACTTGCTGCAATTTGAGTGAAAGAGTTTTCTGTATTGTAAGTACTTCAACAATTACAAAAAAATTAGTTATTTGTCCATTTTTACTCTATTAAACTTCTTGAGAATAATGTTGAATGCTGCAAGACTTTTTAATGATTCTTTCTATTTAAGACAATCTATGAACAGAACAGTTACTCTTTTGGGCTATCAAACAGTAAAGTCCTGGAACTGAGTTACTTAGGAGTTGAGGGCAATTCTCAAAAATGTGGCGAGATTCTATAATAAAGATATTGTGACACAGACTTTGCCAAAGTTCTAAGGCTCTCCCTAAACAAGCTGTAAACTTGAAATTTTGGTATTTAGGTGACACTTGAGTGAAATTTTACTTTACTAACAGAAAGAATGACACATGAGCCACTCAGTTTTCGAGGCAAGCATTCTAAAACAATTCCTAACAAGCTTAAGCTAGAAATCTGTAATTCTGGTAGTAGTCCTAAGCTTTTAAACTACCAGAAAATTAACACACAGACTTTTTAATTCTACAAAAAATCTTTGGAGTACAAAGTTTTTTTCATTTAGGCAGTTGTTTTTTACAATCTTATAAAAACATTGAATAAACTCCACAAAACTGACCATGTAGACATAAACAAACGTTTTTTAGCTTCTTAAAATTAAATATTTCATTTGTCAGGGAAAACAAAGGTTTTTAGAACTAAAAATGTTCAATGCCAACTTCACATTCTCAAATGGCGTTGTTATCATTGAAAGTTTTATCGTTTTGATTCTAAATAAGTCTAGTTTGTACAAGTAATAAAATATTTTGGCTCCTCTGACCCAAAAACCAAAAGGATTTTATACTGACTAGTGTCCTCAAGATGGGTATCTAATTAAATTTATTAACAGACATTATTTTGGGTTTAGGGAAAGAACCTACTTAAAATATTATAAATATCATTGTTTACATTTGAAAACTGTTACTTATCCGATTAGTTAAAATCTCACTCCATGTTTTTCTTATACTTTTTTATACTTTTGTTTCTTGTACTTTGAGTGCTTCCTATACCCTCCAGGCTGAAAATATTGAAGAATTAAGACCATTTATATTGGTCAAGAAATAAGGGATTAGTTGTGTTGACAAAAACTGCCTTACATATTATATTTAAGGATATTGTGAAAACAGAAAACAATATTTTCAGTCTGCGTTACTATTATATAGTAAAATTTTATAATAGCCCAGATATTTTTGAATAAATACATCATAGGATTTAAGCTATAACTTGATAATTCATCTAAAACATAATAGTTAAGCCATAGGCAAATAGCTACAGCTTGTTTTAGTGGAAAGATAGGTCAAGTGAAGGCTTATTGGTAAGAAAGATATGAGACTTGGCAGTGCTTGTTATTGTTAATTAGCTATTTTTAGTCTTCTGGAGACTGAAGAAAGGAGTTTCTAATTATATATGTGTCGAAATAGTTCCATTCCAGACTCAATAGACTGTAGTGTAAGGTGTTGACTCTTGGCTCATTGCCCTCATTGTGTACATCAGTGACTGAGTGTGTACTTCAGTTACTGTGTGTATACATAGAGACTGAGTGTGTACGTGTGTCTGAGTGTATACATTAGTGACTGCGAGTGCATATCCTTTACTTTGGTTTCTGACATGGGTCAAAACAATGAAATTGTGATCAAGAAAATATCTATCTGCTAAGGGATTAACACGTTGACTGCTATACATGTTAGACCTATACCACGTCTATATCTGAAAGTTAAAAACAAAAAAACTACTCAGCATTAGTGTTTTCAGATGCTAATTTGAGATCAGGAAGTCGGTGGGATGGTTTATTGTTCATTCCCTGTCAGTAAAAATCCATGGGTCGGATCCGGGTCGTCAGCTCCTGGGGATGCGCCAAGAAGGCAAATGTATGGCAACATTTTCAAAATGCACCCAAACAATGTCACAAACACTTTATATTTCACTAAAAACTAATTGTTATATATTTACAATATTTACAACGCCATCCAATAATATTTGTTCCTGTTTCCGGTCACTTCCAAGGTCATCATCACTTTCATTACGATCAGCCATTTTTATTTAAATTAACACTATTACTTCACTAAATGATAATAAGCTATATAAAACACTAGTAAAAATAAACTATATACAAATATAATATAAGCAACTACTCACTAAATACTATAAAAACAATAACGTGTATAAGAAAACTCAAAAAATCGCTAGGCGGAAACGACGAACACCAAAATATAGCACGTGTTGCACTGAAGGAGCGGGCGACATACAGTCCTCCCTCCACAAGAGCTGAGCTCACACTGCCTAGTATAAGAGAACATTGCAGCGCGACACGGATCCGGGGCACGCGCACTCGGCGCTCGACCACGCGGGACCCGGAACCGGGTCGTCAGCACTCAACGTGTTAACAATGGAATAAATGCAGTTTTATAACAATATTTTTCCTATACAATATTGGTAATGTGAAGATGGTTTTATCTAATTAACATTTATACAGTGCGAGTTTTAAGTAAGTACCTCTATGTTGTTGCTGCTAAAAAAAAAGTAAAATCGATGAACAGCTAGAGTATTGATGTTTCAGTCGCTTTTTTTTACGAGCTAGTATTCATTTTTAAGTGCTTAGATTTCAGAATTGTTTTAAAGTAAATACGATATTTGCAGTAGTCTTAGGAATCATTTTATCAGTTAAGAACTATACAGAAAATTGTGGATTTTAACATTTTGAAATTAGTTTTATAATTTTAGAACATAGGCTTAAGCGGTAAGTGTCATAACTAGAATCTATATTTTCCGGTGAAAACCTCCGTCAAGGTGCTATGTACATTATTTACAAAGTAATCAGACGTTTCGCCCACACTGTAATGTGACATCCTCAGTAGTATCTGAGATTCCTTAGTGGTCTGGTTTACTTTGTAAATAATGTACATAGCACCTTGATGCGGTTGTCACCAAAAAATATAGATTCTAGTTTTATAAATGGTCATTTATTTGTTTGTTTACTATATTATGAATAACTTTATAAAACATAATAATAGAATTTCCCTGTGTTAAATTTGTTTATGTAGGTTAAATGTAGCCTTTGTCCACATAGTCTCTTTATTATTGATATTTTATCATGTTGTCATTGACCTAAACTTCAAATGTTTTGGCTCGATATAAAGCCAGTAAAGCAAAAATATCACTTGTTCCCTCTACATGTATGTCGGTGTTTTACTAGGAAGTACTGTAGACATATGTATAGTAGACATTTAACATCACCAGAGACCCGCTTTGCACATAAACTGTTTAAGAGCCATGAGGTGACTCAGTTGTTTAAAGTTGCTACTAGAGTTACTAAGACCTGTGCAACTTTGATTGATCACATTATTGTGAATGGCAATGTTGATTATGCACAGTGTGATGTTGTGGAGATGTCAACCATCTATGACTCAAGAGGTATTCGAGTATCTGATCACAAGATGACGTATGTAAATTTAAAAACAAAAAAAGCAAAATAGCCTCCTAGATTAGTTATTTACCGTGACTTCTCCTGATTTGACATTGACAAGATGATACATTGTACGTCCAGTATTAGGTGGGAAGATGTTATGTGTGTGAACAATGTACATGACACACTAGATTTTATTACCTCTGCTATCACTCGTGTTTTTAATGAAAACGCGCCTCTAGTACAGAAGAGAGTTATCAGAAAGAAATCTCCATGGAGGAATAAGAAAATTATTCAATTAACTGCTGAAAAGATAATTATAAGAAGAAAATGCTATCTATAACAAATGAAACTGATAAAAAAAACATATTGTAAAATTAGAAACATGCTCAGTCATGAAATAAAACGATCAAAGCAAAATTATTTTAGAACTGAAATGTAGAAATGTACAAATTCTAAAGATTTTTGGACTAAAATAAGGACAAATGGTGTTACTGGTCCATTCGATCCAGCCATACCAAATTTTGTCAAAGATTTGGATGAAATCAATAAGTATTTCGTCAGTATGGGCTTAGGTATCACGGCTAAAGCTGATTGTGTACGGTTCTTTGAAAGAAACAAATTAGAGTGTCACTAGCAATTTCTATTTCAGGAAGATTACAAGGAAAAATTGCAGGAAGCTTTCACTAGCATCACACAGAGGCTGTTGGAGCTGATGGCATATCAATAAAAATGATTAAAATGATAAGTCCATATTGTATTGATGCCATAACTTAGTAAACCAGTCATTGGCCACTTCCACATTTCCGAACGCATGGAAGGAGGCAATTTTACTGCCTCTGCCCAAAGTCAAGACACCTTCATCTTTATCAGACGTGCGTCCGATTTCGGTATTGCCTGCCCTATTTAAGGCATTGGAGAAGGTAGCTGTTTCACAGATGGTAGCTTTTTTTGAGTTGGAGAATATCCTTCCAGCCTTGCAGTCTGGGTTCAGAAAGAAGGATCATAGTACAGCAAATGCGCTTTTACTAGTTTGTGATGAGTTGCTTCAAGCAAGGGCAGAAAAGAAAGCATCTCTTCTTGCAATGCTGAATTTTTTACATGCATTCAATTCAGTTGACCACAGAATGTTGTTGGCTGTCTTACATTTTTGTAGTTGTAGACTGGAAGTGGTTTCTTGGTTTCATTCCTATTTGATGAATAGGAGACAAAAGGTTAAAACTGGATTGGATTTCTCTTCATCTTTGAGTAGGCTTGCTGTTGTTCCACAAGGAAGTTGCCTCGGGCCTATTCTATTCACTCTGTTTTCCGCCACTATGGGTTCAGGCTTACAAAATAGTCGCTTTTATTCATACGCCAATGATGTTCAGCTTTGTGTTTCATATGATGCTGGAAGAGCTGACACAGCTGTAACCATTTTGAATTCTGATTTAAGCATTGTCCATGATTGGTCTGAGAGGCATGAGATTAAATTGAACAAGGAAAAGTGTTTTGTATTGTCGATTCCTTCCAATGTGGGTTCGGAGTCTGTGAGTGTGGTGTTGCTTGGCGGTATCATACTAAACGAGTGTGAATCCTCAAAGCTCTTGGGCCTCATGTTCGATGGTGACCTCACTTTGTCTGGTCATGTAAGTGCTGTTTTTCAGCGGGCGCTTAGTCGACTATGAATGTTATACAAGCATAGGTACATGTTTCCTTAAGAGACCAAGCTTCGCCTTGCCCAGGCTCTTATGCTCTCTGTGATCGATTATTGCCTCTCTGTGTATGGCAACATTGTGTCTACAGGAATTTAGAAAAATTACAGAGAGTGCAAAATATGTGTGTCAGGTATGTATGAAGACTAAGAAAGTTTGACCATGTACCTGTACCCTGCGCTCCTCATGCCTAGTTTATAGAATACTTACTACTGGCAGACCGGGACATTTGCGCGAAAAACTCAAAAACATGTCTCAGATCCGATCTCGCAGTACTAGACAGGATCATTTATGGAGATGCCTCACGTTCGCCGTGAATTTGAAAGAAAACAGTTAGCGTACTTTGCTCCCAAATTATTTAATGAATCGTCCTCCAGCGTAACAGGCGAGGGTGTATCTGTGACTACATATAAAAAAGTAATGTATAATACATACATTACTTACATTTACATAAGTATTTAATGTATACTATTAGCAGATATATCCAAATATAACTATTCTGTATACATAACTTTGATTTAATTATGAATAGCTAAAATTAGCTTTTACTTTTTTTAATAATTGTAAGGCTTGAGTTGATTTGTAAATTAAGATTGTTTGTTGAAAACCGCTCCAAAATAAAGACCTTATTTATTTATTTATTGTACGGACGTTGAAAACATACCACATGTCCCCTCTACACGTACGTCGGTGGTTTACTGGGAGGTACTATACAGACGTTGAAAACATACCACATGTCCCCTCTACACGTACGTTGGTGGTTTACTAGAAAGTACTGTATGGACGTTGAAAACGTACCACGTGACCCCTCTACAAGTACCTCGGTGGTTTACTGGGAAGTACTGTACAAACGTTGAAAACATACCACATGTCCCCTCTACACGTATGTTGGTGGTTTACTAGAAAGTACTGTATGGACGTTGAAAACGTACCACATGACCCCTTTACACGTACCTCGGTGGTTTACTAGGAAGTACTGTACGGACATTGCTGGTAAAGGGTTACAATTGTAAAGACAAAATAGCCTCTATTTTTAAACTATTAAATATGACTTTATTGCATGATCAACATATATACTGTACTATGTCAAAATGTTTGTAACCCATATAGACTCCATTCCAAACTTAATTTTAATAAACAAGATCTTATTTTATATTCAACATGATTGTCTAGAACTTTAACTGTACAATAGTAAGTTTTGTAAGAAGGGTCGTAACATGAATGCTTGGGAAGAGTTATTTATTTTTAAAGAAAAATGTAAGGATCGTGATAAATTAATGAATGAACAGGTTAATTTTGATTCCGAAATAGTTTTTAATAATGTATTTTCAGCGAATAAAAGAAGAGAAGTAACAGACAATAGGAATTAACCAATAATATCACAGCAGCCGCCATTTTGACGATTCCAGCCAATGAGGTCACGTGATCATAGGCCTATAAATTGAGTTGTTGAACACCGTTTTCCATTCTTTTGTGAATCCCTCTGGTCTGAGGAAGGTGAGCGTGGTTCACCGAAATCGATTACCATAATATTTGTGCATTTTGTGCTTGTATTGTAGTATATTTGTGCATTTTGTGCTTATATTGTAATAAATTTGTGTTGTGTGACGTATACTTGTACTGTATATGTACCAACACGTATTATGCTAATTAAAAAACTATTTAATTAAAAAACTAATAGTAAGTATCTAGTAATAGAAAGAACACTCTAAAAGTGAAATAGAGGGGAAACACATCAGTGCAATAACAATTATTTTATCTATTAATGTCTGTACAGTGGACACGTAACCATCTGGATGAATGCGGCAGCAAACAGATTCGCACAATCTTATTTCGTTGGCCTAAGCAGCCGGTGTCATTACTAATAACTAAAGCTTCTTGTAACGACCATGTTAAGGTGTTATTTACAATATTTACATCACCAAACATTTCACCCATACTGTGGCATCCTCAGTGGTATCTCAGAGACAAAAATAACACCTTGACACGGTCGTTACTGGAAGCTTTGGTTATTGTTAGATTTGCGTAACATTGATTCAGTGTATGCCAGAGTTTAGGGTTAAGTGGTCCGTGTAAGGCTGTTACTCATCAAACATCAACGTTATAAGTGTATTCAGTGTATTCAGTGTATTCAGTGTATTAGGTGTTGTCTGTACTTTTTCTTATTTTCTTACAATTAGAACAATACCGATTTTTCAAATCAAGTTATAGTATAATGCTAAAGTAACATGTAATAACATTCACTTTATTACAAACAAACACAATATAAATAAAAGTTTGTTTAAAAAAAAAGATAAAACAACATGTATTTACACAGAATATAAACATAACACAGTAACTAAAAAGAATATAAATAGAAAGAAAAAGAAGTATTAAATACACAAAACATTACAATTAGGTGGATCACTCTCTGCTAGTACTGGTGACAAAGAAACTACAGTTGACAGTGAGTGGGAAAGGTGGTGCCTTGTGCAACATTCTATAAATACTGAAGGAGTGGGAAATATAATTTTAAGCACAATAAAGGGATCGGGAACTGAACGCTAATTCATTTGTTGCACAATTGTATTTCTTCACTCATATCATGTATATAGTAGTGCTTTAACTGCTGAGAAATAAGATACTTTTATTATAATGTGAATCAAGAATGTTTATTTGCCATTGACATTCTATAATGCATGAGCAAAAGTCCTAAGTTTAGTCTATCTGGCTATGGTCATAATATAGGCCTTCAAAAGGAGGTAATGTTTTATGAGTAATGGTAGTACGAGTTAGACAATATTTGACATAAGAAGATGAAAATAAAGTTGCAACAAACAAAAAATATATAATTATAAAACTCTAAATTTAATAATACAAATTAATAAAATCTGGATAGTCACAATCCAAATAGTTGCGAGGCCACTGTACTAGATGAATGACAATCATTCTCCGTAGATATAACCCCAACAAACGACTTTTAGTATAACTAGAACACTAAAATATTGCTATCAGTTTTTTACAAAGACATAAATTTTATGTTAATAAGAAAAATTTGAATTCATTTTAAAGTGTTAAAGTAAATAAGACCGCTTTAAGGCAAGTGGAAGTTAAATGTTTCCATTTACAGCCCTATTTAGCCACATGCCAATGGGTCTCGTATTATGTTACTGAACTCATATGCCCTCCCTCATGTTCCAGAATAAACAAAGAGCCTCTAATAATATGTTATTAAAGATACAGTAGACCATCGTTGTAACGCAACCTCAATTTAACAAATTCCTTGATGTATCGGATATTTGAAAATCTCTCTAAACTAGCTATAATACGTAACAGTAATTATAGCTCTATAATACAAATAAATGCCTGGTAACTCAATATAACGAATTTTCTATCTTCCTAAAGGTAGGTTAGTTTAACTCTATACAACTTATTTTTTAACCATCAACCTCTACATAGCAAATTTAACCTTTATATAACGAATGTACCTCTAACAGACTTGGTATGGTGAACAAATCTTTTTATGTGAAATTCGCCTCAGCTGGCAGTGGCCATGAGAACTGTCTAGCTCTCTTTATCCCAGTGCTTCCTTCCGTTCCAGTATTTTTAGCATTATTTCCTAAAAATACTGGATATGGGAAACATAACCTCAAGTAAGCAGAGAACAATTTTTGTTTTTCTATAAGAGTCAGAGTAAAGACAGCTTCAATGAATAGAGTTTTTATAATGTAAATAAAAATCGTACATCTATGCGAATACAGTACACAGTAATGTACAACTTTTGTATTGAGTATTGTATATAACACTAAATTTTTTTGTACAGTTTTGTTCATATTTACATTATTTCAAATTTATTCACCAAACTATTGTTAATTAATTTTGTCTTAGTCATTTCATTCACTTAATAGTCTACACAGGTTATCTCTTTAATTACTGACATCACCTCTATATAAAAAATATTTTCAATATTAACTTCAATATAACGAACCTCAACATAACGTATTACTCTGTATAACGAATTTTTTTGAAACCCCTTCAGATTCGTTTATCAAGGTTACACTGTATTTGTCTATTGTCTACATCTTTGCTGAAGACAATATATTGAGTTTATGAACTTAGAGGCTGAATGCAAACTCTAAATCTTTAAAAAAAAAACTGAAAATCACAGTGGAAAAATTATTCAAATCCATGGTCAAACGAAGGTTAAAAAAACTAGGTTTGAACAATGATCTAAACTTATTTTTATCTACACTTTATCTCAATGAGTGTTCAAAGGCAGTTATTTGTTGATGATATGATGGATACTTATATATAGTGTGTCACAAAAAAGTCTATCACTATTCTTTTACTATCTAATTTAGAGTAAATAACGAAGAGTGACAATTTTGTTTGATTTCATTCTGTTTATTGCTTGTGTCTTTGTGTTTTTTATTAATAACTCAAGAACAGTTTGGCCGACTGACTTTAAATTTTGAACATTTCTTTCAAAATAATGGCAATTTTAAGTTTTGTAATCAAAATATTTTTAAAAGAAAAATCGTTTAAAAATTTAAAATTTCATTATTTTTAAATGGCTAAAGATAATTATTATTCTGCTGTTTAATAATGTTAATGTAAAGAAGTATACAAAACTGTAAGTCAGTTTGTAAGAAGCGTTCATGAGTTATTAATGTTTTTGATTTGTAAAAAACACAAAAAGACAGACGATAGACCCTAAACAAAGCAGAACTAGAAAAAAGGTTTTCTTAATTTTTTGCTCCTAATAAAATATAAAAAAGAGTCCAACAAGTAATAGCCAGGACACCTTTTTTTAACACTGTATTTTTATGAAGTTTTTAAGTACAGAAATGTGTTAAAGATTACAGATTTCAGAATCTTCAATAGCTCCCAGAAGTGTACTCACTTTTTAATGAATATTAAACTCCTTAACAGTAAATCCACTTGTCCAGATCTATTAACTGTATCACAGTTTAAATTGTCTTAAATAAGAGAGAAGTCTCCATAACAGTAATACCTTAAGATGGACTCACTGTAAAGAAAGACAATTACAGTAACTAGAATCCTCTCTCAACACATTAACTATGCATGAGACGTGCAAAGCTATCTTTTGTTTCCACTACTCTTGTCTCTTTTAAATACTTGTACAATGATCCTTATTTTATGTTTATTCCATATCATCAACCTTTGTTTTTAGTGAAAAAACTACAAATAAAATGTAATTTTTTTCATCAGATATATAAACACCATTCTATATTCCTATGATTATTAATTAACTCGTAGTTTTTATAAACTAGGTATGAGTTAAAAATATTTTCTAAATGGCTAACTTTAAAATGTCGGTCATTAAGTGAAATAAAGATTCAAAGATCTTAACATTTAAAATTTCAGTTATTTTTGTACAAAAATTGAGACCACCTGATAGTGAAGTAAAGTGTGTATAGACCGCACGGCGAAGGTCCGGCCTCGAGCCCGCCAAGCGGTGATAGGGAGGAGACGGGTGGAGGGCCCAATATGCCTGCAGTCCTGGAAACATTCGCTACTGTCAGACTTTCCCACGCTTGATTCTAAAATAAGTTACGTTAATTGTTATCTTCGGATGCACATTCAATACGTTTCCAGACTGCGTGCGATATATTTGCTTGTGGTTTAGCGTGTTAGGAATGTTTAGTCAAGTGTACGATAAACAATTATTTAGTTGGTTATATGTTTGTTTTTATCTAACTACTGTAGTGTAATAAGTCAGATTAGGTTTTTTTCCTTTTTTTTTCCTTAAGTGTGTTAAGAGTCTGCAGAGCCATACTGGTTTAATTCTTATAAAAACAACGTTATTTTGAATCCATATGTGTATCATTATTTATTTACCAAACGTTGTGTATGAGGTGTCATTTAAAATGCTATCATATTGCGAATTGGGTTTGCTTTTGATATTATGAATACATACGCCTAGTTTTGAAAAATAGGTGAAAATAAAAACTTCAAACTAAATAATTTTTATATTTATTCTATTAAACTAATTATGAATCCACAAAGCAGTTCAGTGAGTAATTTCACTCTTGATCAAATGCAATTTGTTTGGAAAAGACCGTTTAAAAATAACTGTTAAATTTTGACACACGTGATCATTTGTCCGGTTCGAAAAAAAAACATCGTTCTAATGAGATTTAAACCAACATGGCCGACAGCCTCTTCAGACTCTTAAGGTTGTAAAATTAGTGAACGTAAGTCCTAAATAGTTTATTCCTTTAGTGGTTCCTGCCTCAACTATGGCTCGCTTTATTCCTAAAGTAGCCCAAGGAAAAACTACTAGAAGTCAGGCTAGGGAAATTATTTGGAGAGCAAGTGAGTTCATGGCGAATGAGGCCAAATTAAGAGATGAACAACGAATCCCCGTAAAAAATCGTTAAACTGCAGTTGCATATAGCATTTCAAAAACTCTTATAAAGGAAATTCGGCGTGAAAAGTGTTTATTGGACACTTCAGCGGAAGGAGGGTGTTTGTTCACAACTCCCAAAAAATACAAGATAAAAAACAACAGCGATAGAACTAGACGATTTCGACAAATTTATTGTTAGAAAAACCGTCCATGAGTTTTATAAAACTGACGAGTCACTCCCAACTCGTCATTTTTATTTTAAACCAATTTAAATAAAAATTATATGTATTTTAATGATACGGGAAATCACAGAAATATTTTTCTTAGTGACAGTAAGAAGTATATATTTCTTAGTTACTTAATTTCAATTAAAGTTATTAAATGATTTATAATTTTAGATGATATATTTAATAGTTGTTATTGATATACGTTTTAATTTGTTAACTTTCAAACTCTTAACCAATTTGATATTTTTATTTTAAATACAGGTCTAATTATAAGAGATACCAAAATACAAATTCTCCGTAAACGCGTAAATAATCACCCTGTACGATCTGTCTGTGACCGCCTCGCTCAGAGTCGATGTTTTTATATGACTAGTAGGCCAGCCAGGAGGCCGGACCTTCAGCGCATGTACTATACCCAAGTTTGAAGGTTACTAAGAAATTAGGATACCTATGAACAACCCAATAACACCATTGTTTTCCCTATTTAATATGACTTTGTAACATTATCATTGCATTTTAAAATTTATTATAAGTTTTAAATAATTTTTTTTCCCAGTTGGAACTAAAAAATGATGGAACCTTTACTAGTTTTCTCTGTGTATCAATTTTACATTTGTATTACTCGAAAACCTGTTATTGTATTGCATTCAGATTGTAATATACGTTTTCCGGGAAATTTTCTATAAATTTAAAGTTAAATATCTTCTAATCTTTAAGCTTAATAAACCTGAAAGTTTAATAAAAATCAAAATTTGAACAAAAAGTTTTGATACATTTTCTGAAGCAACTTTATCTTTGTTTCTAGTAATCATGAAATTGATTGCTTAGTTATATAATTCTTATAAAATCAATAGTTATGATATGTTTAACAAAGACAAAGAGGGCGCACAATAAGCCTTTTGGCTGAGGGGCCATTACAAGGTACTGAAGCCTGGCCTTCCCTACCGTAAAAAAAAAAAAAAAATGGAAAATTCTGATCCTGGAACCATTATTGATTTCTAGCAGAAAGTGGCTTATCAAACTAAAGGTATTTATCTTCCAAATAACATTATACTAACACGTTTTGGAAGAGAACATTTAAGGGCTCTGCCCCTCCACCAAGTAAAAAAGTATGCTCAAAAATCCAAAATGGGTAATGTTAAACTAATACACCCACGTGGAGTATCAAATGAAAGGTATTAATCTCTACTACTAATACTAATTACTAATATACCATAAGATTTTAGAAAAGACTATGTTTATGGGCTCCACTACCCCTAAAACCAAAATTGATGCCATACTGCTTAAGAATCCTGGCGAGGCCGTAGACTTATCTTCCTCATAAGATCCACAAATCGGAGCAAACTTTCCTCAGGATTCTCTGGGAGATATGGATTCTAACTTTTCAGTTTGCAAAGTTCAACTGAGCGAAGCTCAGTCTCCCGCTATGTTTTTATGATTTATATAAGAAACAATTATAGTTATCTGGTTATGTCATTTATGATATACCTATATAAAACATTTGCTTAAATTTTTACTTTGCTTACAAATACTCCAAACATAGTATATATTTTCATAAACTTTTAAGACATTAAGCATATTTTGGCCATATCAGGAATACAATATTCAAAGTACAGCTATATTTCAAATAGTAAAGTGATAGCGTGCCCGCCCAATTACAAAAAATTTTACAATTATTTTCAAATAAACATTATTTTTCTTTTAACGAAAAGGCATTGCTTATTCCTTCGCACACCAGAATGTTCCTAATATACTTATAAACACACATGGAGGGCTTGCCAACATGGAGTAATGCAGTGCAGCCACCATAGTTTTAAGTTTGAGTTCAGTTATTTCCCTAAGAGCCAACATTTTATATTTGGAATTGTAAATGTATGGTTAAAGCAAATGTTGTGTAAGACATTTAATGAGAGTTAAGAATTAACTTGTCCAGAATAAGAATACAAGTAGCGAAAACAGTACAAATAATGAGTGTGATGGGGATCTGAGGGTGAAGCTGAATTTGTATTATTAGTAAAATTTTAAATGTATTCTATTCGTTCAATATCAAAATTGTTTTTCTTTTAAAACATTTATTTTGGTAGATCCTTTTTATTTACATGTATGCCCTCTGCTTTCTGTGATCTGGAGACATGTGAATTTTTCATCATCATTCAGTTCTTCCACTGACGTTATTTGGATCTTAAGTAACAAGATATATGGGTTTCCTACCACACTCCGTTCTCTACACACTCATGTTTTCACAAGTTCTTCATCAGCGTGAATGTAATAAAACAATATGACAAACCAGTTGAACGAATGTTAGCAGACACGTTTAAATACATTAAAAATTACAGTAACCAGTGGTGCTTATTCTACGCCTTTGTTTTTAAATGATGATAAAACAAACAGTGTAAACTTATAAATGTTCGATGAAAATATACGTTCTGTTCTCATCATTAGGTATACTGCGTAGCGAATTTTCCCTTAGGTATTGATTTCCACAGTTCCTTATTTTACACAAACAATTTGAGCGAGGAAGTTCTGGATAGAAGCAAACAATTATTTGCTCGCGCAGCGTAATAGTTGAAGTTTAGCGTTGTTTACTAAAGGGAGTCTTGAATTATTTGGGTTGGCGTCGTTGGCGATAAATCAATCGACAGTGAGTTGACGATCGATGCGGGCTACATCGTCCGTGTGAGCTCATTGAATCGGGAAGAGTGTCATTGAATTAACTGTGATGAGTCGGTCGTGTTGTCTCCTCCAGAGCTTGGCACAAGGATGTATAAATACCCGACAACGACGGTGGGTGGTGGGGCAGGGAGATGGTCGTCATGGCGACGTCGCCTCCGCCCCAACCCAGTCGGACAGTGGCAGTGCAGTGCCAGTGCTCGGCTCGACTACTGTGATGACATGATGAGTGTGCCTTTCCTCCCGCCATGGACTACCAATGTATTATCGTCTATACCATCATCACCATCCTGCCCAACAGGCCGCTGCCAGCAGCCCCACCACGCGACTCCCAGCGCGGCTGCCTTGCCTTCGTCAAGCGATGGATCAAAAGGTCTGCTGTCACAGCATTGTTGGCAAAGTCCCCAGCTTCTCGGCCAAGTTTACTGGCACTAACCCTCCGTGTTTGTGTATGCCTAGCTTCCTTCCTCATAGATGTTTACGTTGTTTGCCTCACACTTTTTCTTGTTGTCTTTCTGTTCAATCTGATTTGAAGAGAAAAGATCCCAGAAACGCTCCTCTAACACATTGCAAGAAAAAAACTAAACTTGTTGGAGGACATTTTCGTTATTGTTATGATTGTTTTATTGTTTTTGCACGAGCATCTTGCAATTTCCCCTTGTTGTGTAATGCTGTCTTGGATAATAACAATACAGCACTGTAATATTTCATTGTCATTGATATGGGACTCTAGAAAAATTGGAGTTAGTTGATTACTTATTGTTCGACACACAAACATATTATATTTAAAAGTAATCCACAATATATTCTAAATATCACAAATTAATAATTAATATCGCAATAGTTGTACACATTTTTCTTTAGTTTTATTGTTTTATATCGTGAAATGACCACATAAGCAGGACTGGCGAAGAAAAATTCCTCCCGCATAACTTTGAGGATCCAACTGACAGCGTGATATTGATAAGATCGATGGGTTTCCTAGTTGGCTAACTTTGTAACGAGAAAAGGCTGTTGCAACAGTTCGTTTAATTGTTCAGATGAGTTTTGCTATTGTCATTTTGATATCATTTTACAAATATAAAATACGTTCCGCTTGAAATAACGTATTTCATACAATATTTATCAGCAAAAAATGACAAGCTTATATGAATTCGTGAAAGAAATGCGTTTTAATAATAGTTTGGATGATGAAGATACAATAAATATTGGTATTTAAAAAAGATGACGATTATTTATTTTAATAAATGAGAACATTAAGAAATTCTGGACATCGTCGGATTTAACTTTCGTATTTCCATATACAGTATTGAGCTTATTTTCGTTAGAAATAGTTTCTGAGGAGTCTAGGTAGTTCCAATCTACGCAACTTCATAATTATTATTTAATGTGGTATTTATGTTATTAATTTTTCAGCATAAAAGTTGACCATTGAAAAAAATGACATGTATTTCTAAATTGTTGGTGGTTAGAAAAAAATGAAAATTACAAATTTACTGATTTGTAATAAAATGCTGCCAGATTCATAACTGTTAGGCAGAAGGAGACTTTTTCTGCAGCAATATTAATTTTAAACCGAAGGATCGTCATGTATTTGGACTAAAATCAGGTTGATTGTCTTAGATGAAACACGTGTTTGTGAATCAAAGTATTTTCACGGCAGCGTGCTCTATACAGGGTTCTACCGAGATACTATGTTCAGTGCTGCTAGTGAAACAATAAAAGTGAACGGCACAACACAAATGTATTAAAAGATTAGTACAAAAATTATGCTAAGTGATTTCGGTAAATCATGTTTACCATCATTTGACCAGAGGGATTCACAACAAAATGAAATGGGTGTTAAACTTTTCATTAGTCGTAATTTACCGAAATCGATAATTTTATACTTTGTGTACTTATCTTATAGTAAATTTGTGTTGTGTGTCGTTCACTTCCATTGGTAGGGTTTTGACCAGGTTTTTAAAATCTTATTCTTAAATTGAGGTAGGGATTGTTTATTATTTTTAAATATGATAACATTTGTTTCTCTTATGTAATAGAGCCCATGACATAAATGTCAATATTTTCACATTTCTGTGTAGCTTTGAAAATAGTTAGACGTTTACAACTTCTACTTAACGACATGGTTGAGGTTTATCGTATCTCGTGTAGTTCGAGGGACGTTAGGCGTGTCCTCGAGTAACGACATTCTTGTCCACTTCGGCAAAGACATTGCGAGCAGTTAATGACCGCCATGGTCAAGAATTCATATTGGTAATGGAAAGTTGCCGTGCAACTGGTCGGACCTCTAGGGATGGCTCTATACAAGCACGACAATAATACAACACTTAAGTGGCACACGAATTTATGCTTGACGTAGTTAAAATAAATAACACTGTACACGCAAGCCCTTGCAATTTAGGATTGGATATTATAGGATATCTTAACGTTTCAGTGGTGTAAAAAATATACTGATACTTACACTCTCGTGGAATTTAATATAGTAATCTCTTACAGACAAAACACATTTTGAAAGTGGCCAGCCGCTAACCAGCTATTCTTTTGTAATCGGGATATTAATTTAATCACATTTTCTAAAGAATAATCTACCTTAATGTTTAATAAAGACTAAATCGCCCATTCACACATTCAATAACAATGCGCCTATATGATAAAGATTGGTGTCTTAAAAAGTCTGCCACACCTGCCGTTATATTGGATTTGATTCTCCATAAGCATATTGCTAATGTTAATTTATTTAAAGATTGCAGCTTTTTTCATGAACGTAAACTGCTAAACGACTTTTTTTAATAACATGATTGTTAATGTCTCTTGAAATCATGTTATTTTTAATGTTATCTTTATTTATTTGTTGTATAACAACTATTGTTCGAACAATAAAATATTAGGGAGCTAATATTTTAAGCTTGTTAAAATTTGAAATACTTGTGTTAAAAAATGAAAGCGTGAAACGTTTTCCAGTAAAGTAATGTTCAACTGCAAAACGTGGGCGTCAGCTAATGATTAACACGCTGCCCGCTGATCAAGGGTCAAACCAGGATTGATCAAATCACACAACGGTTTGGGGACGGACAACCGGCCTTATGAGTTGCAAGTGGTGAGGCTCGACTGCGTCAAAATTATTTACTGACATTCGTTAGTAAATAAGGGTAATATTAAACAATTGGACAACAACCTCTTCTTACTGTAACTTAAATTATTTTTAGTTCATTTAGTTAACATTTAGTCCGGTAATATTAGGATTTTACGTAGAAATAATTCCCTAAAATGGGATACTTTGCATGTGTGTTGTATTTGTGCTCAGTAACAACAGATATACCTAAACAATCAAAACTCGTGCGTGCTGTCCGATTTGTACTCTTTTGACCACATTTCACTAACCGTTACAAATAAATAAATAAAAAAAGTTCGATTTAAAGTTTAAGAATATAGCAAAATACGTCTTTTTGGTTCTTATAATTAATTGGTCGGTAACGTAGTTGGTTCAATCCCAGCTTCATGTGCTAACGGTTCTCAGTTCGATCCCAGAGTTAAAAAATTTTGAGAAGGATCAGCTGATTAACCACCGGCTGTTCATTTGTCATTGGGCTATTAATTAATGACACTTTCTAAGGAATAGTCGGCCTTAGATTGTAACAATGACTACATTCGCTCATCACACTCATTCGAAATCCATATTCGCCCATATCTTGACGATCGTCGTCTTATGAATAAATAAAAATAAATAAATAAATATAAGTTTTGTCTTATCTTTAATGGCTATCGACAGGAGCCGACCTCGCGATTCACGATGTCAGGATATCCTTCGTAGGTGCTGATATTACGCAGTGCAATGTTGTTAAGACGTCGCTTAAAATATACGCGGCTAGCATATGTCGCGTGGTATTGTGGTAAACTGCAAGACACACTGAATTCAGAAGCAAATCCTTTTATGTTAAACTTTATCAGAGCTGAGAAAACAGGTCATTGGATATTGCACATTGCAACAATTACTGAGATGATGCCTTTGTTACATGCTGCTGGCCATACCATTTATGCAACATCAGCTCAGTTGTATTTACAGCAAATGAATAATCTTCAAATGGTTATGTCTGCAGATGAGTTTGAAAGGTTTACCATTGGTGGTTGTTTTACGATCAGGCGCCAGAATAAGGAATGGTCAGGTATATAAACGGACATTAATATTAAACAAATCCTTATGAGATTCATGAAAACGGAAGGAGGTTTGACCCGAGGTGGAGGTTTCAGTGATAACATTGTCATTAGATGGATTTTGTGTGTCCTGCTCCTGTTTCTTCTGAAATTGCCACTGCAGTTGAAGATTTTGCAGGTATGCCTACTGAAACATCAGAGCAACACAAATATTTAAGAGAGAGCAATCTGAGGAGAGACCCAAACGATAGAAACAAATTTATTAATTGGATAAAAACACATAACCCCTTTACAGTATCAGGTAACCACGTCAGTATTTCATCTGGTGTTGTTGGATACAACACTGCGACATGTGATCTCGCTATTGAGAAAGGCACAGACTCCATGGCAACATTAATGGAAAAACATTTCATGAAGAAGTTATTCCTAGAAAAGCAAGAGTAGTACCATTACCATCTATCATCTCATCAATTACAATCAGAGGAAAAGTAGTTACTATCAATATTTACAAGCAAATTATTTAATAATATTATAATTTGCTTACATAGCACTCCAGAAGAACTGAAAGAGTGTTTTAAATATGAACTGGCACCAACTGCCCTTTTCAACGAATCGTTTATGAGGAAAGCTACAAAATACTCTCTAGTTACTGCTTTCAAAGAAGAAGATCACTCTGTTATTCCTAAATAGAATTGCATCTATATCGTCGATGGAGGATATGGATCTATACCTGTTACACTGTGTAGGTGTAGTGTGGCCTCAGCCTGCTACATATGGCGATGTAGTGAATGTACATTTGGGTAAAAATACTATTATTTTATTTGATGACTATCCAATAATTGGTTCGTTACTCAGTAAACTATTATTGCAAGTAAACTATTGGTTATAACAACATTATTTTATTACATTGCGCATTATAAACCTATGAATTAAACACATGCTTATTTTAAATGTTTTTCTTCTCTAATTGTCTTAATTCTTGATGCAAACAAAGCACTTAGGCTACTTTAATTTGTGTGCCCTACACGGCGAGACATCAGTGGAAGATCTGGCCACCACCAAGATGGCGGACCCGGCTTCAACTGCTATGGTACGGCTTGCCGATGCCTACTCTGTTTCTATATCTTGCTCTGTGGTGTCAGTAGTTTTATGGGTGGTGTTGCTAAATTTAACTATCGCACTAACATTGCGCTTTGCTTATTATTTATTGACACGATGAGGATGAAAATGACTCACGAATGAGTGTTGATGATGAAATGTAGTCTTTGTTACAAGCTAAGATATCATATACAGTGACAGACGAATTGCTGTGAATAACTACTTGTGCCATTTCAAAACTACTAATGTGTTAACATTTTACCCTTTTCTGTTTAGTTATTTAAGCACTAATGTAAATGGTAAGCCATTTGAAGTTCAAACTTCGCCGTTGATTCCCTAAGTCTAGTTTAGGGTAAATATAACTTTAAACACACAGCTAAACTATAATTACATGTTGGACGTTTATCATGGTTATGATTGCGGCAAAGAAACGGAACTTTATTCATTGATAACATATCAGGTGTGCACGATAAAAAGCGCCCTGATCAAGTCAGTACTATACTGCGTTAAAAACGAAAATAAAAAGCAATAATTTCTAGTTTTTATAAAACTTTTTAGTGTACTGGATACTTGATATAAAAAGGAAGTTTTTATCGACGGCCAGTTTTGTGAGCTTACAATGTATTAATCTGTCATTGTCGTGATTTTCGGTTTTGTTTATGTTAAGTAGTTCTGATTGAGTTTCTTAATTCTACAATTAAATCAAAATAATGCTTTATGACAACCCTGAGATCTAACATTCTATCAGGAAATCGCCCTTTCGGTTTATTTTAAGTGTTTTTTCATTGGATATGAATTAATTGTTTGTTTCTTCATCGTCATTTAGACATGGTTCATGTCAGTGATACATCTGTATTTTTCACTGAGGAAATATTCAAATTAGTGTATTTTGGCTACAAATTTCAAATACTTACGTATGATGGCCATATTTAGCACTCAAATAAAACGTGTAAATTTTAGTCTTCGTAATATGTTATGTGTTGTGTCAAGAATTAATTGTCGAGGAATTTTTCGTCAGGAGCTGTTTTAAACTTAAGTATGTATTTATTACTATTCAATCTGTGTATTAGCATTGATTACAATCTTATGTATTAGCCTTTTGAAATGCATCACGCAATGCAATTTCGCAAAATGCAACACGCTACACCTATATTACAGTTCACGCTCACAAATATTCATCAAGAAATGCAAATTTATAATAATAGGCTGTTCAAAGTATCTCGATTAAAATTGTTTTTGTGACACATCGAGACTTTGTAAGTGTTTAAGATCGACCCAGAGTGTATCTTAAGATGAAAGTGCATAATGCAATAGAAGAATACTTTGGTATAATTTATATCCATACGATATTAATTTTTGGACTGGATAGACCAGTTAACTATTCTTCACCCACTGTGTAATCCCATTTAAAAATGTTCATGGAAACAAGGTAGACTGTAGGCTACGTGTTGGCACCGTAGTAGTGAGCCCCGTCCATAACGCCATCAGCAGCAGTGAGCATTGGTTGATTTGGTCAACTCTAACGAATAAAACTAGAGACATTTAATTATTAGTACACAAATATCACTATGAATAATAATGTAAACAACAACAACAGTACAACAAACTTGTACAGTTCATTACAGTTATTTTGTTCTATCAAACACTGTTGCGAAAGTCTAACACTTAAAAGACAGGCCCGTGATGCATGGCAGTAGAGCGGTGGAACGATTCTCCTCCGCTACTCAAGGGGCTAAATTAATCAGTTAGGTCACAATCTGTCCAGCCCAATTTAATTCATGCCTTTTCACTAAAAAGTGTTGTTTGTTAACAATAAAGATTAATTGATTTATTGTGGTCACGTCTTACAACTATTTCCATTTCTTCAGACTTATTTAGTTAGCTGTTTAATGTGCCTTTTCGCTGGGCAAACTAGTTTTTTAAGCTACGTCAATGTAACAAAAAAAGTATCCAGGTAATGTAACGAAAACGTCGCCTGAACCCTAAAAAAATAATCGCTACTCGGTTTCAATTTACTTTTATTTCTCCTTTTCCTTTAGTAATTTTATTTTCCGTTGCCAAGGAGACACTTTCATTCTATTATCCTTTCTCCCAACGAAAATGTGACTTCTGAACTTTGTCCGAAAGTAAGCAATATTCTAGCGGCACAAATATATTCCCAAACTCTTAACAATTACCAATAATAATTCACTTACGAATGAATGTAGATTTACTTTAATTTTTATTAATTTTAAATTTCTCCCATTGAGCTACATATACAAAGTATCAGGCTATATAAAAAAAATTAAGCAAGAATATATTTTTCGTAACCTCGCAACAGGTTTGTCAATAAGTAATGTGTTGTAGAAGAGTACCATCCTTAGTAATAGTTTTCATGAATTAAATTCTCTTCCTTAGAAAAACGTATAGGCAATTTTATGTCATTTAAATAAATTTTAGTAGTTCTTAGCATATTTTGTAGATAAACTGTACACTTACTATTAAGTAGTTCACAATCTCAGTAACCAATTATAATTACAAAATCACTGTCTAGTTTGTAATGCATATTACTATGCCTTTGGAGTAATTGATTAAACTCCAACTTCATTAACTAATGGTTGTTAGTTCGATCCCAATCAGTCATCACAAACGTTGAAAGGGATCAGCTGATAATCAACAGCGGTTAATTTGACATTAATTGATGCCACTTTCTAAGGAATAGTCGGTCTTAGTTTGTATCAGTGACTATATTTACTCATCTACGCTCATCACACCCATTAAACATTCTAATTCGCCCATATCTTGACGATCGACGTCTTAAGAATAAAGAAAGTCCAGTTGTAGGCAGTGTAATATGTCCGATAAAGGGCCATTACGGATTCGGCCATAAACTCACCCCTTCGCTCTTTTGACCCTTGTACGTCGGGGTTGTCTTTGATCTTGTAGCCATTTATCTTCCTCCCTGTGTTCTATTCATCGCCACAATATGACACCATTTACCACTTTGCCCTTACGTAGACAGTCTATAGTCATCTCGCCCTTGTGATTACCGCCTGCCCGCACAGCTAACACGTTATGGCTACGTGTACTAGATAGTTTTTATATTGGCGTTATTCACGTATTAATGCTATAATATTTTAGTAAATAAGGCACACATACGTAATAACAAAAAATATTAATAAGCACTTTATACAAAACAAGATTACACTCTGCTGTAGGTCATCATTATCAGATTATGACGTATCGAGTAATATGTCCGTTACAATGCCATATATTAGACGCCGACACAACCTTATGCGTATTTTAAGGCTAATTTGAATGATGATATGAGTATGGGTGACCTGTGTTGTCTGGTTTCTGAGTTCGACTTACACTCAGAAAGGACCATTTATTAATAACCCAATAGCCAGGGCAACGTAGGGATCTACAGCTTTAAGTGGAATCCGAACCACGTATTATTTTTTCTGATTTTCATCTATTTGCTAAGCCTAATACTCAGTGCTCTCTCTTGCACAACATCCAGACACTGACTAACACCCAACATGGACACTCCAGACTTCTCTGGTAGTGTCAATGCAGATAGCTCTATGATGTTACCTATAGAGTAACATAATGATAGCAAATATAGTAAATAACAACTATATTTAATGCGTATTATAAACGTATGAAAATTAGCCAAAAAATCGCCAGCTATTTTAGGAAAAAATAATAGCCAGCTCGAGAGTTTAGTAAAAACGCGTTTAGTTTCGTAATTTTATAATTAATTAAAAATTTTTTATAAACTTTTTTTCAGAATGACGAGGCTAATATCCCGGAGCTCGCGGGTTCGGTTCATTTAAGGCGTGTTGGTTTTTGTCATTGGTTGGCTGGTAGTTAATTGTTAGTTTCATCGTCTTCATTTAGATATTACTCATGTCAATAAGGCATCTTTGCTTTTTACCAAAGGAATATTCAGATTAATGTATATTTGTTACAAATGTTAAAAGCTTACGTAGGGTTGCCATTTCTGAGGACTCGTATAAAATGAGTAAACTGTAGTCATCATAATTTGTTTTATGATGTATCTATTACGTAATCACTGCTAATTACTTTATGTAAGTCACTACAATTAACATACATTAGATGATTAAATATTTGAAAACAGCAAACAACGTCTGTTTGTGGTAAAATGATTGTAATTTAATCAAGCCCAACAATCTATCCCGTACATTTAAGGCATAAATATTATAATACACATCGAAATCAACCGCATTAAAATGCAGAACCTTTCTCTGATAAAAATCTCTTAACGCGTGGCCATTAATTAAAACAGGCTTATCGCTTTGGCTTTAACATCATTGTTTAATGTATTGAACGGATTAAATTGATCAAGCTAGATCCGTTTTATGCTGCAGTTTAAATAAAAACTATACTTTGAAATTATGTTAAAAGATAAATAATAACTACGAAGGCCTGTCTTTTATTATAATAATAACAATAAATAAAATAAAAGCAATTTGGTTTAACGAAAGTGAAATATGTAGCATGCACAATCATTGCATGACAAGCTAGGCCATGCCAGTGGTTGCACAATCGCAAAAATACATCAGCATGGAACGCCGTCGCGATATAGAGTAAATAAGTCTAGCTACAAATTTCGCATATTAATCAAGGGCGTGATAAATCGATAAACTGGGACTCTGTCGTGGAGGTGACACGCACGTCTAGTCCTGGCTTGCTCTCGTATTTTCAACGGCTGAACTACCTTCTCGTCCCTCCTGTCGTGGATATGTGACACGCACTTCTGGACCTGATTTCCTCTCATGTTTTCAACGGCTGAATGAGCTTCGTACCTTGTGTTGTGTACTTGAGGCACTCACGTCTGGTCTAACTTGGTATCGTAATTACAACGGCTGAACGACCTGCAGGCGAGGACTCACGTCTGGCCTGAATTTCTCTCGTATTTACAACGGTTGAACGACATTAGTCCCTTTTTCTTTTAAGCGAGGTACTTTCGACTGGCCCTGATTTGCTCTTGTATTTGTAAGTTTGCAACGGTTGAACGACCTATGTTCCTTGTGTCGTGTATGTGAGATACTCACGTCTGGCCCTGATTCGCTCTTGTACGCATTTGCAAAGGTTGAACCATCTTTGTCCCTTGTGTCGTGTAGGCGAGGTACTCAACGTCTGGCCTGACTTGCTCTCGTATTTCTACGGTTCAACATTCAACGACCTTTGTCCCTTGTGTCGTGTAGGCGAGGCACTCACGTCTGGCCTGACTTGCTCTCGTATTTAGAACGGCTGAACGACCTTTGTCACTTGTATCGTGTAGGCGAGGCATTCACGTCTGGCCTGACTTGCTCTCGTATTTACAACAGCTGAACGACCTTTGTCCCTTGTGTAGGCGAGGACTCACGTCTGGCCTGACCTGCTCTCGTATTTGCAACGGCTGCTTTATATTTTGTATCATCGCGGTGCGTGCTGGATTTATGGATTTGGAGTGTACTGTACACATGTTGCGACTCAATTGTTCTTGCTCAGTTATCCCTCACTGTCATAGTGTTTTGGACTTAAGTGATGGTGATGGTACATATTACAACTAATTCCAATATTGTTAGTTCCGTTCCGTGATTAAATTGGCCCTTGTGGTATTCCTGGCACGATATATACGGTACTAAATATTACGTCTAACACCCTCCTTATATATGTTTATGTTAATTTACCAGCCATAACCTAAACATGAACAGCGGCACGCACTAAGGCCCAAAGACACTTCATTGTGGCATGTTTTGTGCGATATAGTGAATTTTATATTGTGACAAACTATACATTCACTTATATTCTCGTTCCGTTTATTATTTTCACGTAGCTTCCCAAAGTTTATACAGATATAGCAAAATAACGCTCGATTTGATATTTTGCTGTCTATCTGCATGATTAATTCGATTACTACACACACAATGTGATACTACTGATTTTATACACACACATATAATCAAGGACCATACACGCATTTCGGAACATCTTAATGGTGCTCCACTTTTGCCGACATACATATAAGAGCTGATGTTGCTCATGACACTGGACTGAGCTTAATTTACTCTTTCGGTTCTTTTTAGCATGTCATGTGATCCAACCAGATCAGATAGGAGGGACGTGATAGTAGGCTACGTAACGTTTTACTCCGCTTCTCCCCTTCCAAATTGCGGTCCCATCTAGGTTTAGTAATAGCAGTAACGAGCGGTAAATATGCTCGTTTACCGATTGTATCGTTGAATGTGATAGATTTGTCGGATAGGAATGAAGCGAATCAAGCGATAGTATGCTACGTAACGTTTTATTCCTCTTGTCCCTTTCGATATCGCGCTCATATCCACACGTAACAATAGCACGCTTGTTTGAACCGATTTGCCCGTTCGATGTGATCAATTTTATCGGACATGAAGTGATAGCGCGCACTTATCGCCGTTTTATTCCACTCCGCCCCTCCTGACATGGCGTTCATGCTAGACTCCAAGGTCACGAAATGACATGAATCATGTCTGCTACGATCTTACATATATAAATGGCTGATCATGACAGGTTGAAACGAAATAAATACGCAATAATTGATAATCTAGAAAAATTTCCATTACAATTTAACTCATTTAGTTTTGATATTTAAACAGATATCGTAATAGTTTCAAACAACTTCCTTTTATATGACATTATACCACAAATATGAATGATTACAGCATTACATGCATAATAAAACACATTCATTGTTGTATTTTGATGTATTCATCAATACATAGCCTACTGATGAAGCTATCTGAAGTCAAGCCAATTCACAAAAGTAACTCAAAAGGTTTAATACAAAATTATAGACCAATCTCTTTGGCAAGTACAATGTCAAAAGTTAATGGAAAAATCATTCATGCAAAACTTATACATTTTTTTAGTCAAACAATAAATTAGTACCAGGGGACCGACCTTCACTCAGTTGCTAAACTGAAGAGGTCCTATATAAAATCCATATCTCTCAGAGAATCCTGAGGATTGTTTGTTGATGCTCTACCTTGTGGGTTATTAATAAGTTTTGTTTCGGAGGTCTTCTGAGTTTACCTTTAGCCTCTTTGTGGAACTCGGTCTGCGGCCTCGTCAAAACGCTCTGCTACAGGTCCCTTTGTGGAATTCGGCCTATCGCCTCGCAGGGGAAAGTTTAGTCTGCGGCCCCTCCGAAGCACTCTGTTACAGTCCGCTTTGTGGATCTCGGCATGTCGCCTCGTGAGGAAGATTGGCCTACAGCATGCCAGGAATCTTAAGCAGTATGACCATGAATTTTGGTTTTTGGGGCAGTAGAGCTCATAAACACAGTCTTATCTAAAATATGATGGTATTTTAGTAAGTAAGAGAAGAATACCATTAACTTGATACTTCACTTGGGTGTATTAGTTTGACATTACTCAATTTTGGTTGTTGTTAATCTTATTCTACAAAATGCAAAATAAATTACATTATACTGCTAAGTAACTATAGCAACACAGACGAAAACCACGGTACCTAGAAAAGAAGACGCTAAGTATGCGCATCTCCCATGATGTAATATGTACTAAATGGTAAAAATGAACACAAAATACTGTTCTAATGCCCACAATTACAATTCCAGCTGATAAGTGATAAATAAATTGATTACTCTGTAGCTGAATGCTTCTAAGCAATTGGTAGATTTAGTTATCAGTATTTAATAGAATAAAAAAAATGAGCTAATTTTGCCTATGTGACATGGCAGTCTACTGCGCAGCCTCGTCGTGCGTGATACACAGGAAGACTAGGAGCTTCTGGGGCAGAAATCAGAATTTTCCCAGGGTTGAGATTTGTTTTAATCGATTTCTCAGGTCAAAACCCCCTATATAAATTTAAAAATTAAAAATCGTTGGAGCCACAAAATGTTTGTCCGGACGTGGCTTTTTTTAGATAATAAGATGTAATGAGCAATTTGGATTTACATCTTAGGAAAACTTTGAGTTCACAAACACCTTTTTTCTCTTTTATAAATAGTACTCTTGTAGCTTTGGATGAGTCGCAGCTAACTGCTATTGTCTTCTGCGATTTGTACAGGGCTTTTGATTATATGGATTATGCATTGTTGCTTGAAAAGTTAAATTAGTCGGAAAAGTTTAAGGATCAGCACTAGAAATTCTCGAATCTCACGTTTAACTATTTTCGCTGATGATACCATTGCCCATTTAAAGAGGAAAACCTTCTGAGACACTACAGATGTCATTACAAAAATAAGCAAATGATTTTGCAATCATGGTTTGTTACTTAATAAAGATAAAACAAATGTACTTCAATTTAAATTCAAATCTGACTCAGATACCACATCAACATACAGATACTACATACAGATACTGTAAAATTTTTAGGTGTTTACCTTGACTCAAATCATAAGTGGACTGATCATATTGTACTATTAAACAATAAACCTGGTTCTGCTAGGTACGCTTTGAGTGTACTCGTAAAAGTCACCTCCTTATCAGTTTACATGAATGTTTATTATGCTTATGTATGTTGTATTTTCTTTTATGGGGTAATTCTGTGAGGCACCCTCTCCTGATGCTAGAAAAATCCTGATAAGTGAAACATTTATTACTAGGACAATTATTGTTAGTTGTAATTTAAGAACTAGTTGTTAGTCGATTTAAAAAAACTTAACATTCTCACATTGCCTTCAATTTACATTTTAGAATTAGCTAATTTATTTTATAAAAGCCCTTATCTTTTTGAAAAACATACATTCTTTCATGGTTGTAGCCACAAGAAATTGTACAAACTTCCAATACCCACATCATAAAACCAAGAAATTTGAGACAGGTTCGTTATATAAGGACTTAAAAGTTTTTAATACAATTTTATACTCAATAAAAAGTCTCTGTTATGTAACATTTTGTTTCAAAGTTGAAGAGTTTTTTATGTGAAAGAGTCTATTACTCTGTAAATGAAATGTTCAATTATGATGTTTTAGTTTAATTGACGTAGGTACAGTTTTAACTCGCATAGCTTTGTAGGTTTTAAAGTTGAATATTAAGAATTTATCTTAAGAATAGTTCTGACCATGTACTTGTTTGTGTATTACAAATTTTTGTAATAGATTCAACAAATGTTATGTACAATAAAGTATTTGAATTTGTTTGTTTTCATTCGTTCAACAGTTTTAGTTTTTCAAACTATTTTGTAATAAACAAGTTATTATAATTTTTTTGAATTTTTTGGTTTATGTGCCTATGATTACTTCTGTTACCTATGTATTCTATATACATTAACACTTGTTCAACATTTAATCCCAGTTACTGGTTAGTTTTTGCCATAAAAAAAGAAACTTATTTTAGTCCTTTTAGTTATGTTATTAGTTATTAGTATTAGATGTTATTAGTAGTAACATCACTACCACCGTATGTGGATGGGTGGGCGAGTGTGTTACTACCACTATACGTGTATGGGCGGGTGGGTGGGTCAATACCACTGTACGTGTATGCGCGGGTTGTTAATTTTGCTAATGTAAAACTCTTAGCAATAAATATTAATTTGTTTGTTTGTTTTTTTTCTAGCCACCACATATTCTGTTAAACAAACCTATATTTACGTCTATATTTTAAAATGTGCCCAAAAAATATAAAAAATAAAATATCTAGCTATGGTCGCAAATTTATTTGTGTTAGAATCGAGAAAAATAGAGAAACAAAAGTGTGAAAGCGAGATTCATTAGAAATTAACAAACCTGATTAGAATCAGCATACTTAAAATATCTATCTATGATCGCAAATTTATTTGTGTTAGATTCGAGAAAAAGATAGCTGAGAGTATGAAAGCGAAATGTTTTCATTTAGGAACTAATAAACATGATTAGATGAGCGTTTTACGCCAATGAGCAGGCTCCCTGCTTGAAGGGTTGCCATGGTGTTAAATCAATCTTCTTAGCCTACTTCTCTCTTCTTCTTTACCAAAATCCACAGGGACATTTTTTCCTTTCAGTGGATTAATGGGGATTAGACACAGCTTAATTTTTAGTTTTAGGTAAATTTGAGTTGTCACAAAAAAATAGAATACATGCAAGTTGGGGTATCAACTAGGATAGATTTACCCTTAGAAAGAGCCAATTAATGATTAATGACTGATAAGTCAGGTCATGAGGAACCTACAGTTACTGTGGAGTCAGTCCTAACCTCATAGATTATGTCATTAATAAAATATTTCAAGTGTTAAAATCACTGTCCAAAAACCCTGTATAGTTATGGCTGTGGTTTAATATTATTTAGATTTCTATAGTAAAAAACCAAAGTATATAGGAGCACAGTTTTTAACTTACTAACCATATTAAATTGATAGCAAATATTAAAACAATTTAAAACTTAACCAAAAAGTTACTTGAGCAACCAGGTGGGCAAGGTTTCTAACTACTAGTTTTATTACTTTATTTGATTTAATGAATCTCGACTTGAGCATGCTCAGTGGTATTTGAATGATGCTCTGGCATATAGTATTGTCAAGAGCACATTGTGTCAAACATTTTACAACAATAAGAAACAAAAGGAGACAATATCAACAATTAACATCCAGAAGGTTTACTTGTACTCAACCTTGCATTTTTAAAGGAGCAGGTTCTGAGAGTGTTGTAAGTTAAAATGTAACTTACAACACTCTAAGGCGTTTACGGTTACAGCAGGCTAATATCATCAGACTGCTGTAAGAGCTGTCTGAAGTCAAGTCGAGAGATTCATTATTCTTATTATTGCCATAAAGAAAAATGATCTAAACTGTCTATTAACTGTTTAATCTGATTTAAATATATTGATTTGGGTTTTATTGGTGTTCAATGTTATTATATTATATTAAACCAGAATAAGAACTTCACTTCATTAGTTTTACCTAAGATTATAGAACTACCCTATTATGTTTTTTATATAACCTACCATAAGTAAAAAGAATAAGTACTTTGTTGTCAATAAAATGTATTTACAATTGGTGTTTTACAGGTGAGTTGTTGGTTTGACACCTGTGGTGAGTTTTACATAAGAGCTGTTAATTGCATGATAGTTCATTAATAGTTTAGTTTTTAATGCATGTAACTACATATAATCCTGACTGGGCAATGTATAGTCCTCATCGTAAAACTAAATGAGTTTTATCTGAAAAATTTCAACACTATGATAAAAAACTAGCATTAAATTACATGTTTTTACAAAATTTTGTTGACTTTTAATAGAATATCCAGGTTTTTATAAAAGGAACAGTTTGTTGATTTCATAAAAACTTTTAGTTAAATTGCTGTAAAAGTGTTGAAAAAATTTCTGTTATAGTGAACTTGTTAATAAATGTATTGATAGAGGAATTTAAGAATGTATTCTCCATGTACTTTTACAATAGTACTATTGCCTTGCTAATAGCTAACAAACATTATGCCACCTGCTAACAAACACCTTGCCGGTGTGGTGGCTTAGTGGCTAAGACTTCACACTGCAATGTCCAAGGTTCAAATCCCAAACTGAGCCAATGGTCAGTACTTCACTTGTTGAATAAAGTTCACGTACAATATTGTAAGCCCACGTGAACTGGTAAGAAAAGTTTTACTAAAAAAAACTATTATACTTAATTCTGGAGATGCAGATACGTATGATAGAATCCACTCACGTTTGTTTCCGTGTTCTGTCACATCAAAACTCACTCTGCCCTGAACAAGTACAAAACTGTCTTATTCTATAATATTTTCACTGAATAAAACATTATTTATCATTCTTTTGTATACGTTTTTATATTTGTTACTTATCAGAATATGGAATGCAAGAAACAACTGGTTGTGTTTGTCAATTAGTAGTTGATTCACTTAATATAAATGAATTATATTGAAAACATCTTTCAATAATATCCCCTGTAAGTTTGATTTTCTGAATAAGTCTTTTTCATAAATAATACTATTATGTTAAATAAACAATATGTCTGGTTAATATATAATTTTCAAAAGGAATAAATTACTAAAACAGTATCATCAATCAATATTTTTAGAGCAGAAAGTAGCACGTCAACTCATTCTAAGGCTTGTGCAATGAACGAAACTTTATTTGGGTAATAGTGTTAAGACTACAGTGTTAAGAAATTAATGATGGAATAGTCCTGTCAGACAAGATAACGTACACAAAGTAAGTTATATGTATTGTAATTTTTTTCTAATCAAATAATAATCTTAACTGTATATGTTTAGCATTTATTCCTAATTACTACCCTTTTGGTTTACCCTTCCTAATTATGCTTTTTGGTTTACCCGACTTTTTCGTTATCTGTCAACGGTTTAGTCTTGTGGGGGCGTCTACTGTATTCTTGTTATCGCCTCTAAAGTTACAAATACATTATCTTGTCAAACAGTTTACCCTCTGCTCTTGAGTTGTCACCTCCTACGTTACACACACAAATTCTCTTGTCAAACAGGTTACTCCCTGCTCTTGTGTTGTCACCTCCATAGTTACATACACATTCTGTTGTCAAACAGATTAGTCCCTGCTCTTATGCTATTTTCTGCTAAATTACACATACATTCTGTTGTCAAACAGGTTACTCCCTGCTCTTGTGTTGTCACCTCCGAAGTTACATACACATTCTGTTGTCAAACAGATAAGTCCCTGCTCTTATGCTATTTTCTCCTAAATTACACATACATTCTGTTGTCAAACAGGTTACCCCCTGCTCTTGTGTTGTCACTGCATTACACACACATGCTGTTGTCAAACAGGTTACCTCCTGCTCTTGGGTTAGCACACCCTAAGTAACACATATTCTCATGTCAAAAAGGTTACTCCCTGCTCTTGTGTTAGCACCTCCGAAGTTACATACACGTTCTGTTGTCAAACAGATTAGTCCCTGCTGTTATGTTTTATCTCCTAAATTACACAGACATGTTGTTGTCAAACAGGTTACCTTCTGCTCTTGTGTTAGCACCTTCTAAGTTACACACATATTCTCTTATCAAACAGGTTAGCCCCCACTCTTATATTACCAGCTCACCACTTATCCATATTCGAGGAAAAACCATCTTATAGTAGGGGCCTAAGTTACATACACATTCTCTTGTCAAACAGGTCACCCCTACTCTTATGTTGCGCCTAAGTTACACACACACACACGTGCATGCATGCACAAACACACGCACAAACACGCACACGCACGCACGCGCACGCACGCGCACGCGCGCACACACACACACACACGCACGCACGCACGCACGCACGCACGCACGCACGCACGCACGCACGCACGCACGCACGCACGCACGCACGCACACGCACACGCACACGCACACGCACACGCACACGCGCACGCGCACGCGCACGCGCACGCGCACGCGCACGCGCACGCGCACGCGCACGCGCACGCGCACGCGCACGCGCACGCGCACGCGCACACGCACACGCACACGCACACGCACACGCACACGCACACGCACACGCACACGCACACGCACACGCACACGCACACGCACACGCACACGCACACGCACACGCACACGCACACGCACACGCACACGCACACGCACACGCACACGCACACGCACACGCACACGCACACGCACACGCACACGCACACGCACACGCACACGCACACGCACACGCACACGCACACGCACACGCACACGCACACGCACACGCACACGCACACGCACACGCACACGCACACGCACACGCACACGCACACGCACACGCACACGCACACGCACACGCACACGCACACGCACACGCACACGCACACGCACACGCACACGCACACGCACACGCACACGCACACGCACACGCACACGCACACGCACACGCACACGCACACGCACACGCACACGCACACGCACACGCACACGCACACGCACACGCACACGCACACGCACACGCACACGCACACGCACACGCACACGCACACGCACACGCACACGCACACGCACACGCACACGCACACGCACACGCACACGCACACGCACACGCACACGCACACGCACACGCACACGCACACGCACACGCACACGCACACGCACACGCACACGCACACGCACACGCACGCACACGCACACGCACACGCACACGCACACACGCACACGACCACACGCACACGCACACGCACACGCACACACACACGCACACGCACACGCACACGCACACGCACACGCACACGCACCACGCACACACCACCAACAGCACACGACCCACACACGCACACCACACGCACACGCACACGCACACGCACACGCACACGCACACGCACACGCACAACACACACACACATCATCACAGCCTACGCACACGCCCCACAAGCACACCACAACACCGCACCACCACCACCACAACCACAGGGACATTTCCTCACGAACAGGCACACACACACACATCTACACATCACACACACTTACATTCCACAAAACAACAACACACAGTCAACAACACACACTAAACCCTACGACACACACCACATACATATTAAGACACAATCAGGCAAACAACCACACAGTTACTGTGGATCATCCACCTAATAGACATCAACAACAATCAACAAATCACACACACACAAAAACCTACATAGCATCACACATAAACAATAAACACACACCACAACAACACACCACACACAACTCCAACCACAACAATGACAGCACAACACAAACCAATAAACACCCCACACATCACTACAACCACAGCAAAGACTAACTACATCATCTATACCACACAACTCACATCACAACCGACCACACACCACACAACTACACACACATCACGCACAACAAACACGACACATATCGTCAACAAAACAACAAAGAACACAACAGGACACAATCACACACACACACCACAACACTACCAACCTCATCACACGACATTCAAGTGATATTACATAAACATCGAACTACAACACCAAGCGTACCTACACAGCAATATCACAACCTCAACGACTAACAATCACAGATCATATCAACTCCACACAGCACAACAATCACACACTGTCATAACAATAACGATACAAAAAGCACACACACACAGTCACAACATCACATAATTAACCAGAACAAAACTTCACTCACACAACTAACCAACAAACAACACCACATATTTATCATCACAAACCTACCAACACAAAAACACACACACACACACACAACACATTCACACAACGATTTACACAAGACTCCTTGATGACACACCACACATCCACACACCATAAACACTAACACAGACAGCACAAATCACAAACGTAATCTAAATCACATCACACAACACACACACGACACACACAGTACACACCCCACCAACACACAAATACTTATCAAACAATTCAACACACTCAAAACACAACACATCAATACATTTACAACAAGCTAACAACACACCAGGTTCACAAACGAACATTACCATTCACAACACACACTCACAAATCGCAAAGGTTGACAAACATACCACAATGCACACAAACAGTACACACACACAATTCACAACACTACACACACAGATTACAATAACACCTAACAACACAACACACACATACCACCCCAACAACACACACACCAAACACACAGGCACACATACACACTACACACTCACACACCAGCAAATCCACACACACAACACCAACACCACTACTCCACACTTCAAAACACACACAACTAGAACCACGTGAACTAACAGCACACTAAAAACACACACAAAAATCCACAACACACACACAACAACACACAAATCCACCACCAGTCCAGCTACACACAAAACTCACCACACACAACAAGCACAACAACGCCTTACATAACATCACACAAAACACCACACACCATCATTCACACACACTATCATCACACACACACACAACACAACACAACATGCACTACACACATCACACACGATCACTAATAACACAAATTACATAACACATCTCACATCAAACCACAAACAATTCTACAACACTTCCAAATCAACACACACAACACAACACAACTACAACTACAAAACAACAAAACGAATAAATTACTAAACAAACACAACAACACACACCAAAACACACACACACACAACACACTCTCACAACAGCACACACACACACACACACACTACCACACACACACACACACACACACACAACACACAGCACACACACACCACACACACAACACACACACACACACTGCATCACACACACACACACACACACACACACACACAAGACACACACACACACACACCACACACACACACACACACACACACACACCACACACACACACACACACACACACACACACACACACACACACACACACACACACACACACACAACGACACACACACACACACACACACACACACACACACACACACACACACACACACACACACACACACACACACACACACACACACACACACACACACACACACACACACACACACACACACACACACACACACACACACACACACACACACACACACACACACACACACACACACACACACACACACACACACACACACACACACACACACACACACACACACACACACACACACACCACACACACACACACACACCACACACACACACACACACACACACACACACACACACACACACACACACACACACACACACACACACACACACACACACACACACACACACACACACACACACACACACACACACACACACACACACACACACACACACACACACACACACACACACACACACACACACACACACACACACACACACACACACACACACACACACACACACACACACACACACACACACACACACACACACACACACACACACACACACACACACACACACACACACACACACACACACACACACACACACACACACACACACACACACACACACACACACACACACACACACACACACACACACACACACACACACACACACACACACACACACACACACACACACACACACACACACACACACACACACACACACACACACACACACACACACACACACACACACACACACACACACACACACACACACACACACACACACACACACACACACACACACACACACACACACACACACACACACACACACACACACACACACACACACACACACACACACACACACACACACACACACACACACACACGTGTTAAACAGGATTGGCATCAAATTACGAGTTTACTTTAATTTAAAGTGGATATGTTGAAATAATTATTTATTATCAACTAAAGAAAAGTCCCAACATTTTGCCCAACATTTGCAATCATAAATTGTTAAATAAATACACACAAACAGTCTTTTTAACAGCACATCACTATTTTCAGTCAACCAATACCACTAGTTTTGGTTTATAATTTAATAAAAAGAAAATGTCCCAAGAAAAATATAATAGTGGTAGAGCTTGTTGGCATGAAGTAATGCTACTGAAGTGTTGGCTACCAGACAAAAACAAGTCTACTATCGATATGTTAGAAAATATAATAGTGTTAGAGCTTGTTGGCATGAAGTAATGCTACTGAAGTGTTGGCTACCAGACAAAAACAAGTCTACTATCGATATGTTAGAAAAATTACATAATATTTAGTACATACACTACAACATAGTGCTCTATAATGGACCATAAAACAGCTGATGTTTTGAGACTCAAAATTTAACATTGGATGGTAAATATATTTGTGTATAAAATCAATGATATAGGACATTGCAATATTGACAACCACTTTAATTAATTAAAGATGGAAAAACAACTAAATGAAAAATACAGTGCACTAAATTCACGAAATTGAAGACATACTTGTATTATATTGACCATAAAACTAAGTTTAGGCCTAAACACAGTTATATACAATTATATTACTGTATATAGTTAAAAACTATTTACTTGAAAAAAATCAACTGACTTGAACGTTTATTTTTGTTGCCGACCGCTGCTCAGAACAGAAGCTATTCTGTTCCTGGAAGGCAGCGGAGAATGTGTGTGTAACGTAGGAGGGGACAACACAAGAGCAAGGGGTAACCTGTTTGACAAGAGAATGTGTGTATAACTGAGCAGGTGATAACAAAAGAGCAGGGAGGTAACTTGTTCATTAAGACTGTTTAGATTCTTGATTAACCAATAGCCCTGCTGTTCCATTATATTCTTGACTATTATAGTATTATTGTGCTCACTAACATATTTTTGGCATTACTTGACAGCATTCATTAGTAAGAAATCATAATTACTCTCTCAGTTGTCATGATTTATATCATAATTAAAACCATTGTAACATGTGTTCTACTGTAGGTACTGATGTCAATTGTTCTCCTTTACTCTACTAATGTACAGCTAACTTGACTCACAAGGTTGATTTTTGTATCTATAGTTTTTCAATTTTAAATATTTTAGTTTTATATTTTACTGTTAAATAGTATATTACATGATTACTGATTTTTTGAGCTTCTTCCAAAAATCTAAAGATGTGTATTTATGGGCGATTAATTCCTGTGCAAACACTTTATTCTGACATGTATTAGGTTTTTGCTTTTGTTTATATGTTTCAATTTTAATAATTAGTGGTATTGGAGTCTTTTAAACATGAAATTAGACATATTTTATGTATGATGTTATAGACTATATCATTTTGGTCATTTGTTGAATGTACATAATCTTAAGGACAGACATCAGTTGTAGGGAGGCAGAATAGATATCACTTAGCTTATGTACTCACTTTCACACTAAAGGGCCAGGATAGTTATTATAAATGTATCTTCACATTCATCCTAATGGGCCAGGATAGTTATTACAAATGTTCACATTCATCCTAATGGGCCAGGATAGTTATTATAAATGTTCACATTCATTCTAATGGGCCAGGATAGTTATTATAAATGTTCACATTCATCCTAATGGGACAGGATAGTTATTATAAATGTTCACATTCATTCTAATGGGCCAGGATAGTTATTAAAAATGTATGTTTATGTTGCCGTTAATGGGCCAGAACAGTCATTACAAATGTATCTTTGCATTCACATCAATTGGCCAGGATAGTTACTGTAAATGTATGTTTATTTTCCCATTAATGAGCCATAACAGTCATTACATATGTACCTTTACATTCACATTAATGGACCAGAACAGTCATTACAAATGTTCATATTCATCCTAATGGGCCAGGATAGTTATTATAAATGTTCACATTCATCCTAATGGGCCAGGATAGTTATTAAAAATGTATGTTTATGTTCCCGTTAATGGGCCAGAACAGTCATTAAAATGTATCTTTACATTCACATTAATGGGCCAGGATAGTTATTACAAATGTATGTTTATTTTCCCATTAATGAGCCAGAACAGTCATTACAAATGTTCACATTCATCTTAATGTTCCAGGATAGTTATTATAAATGTATGTTTATTTTCCCATTAATGAGCCAGAACAGTCATTACAAATGTACCTTTACATTCACATTAATGGACCAGGACAGTCATTACAAATGTTAACATTCATCTTAATGGGCCAGGATAGTTATTATAAATGTTCACATTCATCTTAATGTTCCAGGATAGTTATTATAAATGTATGTTTATTTTCCCATTAATGAGCCAGAACAGTCATTACAAATGTACCTTTACATTCACATTAATGGCCAGGACAGTCATTACAAATGTTCACATTCATCTTAATGTTCCAGGATAGTTATTATAAATGTATGTTTATTTTCCCATTAATGAGCCAGAACAGTCATTACAAATGTACCTTTACATTCACATTAATGGCCAGGACAGTCATTACAAATGTTAACATTCATCTTAATGGGCCAGGATAGTTATTATAAATGTATGTTTATTTTCCCATTAATAAGCTAGAACAGTCATTACAAATGTATCTTTACGTTCACATTAATGGGCCAGGATAGTTATTATAAATGTATGTTTATTTTCCCATTAATAAGCTAGAACAGTCATTACAAATGAGCTAGAACAGTCATTACAAATATATATTTACGTTTACATTAATGGGCCAGGACAGTCACTACAAATGTTAACATTCATCCTAATGGGCCAGGATAGTTATTATAAATGTATGTTTATTTTCCCATTAATAAGCTAGAACAGTCATTACAAATGTATCTTTACGTTCACATTAATGGGCCAGGATAGTTATTATAAATGTATGTTTATTTTCCCATTAATAAGCTAGAACAGTCATTACAAATGAGCTAGAACAGTCATTACAAATATATCTTTACGTTTACATTAATGGGCCAGGACAGTCATTACAAATGTTAACATTCATCCTAATGGGCCAGGATAGTTATTATAAATGTATGTTTATTTTCCCATTAATAAGCTAGAACAGTCATTACAAATGTATTAATGTACGTTCACATTAATGGGCCAGGATAGTTATTATAAATGTATGTTTATTTTCCCATTAATGAGCTAGAACAGTCATTAAAAATATATCTTTACGTTCACATTAATGGGCCAGGATAGTTATTATAAATGTATGTTTATTTTCCCATTAATGAGCTAGAACAGTCATTACAAATATATCTTAACATTCACATTAATGGCCAGGACAGTCATACAAATGTTAACATTCATCATAATGGGCCAGTATAGTTATTATAAATGTATGTTTATTTTCCCATTAATAAGCTAGAACAGTCATTACAAATGAGCTAGAACAGTCATTACAAATATATCTTTACGTTTACATTAATGGGCCAGGATAGTTATTATAAATGTATGTTTATTTTCCCATTAATGAGCTAGAACAGTCATTACAAATATATCTTAACATTCACATTAATGGCCAGGACAGTCATACAAATGTTAACATTCATCATAATGGGCCAGTATAGTTATTATAAATGTATGTTTATTTTCCCATTAACACGTACGCTGCGGACCGAATCAGCTGTTCTATTGTATATGCGGACATAACAATTGGCATAAAACTTATATGTTTTCATTTATTATTATAAGTAATGAGTAGAAAAACATTATTATATACATACAAATGCATGTAAGTACATATTTACATAAAACGCCAATTGGCACTTTCCGCATATAGCGTCAAAATTTACGATATATGCGGTAAACGCCAAATGGCGTTTTTGCAATTTGTACTGTACATTAGTTGAAAATTAAGTTTTAGGAAACTGAAATATATTTCCTTACCTTTTACTTGTCAGTATGACAAGCTCATGAACACTATAAAAACATTAATTACAATATAAAAACATTATTTACACTGTATACAATGTTGAAGCGCTTTACTTATGTTAAGTTTCAAAACATTCTCCGAGGCATAAGGCAGGTTCATCTTCACATGCCCCATAGAAATAAGTGGTGTCTTCTAGCCTGTTTCCTATTACATTCAACACATCTTCTTCTCAGAGGTGTGCCATTTGGGCCTATTTGAAATTTCATAGGAAGGTGTTGTTTTACATATGGTCTGGGTGCAGGATCGTCTCGTTTGAGAGGGGGTCAACAGGCCTTCAATGAGCTGTTCTCTAAAACTCAGCAATGAGCAGTTTGTTTTCTATGTTATTTTTGTTGTATGGAAAAAAAGCATTCAATGTACTCATCTGCATTATGTGTACGAACAGCTTTTTGTACCATCTAATGGTTTGTCTATCACAAGGGTAATAACTTAGTAACTGATCTTTTCGATCAATACCACTCATGAATTCATTATACCTAATGATCGGCAAAGGTTTTGTCTTTTCTACTCCCCTTTTGTTTGTACTTATTACCATTTCGTTTTCATATTGGTTAGATATCTACAGCACTGACCTTTTATCCTTCCAAATCCCCACCATTATTCCCTCATGGTACTTTGCAAATGATTCACCCTTTTTAGGCTTAGGAGATAGAACTGCTTTGGTGTTTTCTACCCTATCAACACGCAGTGTGCCAGTTATGTATGTCTTTTCACCTAACAATATTTTAGTAAGTGGAACACTATTGTAGAAATTGTCTACAAAAACATAATGGCCCTGTCCCAATCATTCTTGTAATAGATGAAGTACAACTTTTTCAGTGTATCCAACACCTGATAGGGTATCCAAGGCACCAGCATAAATGCAAAACTTTAAGCTTAGTCCATTAGGTTCAGTTAAAATATAAAGTTTTATTCCGTACTTGTGTTTTTTTGTTTAATATAGTCTTAAAATTAGACGCCCTCTCCACAAAATCATGGACTCATCAAGTGAAAGTTCTTTGCCAGGCAAATAAATATTGCTCATTTTGTTATTGAAAAAATCTACTATTGGTCTTATTTTATGTAAGCGGTCTTGAGAGTTAGGGTCGTTTTTTACAAAGTGCAGGCACCGCAAAATTAGGAGGAATCAATCCCTAGACATATAATCAGAGAAGCACGTCTTGTATAGTTTAGTAGTTTTCCAATAGTGCTGTAGGGAGGGCATTCGTACATGGCCAGTATGAAATAAAAGTCGTAGAACAGTTTTAAATTCTGTCAGTGTAAGATCTTTCCATGATGAAATACGAGATCTTTCACTGAAACCTGCTGACAAAAATATTTCTTCAGAGTTTGCATTGGTTTCATTTATTATTCCCTGAAGAAAAGGCTCGTCTATAATTAAATTAAAATAATCCAATGGAGTGTTATTGCCCGGTATACCCACACGCAATCCAGTTGGCTGATTAAATAAAAATATCTTCATTAGGGGGGTATCATCCTAATTTAGTTGTGGAACATCAGTTTTCTTTTTCTTACCTTGAGGTTTGGGGTTGAGACTTGCTTGGCTAGTACTGGGTTGAGGAGATGAACATACTGACGTAAGCTGACTGTTTACATCACTACTACTAATGTCAACTGTGTTTTCAGACTCTGTATCTGATTCACTGTCATCAGTTGGACGAAAACTGTCACCACTACTATATGCCTCTGATTCAGAATCACTATCATTAAATCTATCAATTTCCCTAACAGTTAATCTATTGGGATCACGGGGCTCAAAACCTGCCATATTTAGCAACTTCTAACACACTTATTAGGAACAGTAATTAGAAACGGCATACACATCCACGTTCTCTAACATCTAAACAAACACGTGGCAATTCACTAAAGAGGTTAGAATGACCGATGTCATGATATGGCGTGTAGTGGGGAGCGTTCAATGCCAACTAAGAACGTCAAATGGCGTCAGCCGCATATTTAAGAAACAGCTCAAAAACGTCCTCATTGAGAAATGTTACTACAGTGTCCGGGAATGTTTCACTGATGGGTTTGCTGTCTAAGAGACAACTTTCATTTTACACTTTAAGTATTTAATTTAATTAATGTTAATTAAAATTTTTTATTATTCATTCGACTGTATAATTTATATATTTAGATGTAAGTTTATATTGACATGGCTAATGCATGTAATTGTCTCTTGGCTAAATAAACGAGTTATTGAGTTATGCCGTGGCACTGCTGAACGCCAAATGGCGTTTGCAGCAGCAAACGTGTTAATGAGCTAGAACAGTCATTACAAATATATCTTAACATTCACATTAATGGGCCAGGACAGTCATACAAATGTTAACATTCATCATAATGGGCCAAGATATTTATTATAAATGTATGTTTATTTTCCCATTAATGAGCTAGAACAGTCATTACAAATATATCTTTACATTCACATTAATGGACCAAGACAGTCATTACAAATGTTCACATTCATCCTAATGGGCCAGGATATTTATTATAAATGTATGTTTATTTTCCCAATAATGAGCTAGAACAGTCATTACAAATATATCTTTACATTCACATTAATGGACCAGGACAGTCATTACAAATGTTCACATTCATCCTAATGGGCCAGGATAGTTATTATAAATGTATGTTTATTTTCCCATTAATGAGCTAGAACAGTCATTACAAATATATCTTTACATTCACATTAATGGACCAGGACAGTCATTACAAATGTTCACATTCATCCTAATGGGCCAGGATAGTTATTATAAATGTATGTTTATTTTCCCATTAATAAGCTAGAACAGTCATTACTAATGTATCCTTACGTTCACATTAATGGGCCAGGATAGTTATTATAAATGTATGTTTATTTTCCCATTAATGAGCTAGAACAGTCATTACAAATATATCTTTACATTCACATTAATGGACCAGGACAGTCATTACAAATGTTCACATTCATCCTAATGGGCCAGGATAGTTATTATAAATGTATGTTTATTTTCCCATTAATAAGCTAGAACAGTCATTACAAATGTATCCTTACGTTCACATTAATGGGCCAGGATAGTTATTATAAATGTATGTTTATTTTCCCATTAATGAGCTAGAACAGTCATTACAAATATATCTTTACATTCACATTAATGGACCAGGACAGTCATTACAAATGTTCACATTCATCCTAATGGGCCAGGATAGTTATTATAAATGTATGTTTATTTTCCCATTAATAAGCTAGAACTGTCATTACTAATGTATCCTTACGTTCACATTAATGGGCCAGGATAGTTATTATAAATGTATGTTTATTTTCCCATTAATGAGCTAGAACAGTCATTACAAATATATCTTTACATTCACATTAATGGACCAGGACAGTCATTACAAATGTTCACATTCATCCTAATGGGCCAGGATAGGTATTATAAATGTATGTTTATTTTCCCATTAATAAGCTAGAACAGTCATTACTAATGTATCCTTACGTTCACATTAATGGGCCAGAATAGTTATTATAAATGTATGTTTATTTTCCCATTAATAAGCTAGAACAGTCATTACTAATGTATCCTTACGTTCACATTAATGGGCCAGGATAGTTATTATAAATGTATGTTTATTTTCCCATTAATGAGCTAGAACAGTCATTACAAATGTATCTTTACATTCACATTAATGGGCCAGGATAGTTATTATAAATGTATGTTTATTTTCCCATTAATGAGCTAGAACAGTCATTACAAATATATCTTAACATTCACATTAATGGCCAGGACAGTCATACAAATGTTAACATTCATCATAATGGGCCAGTATAGTTATTATAAATGTATGTTTATTTTCCCATTAATAAGCTAGAACAGTCATTACTAATGTATCCTTACGTTCACATTAATGGGCCAGGATAGTTATTATAAATGTATGTTTATTTTCCCATTAATGAGCCATAACAGTCATTACAAATGTATCTTTACATTCACATTAATGGCCAGGACAGTCATACAAATGTTAACATTCATCATAATGGGCCAGTATAGTTATTATAAATGTATGTTTATTTTCCCATTAATAAGCTAGAACAGTCATTACTAATGTATCCTTACGTTCACATTAATGGGCCGGGATAGTTATTATAAATGTATGTTTATTTTCCCATTAATGAGCCATAACAGTCATTACAAATGTATCTTTACATTCACATTAATGGACCAGGACAGTCATTACAAATGTTCACATTCATCCTAATGGGCCAGGATAGGTATTATAAATGTATGTTTATTTTCCCATTAATAAGCTAGAACAGTCATTACTAATGTATCCTTACGTTCACATTAATGGGCCAGAATAGTTATTATAAATGTATGTTTATTTTCCCATTAATAAGCTAGAACAGTCATTACTAATGTATCCTTACGTTCACATTAATGGACCAGGATAGTTATTATAAATGTATGTTTACATTCCCATTAATGAGCTAGAACAGTCATTACAAATGTATCTTTACATTCACATTAATGGGCCAGGATAGTTATTATAAATGTATGTTTACATTCCCATTAATGAGCCATAACAGTCATTACAAATATATCTTAACATTCACATTAATGGCCAGGACAGTCATACAAATGTTAACATTCATCATAATGGGCCAGTATAGTTATTATAAATGTATGTTTATTTTCCCATTAATAAGCTAGAACAGTCATTACTAATGTATCCTTACGTTCACATTAATGGGCCAGGATAGTTATTATAAATGTATGTTTATTTTCCCATTAATGAGCCATAACAGTCATTACAAATGTATCTTTACATTCACATTAATGGACCAGGACAGTCATTACAAATGTTCACATTCATCCTAATGGACCAGGATAGTTATTATAAATGTATGTTTACATTCCCATTAATGAGCTAGGACAGTTTTACAACTATGTAACCTGGTTTCAGTAGTGACAGCTAAATAAAGTATAAATATACACTTTATAAATTGTATTGTTAGAGCAATTTTCAAAGTTTTACCATTAGCAAGCTTAGCTAATGGCAAAACTTTGAAGCTTAATGTACTCTTGTTCAATTAACAAACATTGAAGTCCCCAAGCTCTACCCTGGAATACCGTTAGTGTTGCCTGAATGTTCTGTTGTCTCAGCATTTTTAGGTATGTGTGAAAAAGAATTTTGATGAGAGAAAAAGGCATTTAGGAAATATTTGCTTTACAGAGTAGAATAGGCTAAGCAGGCTACCAGTCTAAATATGAATATTTTGAAACTTGTTTAAAAGTTTTCTGAAACCTTATTCTTCCATTATATTAAATTATTGTAGAAGTCATGGTTTTATATATATTTTATAGTCAAGTATATAGACTGTAACATCCAACCTACATTAGAAGCGGAAGTTTAATATTAATTCAAGCCATAATGTTTTAACTCCCCCCCCCCCCGTCTTTTAATATGAATTCACCATCACTTGATTTGAATTTGGTATTCAGGGAATGTTTTCTGGGTTTATGACCAAACTTCAAAACCCCTTCTTTACTGCATCTCAGTACTTAACATTTTGCATCATCTCGGACGTAATATTTACTTGATTATTATGAGTAAAGTTAAGTAATAAATACAAGCATATTCACTTGCAAAATTTTAAAACTTGTATTACACCATTTAGGTTGTTTATTATACTAGGTTTTAATTGTTTTGGAAAAGTTTATTTGTGTAGATTTATTTAAAGAGTCTTTCTTGCCAAATTATGATCTCAGAAATGACAGAAAATGCTATTTAATAAAAGTAAAAATGAAATAAATCCTGTAAACAAATCTCTTTTGCCTTTTTTAAAACATATTTCTCATTATGGTTGATCTAACTTTTGTCACAAGTCCTTATTGAATTTTAAAATAATACAATGTTAAACACTCAACATTTCAAGTTTGTGTGAAAATGGACTTCTATTAATTAATAGTATTTTTGCTTGATTTTGTTTAGTCATTGATAGGTATAAGGTTTTAATACAGCAAATTCTTGATTTTCTGCTAATTTGATTGTCGTAGGTTCATCTTATGAGTAAATTTGGTAGATAATCTACTATTTTGCCAATAGTAATAAAAAATAACGTTATTGGTTAAACTTTTGTTGAAGAAAATAAAAAAATTACATAAGTGCCATCACCCACTTTATATTACAACAAAAGAACAACATATATGCACAATTTCCTTATGACAGAATGTATGTTATTGCATTCTTCTATTTACTTATTTATTATTTTCAACTAGTTATTCAATTATTCTAATATTTGTAATAATGTTGTAATCTTTCTCTCTTTTAGAAAATATTTCAATGTCAACAATTTTGTTTAGATCTAAAGTTTCAGTCCCATTAACACAATATAATTCAGCAACTGTCATAGTACTGTATCCAAGTTTTAAATATTTAGCAAGTATTTTTTTTTATTACTAATAGTTAGTTTAAAGGAAGTTGTCATTTTTGTACCATGCGTGACATTGTTCAAAACATGATTCTTGAATTATTATATTAATTACATTTTTTATGATATGCTCATCAAAGAAAATAGCTGATTTGAATAAAAGACTTAGGTTTATTGTTATTCTGGTAGTGTTCATCTTGTGTGTGTTTCTAAAATAAATTAAGATAAGTGTCCATAAATACTAATAGAATTATAAAAATGTATACACCTATCTTATTATCTAAAACAAGCCAAATCTGGGCAAACTTTTTTGGCTCCAAGGATTTTTAATTTTTTAATTTTATTGGGGTTTTGACCATGAAAAATCGATTGGCACCAGTCTCAACCCTGGGAAAATTCTGATTTCTGCCCCAGAGACTCCTAGAATTCCCGTGTATCACAACGAGGCTGCGCTTTAGAATGGGTGAAATCAGCTGATTTGTCTATTCTATTAAATACTGGTAACTAAATCTACCAATTGCACAGAAGCATTCAGCTAAATAGTAAGCAAGTTATTTATCACTAATCAGCTGGAATTGTAATTACAGAAATTAGAACAGTATTTTTGTGTTCATTTTTGCCATTTAGCACATGTGACGTCATGGGATATGAGCGTGATACCTACCGTCTTCTTTTCTAGGTACCGTAGTTTTCTTGAGTGTTGCTATAGTTACTTAGCAGTATAATGTTATTTATTTTGCATTTTGTAGAAAAGATTAACTTTTATAAAATCAGTGTTGTTTGCCAGAACTGACGTTCCGTGTTATCGTTTTATAGCAGAAAAACCAATATGAAATCATTATCGACTTCTAGCAGAAAATGGGGTATCAAAATATAGGTATTTATCTCCTAAATCACACTATACCATTACATTTGGAAGAGACAACATTTAAGGGCTCTGCCTCCCTCCTAAATAAAAAATATGCTCAAAAACCCAAAATTGGGTAATGTTAAACCTAAGTGGGGTATCAAATTAAAGGTATACTTCTCTTACCTTCTAATATACCATCAGAATTCGGGAAATACTATGTTTATGAGCTCCACTGCCCCAAAAACCAAAATTCATGGTCATAATGCTTAATAATCCTAGCGAGGCTGTAGCCTGATCTTCCTCACAAGGCGACATGCTGAGATCCACAAATGGCGTAAGCAGAGTACCTCGGTGAAGTTGCCGGCCAAACATTTCCCTGTGAGGCTGTAGGTCCAGTTCCACAAAGGGGCTAAAGGTGAACGTGTTAGACCTCAGGAACGAAATCTTATTAATAACTTAAAAAGTAGAGCAACAACAAATGATCCTCAGGATGCTCTGGGAGATATGGATGCTACCTCTTCAGCTTGCAAAATTCAACTGAGTGAAGCTCGGTCTCTGGTACTTTTATTGAAACTCAAACTAACACTCAAACCTTATACTCCTCAGGATTGGACCTGACTAGGTTTTTGATGGTTTGATCATGGGAATTTCAATCGGATATCAAAATTACATGTTATCAAAGATTTCATGCAATTGAGTTAATATTTAAGTAGAAATTTTGCTCTGATTGAGGAAAACTGAATAATGACAATACAAGGTAGTTTATAAATATGGAAGCAAGGAAACTTCAATAGTCCCAAATCCTTTAGACATGTTTGTTCAACTGTATAATTTAACTGTATGCTGGTTTTGATGACTTTCAACTGAATTGTAAACATTCTTTCCAAAGTTTACGTAGTAACATAGTACTAAGTCGTAAGTCTTATTCTGAAAGCTAAGTGTAGGTGCAACAGTGGAAAATAGTTAAATCTTCATACTTCTAGGACACAATATTTAGCCAACACAAGTTCCAAACTGAACATCATGTTGTATAAGTTGACACAATTGTAGATAAGACAAGTCACTGAACTAGCTAAAAATGATCAAAAAGACCATTTGTAAACAATTGTCACTACTCTGCCACATAATGTAATAATTTTTAAGTTTCAGTTTTTGATTTGTTAACAGAATTTATTAAAAAATATTGATAAGACTGGATTAATATTTTTTTTCGTAATTAATTGTACAATGTTATATAGTTAAGCGTACACTATCAACTTTAGGAGATTGATAGATTTCCAATATTCTGTAAAAATTAATTCATTTTGTTTGTTATAAATGAATCTTTTTTGTTGTAAACTCTAACAACAAAATATAATAAGCTATAAAATAATTTAATATAGACTTGTTATATTTTGTTTCTTGTTATATTTGTACTGTTACGGGATGCTCATTTGTATGTTAAGCGTATTTAGTGTACATTTTTTTTATAGCCTAAGTTATATTGTTTATATATATATATATATATATATATATATATATATTTATTTATGTTTATAATGTCTTATGGTTCGTGTATTATGGTTTAAATTGGAAAATTGGACTGATCGAAGAACTTTATCAAGAATTCTTACTCTGCTGCATATATTGTTAGATGTATAATAATTAATGCTACATTGTAATTGGCATTGCTGTTATGTAGCATTCACAAAAATAAATAAATATCTTCTATGAAACAAAGAATACGCTCTGATATGAATCATATCATCATTTGTTGGGCTAATGTAATCACTAAGAAGTTGGGTTATCATTTATCAAATGATAATTAATAGCAGTATTTATACCATTGCTACTGAATAAGAAACAAAGAATAAACACTGATATAAATCATACATTGTTTGTTGGACCAATGTAATCAATGACAAGTCAAGTTGATGATGACATATTGTGTAATGGAACTTCAGACTGAATTACTTATAATATTTCTGCCTGAACCTATTGATCTGGATATGTCAGTTCAAGCCATTGTTTAGAGAACCTCGTTTATTTATGCAAAACAATTAAAACTGACATCTTTATTTAGACCAAACAACCACCAAACAAAATGTTGAAATTTTGCAGTTGTAATTGTTGTGTTTCAGTAAACCAAACTCCTTAACGATACAAACGGCAGTTAAAACTATTGTGAAGGACATTAACTAATTACATGGTAAATTAGGCTCTTTTCTTTCAATATTGTGATTTTAATAAGTAGCAAATCATACAAATACTACTGAATGCTTACATGGTAAGCTTTAAGTTTATTGTTGTCTCTGGAACTGGGTTTTTAACAAATAGCCTTTCAGTCAACCTTAATAGTAGACAATAAACTCATGCATATTTGTTCAATGATATCTGTATTGATGTACAAATGAGTTTAGTTTTATCAGAAATATTGTGCTAGATGATCATTTTTGGTTTATTTTTGACATTAACATTACATTTTTATATGTTATTATTAAACTTAAGTCTTAGGGCTCATTATTCAACTGTAATGAGCCTTGTACATAGGATGGTGAAACTGTGATAATGACCCTTCATATAATTAGTGAATAACCAAATCTCATTATAATCGCTTTTTGCCATAGTGTAGGTGGTTACAGCCCAGATTCATAAGCTAAAAGTTTTTAGTTCGATACCAATCAGTCATAACAAATTTTGAAAGGTATCAGCCGATATAACCACCGGCTGGTCATTTGTCATTGGGCTATTTAGTAATGACACTTTCTAAGGAATAATCGCCCATAATTTGTAATAATAACTACATTCGTTCATCTACACTCATTTGAAATTAATATTCACCTATATCTTGATGATTTGCGTCTTAAGAATAAATAAATGAATATGCACAACTTGCGTTTTATAACTCTAAATTGTTGCATTCTACTTCTCTATATTGAAACCAAATTAGTCTTTTGTCACCCAATTCGAAGTTTAGTTAAAAGATTATAAACAAATCTTTTTTTAACACTAGTTTTATGAAAATGAATAGTGAAAGAAAACAATTGGAGATTTAGTAGAAATCGATATGTGCAATTTTAATGTGGACACATAATTCCTTAATGTTAAGTAGCCAGTAAGGTTTGTGATGTCAGGTCTGAAGACTAGCTTAGACCACTCACTCATTGATCTGTGTCATGCCACTAGGTCAACAATCTTGGTTGCAGGTTCTTGCTATAAAGGATTAGAGCTTTTAAATTAAATAATTTTGTTCGTAATTATAAAGATCTCCTTATGTGAGGTCTGATTGGATACCTTAGCTTTATTTATATAAAAAGAAATGTTAAAATGTCTGTCAATAAAAGAGTTTCCCCGGTGCTACTGAATGTGAGTTGGGCTCGCTGCCAAACCGGCTATGACGTAAAGAGTTGAGGTGCGTGTTTCCATTTATCACTTTCCTCGGCTGTTTGCCAGACGTTTGGAATGTTTGTTTTTATTTATTATATCTTCTCAAAAATTACGCTTTTTCTATAATAAGAGAATCTATTAAATTTCTTTCAAATTAATTTAACAAAATTGATGTGAATAAATTAAAAGTTTTATGTTTCAGTCGATAGCCTTTTTTTAAGACTGTCGTATTAATTTTTAAAAAATGTTTATGCAGCTTGTCTTATTTGTTTTGGCTTAAATAACCTCAACATTATGCGAATGATTTAAAAAAATTGTTTTTATTTGATAAATTTTAATAAAATATACTAACTAATTTTAATCAGGTGCAAGAGATACATTGTGTAGTAACAAAATTGCTATAATTATATTTTTGATAATAATACAGATGTATAAGGTGACTGTGATCAAAGTTATATAGTATTGTTCTATAAATCTATTTATCATTTACAGTTGATGAAAACGAAATACAAGATTAAAATAAATGTTTTACTTATTATAAGTAGCTTAATGACATTTTATTGTGCAAGACAAAAACAAGAAACTTTAAATAAACGTAGTACAATTTTTCTGGAAATTGTTTGTGTTCACAATCTTCTTACTTCTTTAATTAATATTTTTTATTAGAGGGGCAATATATTAATATATTGAGAGCAATATTAGTATTTTTAAATCAAAGAATGCATGGGAAAACTAAGCCATCTGAGTAGGATAACTGAAATAAGAGTTGATGGTAAGCCTTATTGATCTTACCCTCCTATCTCATGGAGCAGCATACCTACAACTATTTCACAACAGTTTCACAAATGTACGAAGTTATTTTTCGACATAGGAATTGAAGTAGAAATATATATTCTGAAATTTTTAAGAGGTGTTAAACTAATGAATTATTAGCTTATTTAATTCTTTAATCCATAAAAGTCAACAGACTCTGTATCTGTTTGTTTTAAGCTCTTGTTTTCTAAGTCAAGTTTGTGTGCCTTAAATAAAGAACACATACACACTATTTCTGCCACTTTCTGCCCTCCAACCAGAAGTGCCATATTTCTATAATCTTCAGTATTATCTCCATTAACCGGCCATTTATTGATCAGACATTGTTTAACCAGTTGTGATTAGCCAGAAATGGACTTCAGGAACATTTGTAATGTCTATGATTCATACAGACCTGCCACAGCTAGTTTACTGTTATCTAAATAAGTATAATTATTTTTAGTAGTCTGCAAGAGCTTCTGTCGTGTGGTAACCTGTACCGTTCATGCAAATATAGTTGTAAGTTATCTTTGCTTAAATCATGTGCCTTTAAGTTTAATGATGTATTTGTGAATTTATTTTCTATGGTGAGTGCAGTAGATATTCTAATAAATATATAAACTGTATAGAGAGTTTTTGAGCACCTCAACTTATCCAGTCAGGCCCCCTGTTCCGATTTGGCTGGTTAGTCTACTGTAATTGTAAATATGCATAAAATAACGCACAAAGTTGGTGACACTGTTGGCCTATGATTGATATGTTTCTGCCACTAACAAAATACTGACACGTTGTAAAGAACATGATATGTTTGACAAGAGAGTTGTCACTGTCAGTGACACTGTAAAAGCATTGGTAGCGATCACTTTACCAACTCTCTCTTGTAAAATAAATATTCATTTTAGAGGTACTGACAACCATTTCTGGGAGCAAGGGAGAGGTGACGCACATCTCTCTCTCCATGTCAGCTTCTAGGCGAAAATCTCCTAAAATGTCCTAAAAAGATTTTATCTTTATTTTATAAGCTATATAACACTCATCATGGCAACTAGATTTTGTTAATCTTTCTTACGGGTTGAAACATTACATAAGATATATTTGATTATTTAAGCTTTAAGGTGACTTACTTTTAATTGTCAGTCATTTTTATTTTAAATGATTAAGCCGATTATATTTCCATAGTCTTTCCAATAACATTATATTTTGAAATATGTAATTTTGTAGGCATTCTAAAGGATGTTTTGGATTGCCCAGTATATTTTAATATTTGTGGTGCACACACTTAAAATTGTCCTGTTTAAAAAATTTCTTTGAAATGAAAATGGTAGGAAATTAGAAATAGCAAACAAAATGAAGTATTTATTCGAGTGTCAATATTTTAATCGTTGAAATTGGCTAAGAAACATTTGAAAGAATTGACGGTGGAGCAATGTTTCTCAATTGCTTGATTTGAGAAAATTAATCATTGGTTGCAAACCACAGAGAATCAATTCATGCCGGCCAAATGTCACCAGAATTTGTCATCACTTAAGCCTCTTAATACTTCAAGTACTGGACTATGCATTTCAATCCTTAATATTTCAAGTACTGGACCATGCATTTCAATCCTTAATACTTCAAGTACTGGACCATGCATTTCAATCCTTAATACTTCAAGTACTGGACAGTGCATTTCAATCTTTAATACTTCAAATACTGGACCATGCATTTCAATCCTTAATACTTCAAGTACTGGATCATGCATTTCAATCCTTAATACTTCAAGTACTGGACCATGCATTTCAATCCTTAATACTTCAAGTACTGGACAATGTATTTCAATCCTTGATACTTCAAGTACTGGACCATTCATTTCAATCCTTAATACTTCAAGTACTGGACCGTGCATTTCAATGAACAGAGAAACAATTTATTGATTTCTATCATTTAAAAGGGGTTTTTTAGTAAAATAAAAATCCAATATTGAGATATTATGTTAGGAAAACATATGACTCCAAAGGGTTGAGTTGTACACCTCTAGTTGTAGAGTGGGTGGGTTGGTTTTGTATTAGTCAGACCGCTCTGAGAGTGAACATGGAACTACGTGGATTTTTCATATGACAACTCTTTTTCTTTTTAAAACCTTTGCGGAACAAAATGTGTTAGAATTGCACACACCACTTGATTGTCTCTTAAGTGATTGGAAAATATGTTTATCTGTTTAAAATTTGTTAAGTTATGGAATCAGTTGATTCAGTATTTTATGATACAGAATCTTTTATTTTTTACTGTGTGAAATATTTGTCATAGGGCATAAAATACAAACACATACAACTTTTCAATTCCATTTCTGCACCCCAAAGCTGTCAAAATTAGTAAATTTCTGAATGTTCAATAAATTGTTGTCAGAAAACCAAAATATTATCTTTGGTTTCTTTTATATTATTTAGTTTATTTTTATCCTTTTATCTTTGGCTAGGTACTATTTCTTGGCAGATAGAGAAACTAATGCTTGTCTAGCCATGTAGGGTATAATATATCACAGGTGGGTACAGTGAGAGATAGTGAAGGGAGGAAAACCTGTGGATGTGTCTTACTGAGGTAGGCCCTTTGCTACGCCTAGGGACAGTTGCGTGAAATCTAGAACTAAATTCCTTGGAGCGCTCAACTGGGCATCTAGATTAACAGCTTTGATTGTATCTAATCTCACAAGAACTTTAGGGGAAAATTTATTAATTTAACAGAGAAAAAACGAAAAAACTCATAAATGATTTTAAAGTTTTCATATTATTTGAAAGCAATGTAGGTCTCATTTTGTTCATCAACGTAAAAATTATCTAGGTTATGTACTAGTTATTGTTTCAACCATTGTGTATTTATTAATAAGAAATAAGATTCAGATCAAGATGGGCTTATGAAAGAATTAATTTTTTATATGAGAATGAATTAGAATTTGATTTTTTTAAGCTGAAACAACAGAGAAGGTGCTTGTTTGTGTTAAATCCTTGCTTTGCAGTTTACTGAGCGTTAACACTTTAAAAGCATTACAGAAGAGGCGAAAATAGACCAAGGTCTGGTAATCTGCCAGACTGTGATCTGTGTGTTTTCATGGTCGCTTGACTAATCTCTAAAAAGTTACTCAACCAATTGTTATGTTGTGTTGCTCCATCTGCTTGGTTCCTTTTATAGACTATCTTTATGTTGTTCAAAAACACCATTTAGTCGCTGTAGTTGTTTGTCATGTATCATTGTACTACGTTTCATGTTCAGTTTTATCCTCACTAAAACTAGCAGGATTTTATTTAGATAGCAAAATAGATTTCCAAATGTCATGTGAACCGTTAATGGTATTAGGGGTTGGGAACACCAGAACTGTTCCTGCTGTGTTGGGAGAATGGCAATAAGCTGGATTACTTCTTGTAAAGCATAATAGTAAAAGAGTAAAGCAATCTTGTTTTATAGTAAAACTATTTATATTTGTTTTGTGCAATTTAAAATAGTGTATGATATTGTAAATCTATATTTTAATTTAATTGAAAATAAATACCATGATACATTTAGGAGTGTGAGGGAGGGTCAATACCACCGTACGTGTGTTGTAGGGTGAGTGGTTAAAAACAACTGTACATATATGGGAGGGTAGCTCACATTTAAAAACTCAAAAAGTAAAAAAAAAAAAAATAATAATATATTAAGTTAAATGTTAATTATTTGTTTGTATAAGATTTGTATTAAAATGATAAAGACTATAAAAAGTTGTTTTTGAAAGAATCAAGTTGGCATTGATTTTACAAACCTACCAAGGCTTTACCCTTTCAAAAAACGAAGGTATCATAACTCCTTATTAGGGCATCTAACACAATGCTTGAAGTCAATAATTTGACTTCATTTACCTGACTCATGCTATGTTGGTATAAAAAAGAGCTGTAATTTATGTAATATTATTTTTGGCAGCTTTAAAAAATCTGAATTATTGTTCTTTGTTTGGAATTATATATATATTGGTATTGGACATGTCTTTCAAAGCCAGCTACCAAAATAAAAGGAGAAGGAATGAAATATCAGACTAATAAATAATACAAAAATGTTAAGTATATTTAAATTTAAGATTAAATTTGATAGCTTTTAGCCTTTTACTGTTAATCAAACAAATGAACTAGTATAACGAATGAAAACTAACATGAAAAAATTAGCTTTTTGTGGTAAAACAGTTATGACCACATTAATATCATCTACTGTCAAGCTATTATGTCATATAGTTTTTCACAGGAGGGTTTGCCTGAATTACTACTTAGATTTTAGTTTTGTTTAGGATAGAAAAACAGGCTTCCTTTTTAAAAACTTCCCATGGTTAGTCCTTTGAAAATTATCATACACACAAAAAAGTCAAAACAATCTTGTAGATATTTAAAGGCCACTGGTCCTTCAGTCCAATACAGAAGGTCTTTTCTCCAATAATTCTGTGATAAGGCCAGTGGCCTTGAAATATCTCCATGATTGCTTTAACTTTTGTGTGGGTGTGCTCGCGTGCGTGTGTGTTTTTTAGCTTTCAAAAGAGCTAACCAAAGGACATTTTAAAAAACATAAGCTTGCTTTCCTGTCCTAAACAAAAACTACTATACAATTTATTTTGACAATTGAGATGTAAATATTTTTACTTAAATTTGTTTTTTTCTTTTCATTTGAATATAAATTCCAGAGTCCTTGCAAGAGTAATGTGTATGTATTAAACATGACTCTGGAGAATAAATAATAGGATGAACAAAGCAGATGGTCGACGTGACCGACCCCTTGGGGTGGTGGTGGGGGGTGTGGGGGTGAATTGTTGACTAACCTACTTGTGTACTTGTCTGTCACCTCGTAGATTATCTGTCCTCACCACTACATGATTTACTCTTGTAATGCTATCCTCTACTCATTTGGCTTTTCCCATCAGTTTATTGATTCCCTTCGGTGTGGGCCAGTTGATTAATTTACTAAAAAAAGAAAAAAAAACAAACAAAAAAAGGAATACCCCTCTTTTTATGGGTATGTTGAGCATTTTTTAGAATGTTAAAGAACCACATCTGTCAGTAATTTTACAATGTGTGGATGGTTGTATCTGCTATCTTGGATTACTGGTTTGGCACATATACACAGATTTAATTCTAATTTATTCTACCTCCGATTAGAGAGCCATACTAAACTGGCTCAACCCCAATTTAAACATTAGAGAGCTGATTTTATTTAATAAAATGCTACATGTTGTTGGAATGGTTATGATACTAATAAATACAATTTTATTAACTATAATACTAAACAAATGTTTAAGACTAACTTTAATTTTAGAACAATTAGAAAAAATAGTTGAATTCAACTAAAAATTTATTTAATAAACTTAATACAAAACCACTATTAACTCTTAACTCCTTCCACAGCAACGTACCTATGTTACGGCCGTCGGCTACTCAACTGAAAATTGCCAACGGCCGTAATACAGGTACGCAAAATTATTCTGTACTACATTGTTGTAGTACATAAAATGGCTGTGAAATTCAACCAATTGATATTTGGTTGATTAATTGATTGGTCAGTATATAGTAGTTGATTAATTGATTGGTAATCCTAAAACAGTTCTATCCTCTATGGAGTGTTTATTTAGTCATATTTGAGCTCGGTATCTGTTCGGTTGCGAGTGAGGTTATGCTACTGTTACTCTGCGTTGTACATTTCTTGTTTTATTAATTTTTACAATAGTTTTATTGCTTACTGTATTTGCTTTTTTATATGATAAAATAAATAAAAGAAAGAAAGATAATAAAGAGCCGGTGGCCGAGCGGTCTAAGGCGCCAGGACTTTGAGCTTGGGTTAGAGATAGCGCTGGTTAGAATCCGGCCTGGACTGGTAGATTTATCAGTAATATTCACCTTGTACTGAACTGGTTCGCCCCATTACTCTGTCTGAATAAGTTCCTTGCACAGATCAATCGTCTTTGAGTAATGGGCAGAGTAAGAATAAGAAGGAGATTGGCCTCTCCTTTTTACAAAAAAAAAAAAAAAATAAATAAATAAAAATACAAATTCACCAGTGAGTGAAAATACACTCTTTAATGTTTTACCATCCACGGGCCTTCATGTTTTAGGCAAAGAACTTGGTGACAATTGTGCATGTCTAACGTCCTATTGTGCATGTCATCTTCAGGGAAAATGTCATAACTGCACTTGTATATAAGATAGGTCTCTGAAAGTCCGTAATTAATTGTAAGATGTAGTTTAATAGGATACAACAGGTCTTTGAAAGTTCGTAATTAAGTGTTAGATTTAGTTTAATAGGAAACAACAAGAAATCAGCAAATAATTTTTTGAACATTTCTTATTTATGTCAGAACAAAAAGTTTAGATAAAATAAATTTTCCTTATTTGAATTTTTGTGTACATTCAGTTAAGTTTTATGGAATTCAAATTAAGTTATTTTAAAAGTAAATTTTATAGGAAAAACAATAGTTTCAAAGTTATTGATATAAGTTGATAAATAAAAAAGTTACGATATATTATTTGAAACCCTGCAAAAGGGCGGCAAAATGCCTTGGTGTTTCTGGCAGGTACTTTTGGAACATAGGCTGGCTTGCAAAGGATTAAAACATATCTTCTATAATCACAGTTCACTCTGTCTTAGTCTGAGAATGTAACTTTTCTGAATACAATTTTAAAATTTTGATTTTAAAAATATGAGATACTTTACCTTAACTTTCCTTTAATTTAATATGTTGAATTTATGTTAATCTGTATAAATTCAAGTTTTGTTTCAACGTAGATAGTCTACATTTTGCTTATTATATTTATATTTGGTACATCGGAGAATCCTAAACAACCTTCCTCTCAATAGGTTGTTTAGGAGTGAAAGCACTATTCACTCCTTGACTGTCTGTTAATAGTGCTTTCAATATTATGTATTTAAGTTTGCATTGTTCACAATTCAAAAGAATAGTGGAGCACCACTTTCAATGAAACTTCCATTATTCTAAGAAGGCTATAGACAGTTTACGTTTTTAAGATCCACTTTAAAACTTTGCCCTTCCATCTTGAAAGTTACGCTGAAATTCTATTTTGCAGATTAAATTCGTTCTTTTTTTCTTTTATTTAACTTTTTTTTAAATTCGCTTTCCAATTCACAAGTGCCTGCACATGCAGCCTTTGTGTGATATTTATTCAATGAGTTAAGTACGAAATGTTAGCTCAGTTGGGGATTTGAACATTGGTCGGGTTCAATCCCAGCTTCATGTGCTAAAGGTTCTCAGTTCGATCCAATCAGAGTCATAACACATTTTGAGAAGGATCAGCTGATTATTTGTCACCGGCTGTTAATTTGTCATTGGGCTATTAATTAATGACACTTTCTAAGGAATAGTCGGCCTTAGTTTGTAACAATGACTACATTCGCTCATCTACACTCATCACACTCATTCGAAATCCATATTCGCCCATATCTTGACGATCGGCGTCTTATGAATGAATAAATAAATAAACATTGGACCTTGCTCCCCGCATTCAAATGCCTTGGCCATTGATTGACCACTCAGGCAACTATTATTTTGTTTTAACTTATAATTAATGCTGTAAGGCAATTAAAATTGTGCCAGGGCATACTGAAATGTAAAATTTAACTACGTAGATAGAGCATAATTTAAGCATTACTTACTTAATATTTTATTGATTGTATAGTAAAGAGCTAATTAATGTATTGGAAGAGAGGATTGGTGTACCACATATATGTATTGTGATAAATGAATGAATGTTATCGCAAGCTAATTATCATGAAATAGTTTGAATCATCACCGACTACAAACTAGTTGTATTGTGTAGGCAAGTATTGTTACTTCTAGAAGACCGTGATAGTTGTCAATGTTATTGGAGAGGACAGTCAAGTGCGGCTTGACGTCAGTTTGGTATTTTTGTTGCAACTCTGGTCAGAAGAATTAAATTATTTCTAGCATTTATTTGACTGTTCATAGTGTGATACACAAGTCCAATGTACTTCTGACTGTTCATAGTGTGATACACAAGTCCAATGTACTTCTGACTGTTCATAGTGTGTTACACAAGTCCAATGTACTTCTGACTGTTCATAGTGTGATACACAAGTCCAATGTACTTCTGACTGTTCATAGTGTGATACACAAGTCCAATGTACTTCTGACTGTTCATAGTGTGATACACAAGTCCAATGTACTTCTGACTGTTCATAGTGTGATACACAAGTCCAATGTACTTCTGACTGTTCATAGTGTGATACGCAAGTCCAATGTACTTCTGACTGTTCATAGTGTGATACACGTCCAATGTACTTCTGACTGTTCATAGTGTGATACACAAGTCCAATGTACTTCTGACTGTTTATAGTGTGATACACAAGTCCAATGTACTTCTGACTGTTCATAGTGTGATACACAAGTCCAATGTACTTCTGACTGTTCATAGTGTGATACACAAGTCCAATGTACTTCTGACTGTTTATAGTGTGATACACAAGTCCAATGTACTTCTGACTGTTCATAGTGTGATACACAAGTCCAATGTACTTCTGACTGTTCATAGTGTGATACACAAGTCCAATGTACTTCTGACTGTTCATAGTGTGATACACAAGTCCAATGTACTTCTGACTGTTCATAGTGTGATACACAATTCCAATGTACTTCTGACTGTTCATAGTGTGATACACAAGTCCAATGTACTTCTGACTGTTTATAGTGTGATACACAAATCCAATGTACTTTTGACTGTTCATAGTGTGATACACAAGTCCAATGTACTTCTGACTGTTCATAGTGTGATACACAAGTCCAATGTACTTCTGACTGTTCTTAGTGTGATACACAAGTCCAATGTACTTCTGACTGTTCATAGTGTGATACACAAGTCCAATGTACTTCTGACTGTTCATAGTGTGATACACAAGTCCAATGTACTTCTGACTGTTCATAGTGTGATACACAATTCCAATGTACTTCTGACTGTTTATAGTGTGATACACAGGTCCAATGTACTTCTGACTGTTCATAGTGTGATACACAGGTCCAATGTACTTCTGACTGTTCATATTGTGATACACAAGTCCAATGTACTTCTGACTGTTCATAGTGTGATACACAATTCCAATGTACTTTTGACTGTTTATAGTGTGATACACAGGTCCAATGTACTTCTGACTGTTCATAGTGTGATACACAGGTCCAATGTACTTCTGACTGTTCATAGTGTGATACACAAGTCCAATGTACTTCTGACTGTTTATAGTGTGATACACAAGTCCAATGTACTTCTGACTGTTCATAGTGTGATACACAAGTCCAATGTACTTCTGACTGTTTATAGTGTGATACACAGGTCCAATGTACTTCTGACTGTTCATAGTGTGATACACAGGTCCAATGTACTTCTGACTGTTCATAGTGTGATACACAAGTCCAATGTACTTCTGACTGTTCATAGTGTGATACACAAGTCCAATGTACTTCTGACTGTTTATAGTGTGATACACAGGTCCAATGTACTTCTGACTGTTCATAGTGTGATACACAGGTCCAATGTACTTCTGACTGTTCATAGTGTGATACACAAGTCCAATGTACTTCTGACTGTTCATAGTGTGATACACAAGTCCAATGTACTTCTGACTGTTTATAGTGTGATACACAGGTCCAATGTACTTCTGACTGTTCATAGTGTGATACACAAGTCCAATGTACTTCTGACTGTTTATAGTGTGATACACAAGTCCAATGTACTTCTGACTGTTCATAGTGTGATACACAATTCCAATGTACTTCTGACTGTTCATAGTGTGATACACAAGTCCAATGTACTTCTGTAGCACCTAAAACTAATGTAGACATAGTTAAAACACGCCACAATCAATATAACATTACTTACTTAAGCAATACATAAAATCTGTTTGGAAGTGGTTTGTTTGTTTATAGATCATGTTTTAGTAAAGGATTATATATGGAATATCAGTGAGTTTTTAAACAATTTAATAGTTTGATAAAATTGCAATACTTTTCATTGATACCAATATTTGAACTACTTTAATATAAATTTAAATTTTAGATAAACAGGAAGAACTGTCATCAAAAGTTGATTTGCTGAATAAACAAGCAATACATTTCTCTCCAGCTGCTACTCTAACAAGACCTAAATGTTTTCCCTATACATTCCATTTTCCATATTGGTTTCAATTCAATTCCATATTATTTGTGTAAATATAGCTATTGTCTGATTTGGGTTTTAAAAGTTAATTATTCTTTCACGTAATATTAAATCAAATTCAACAGATTAACAAAAAAAACAAAAAATTTTAAATATATGATCACCATAACTATCAAATTAATATTATTTATTGAAATCATAGTAATAATGATGGTATGATTGCAATAAATGTCCGATTTTATTACGTGTGTTGTAAAAATCCATAGTTTAAGCTTGAAAACCAGGCTTTGCAGCGACAAATATTTTAAAATACTTAATTTTATTCTCTAGAGATAAATTTTAGAAAATATATTCGATATATCCAAACACAACTATTTATATTTCATATGAAACACTTTAATTTTTAAAGAGCGTTATACTGAAAGGACAATCAAGTTAATACCAAAAACACCTAATCTGGACATTTTTAGTGGTTCAATGTTTATTCATCATCTTATTTTTAGAATTTAAAAGATAGTAAATAGGGAAATTATTCTATATTGTATATTGATTATAAAGACTTTAATTTTACTTTTAACCCTCAAACCGGCCATTAAAATTTTCTATACTGGCGGGTCATTTTTCGAGCATTTGTAGAAATGTTTTCAAAAATTCATAAAAAATAGTACTGTAGTACTATATCAATCTACTTGTTTTTTTATATTATTTTACTTAAAATAAACCAGGCTATTTTATAACAATATAATATTACAATTTTAACAAAAAAATTTATTTTTGATATGACCTGATATATTGAAAAATGTTTTTTGTAAACAAAAAGTGTGAGGGCTCATCTAGGAAACTATATAATACAGCTAAATTCAAAATTCCAAGGTAGCCAAAACATTCAAAATTTTATCTAGTTTTAGGAAATATAAATTTACTAAATGTTACTGGGGGCTTGAAAAATTATACTAATACTTTATAACCTTACATAGTACAACTTATGCAACAATGTGTTGCCATGGTAACAGTATTTTCAAAAAATATTAGATTATCACTAGAGACTTATAACTAATACTAAAATTTACAGAAACACATTATCTATAAGATAGACGTATTTTTAAAATGTTTACTTTGTTTTTGTGTAAAGATAGTAATAATAATGTAAATATACACGTTCAAGCATTATAGATGTACTACAATGGAAGAAGCTTTCACTTTGCCAACTCGACTTTCTTATTGCTTTTTTCTATGGTTCCTTTTGACTCAGAAGCAAAACAAACGTATGATTTTAAACAAGAACTCTTCCTGTTTCCAAAGATATAAAAGAGTATTTTTATATTTATGACATTGTATCAAGTTAGTTAATGAAGCATTATTTTACCAATGCATATATGAAATAGCGACGATTCCATGCTTATTCCTCCGAATATGTTTATGTCTTTTTTACAAACTTGTGTACACGTTGGTAAAAACTTTTTACTTATGTGGAAGCAGGCTACACAGGTTTTTGATGGGTTAGGATTTAGCTTCCAAGTTCTAAAATATCATTCGAGGGCTGCAAGGTCAATTGGTAGTGTGTCTTCAGCAGTTGCAAAGTCCTTGTGTTGGTAAGCTAAAGCAACATCATCTGCATATATAAACTATCTAGACTTTGTTATTGGGATGTCAGCGGTGTACTCGTTGAACAAAATTGGAGCAAGAACAGACCCTTTGGCAGACCATCCTTCAACTGTCTAAAAGAGCTTTCTTCATAACAGAGACATACTTTTATTAGCCTGGCACTAAGCATTGACTTCAAAAGTTGCAAAAGAAAGGGGCAGAGAAGGAAGCTGTAGAACTTTAACAACAAACCTTTGCTCCATACTGTATCATAAGCTCCTGTAAGATCATTAAAAGCTGTAGATGTTTTTAACCTCTTTTCAAACCCATTCTCAATAAATTATGTCAGAGCTAGAATCTGGTCGCTACAACTTAAGGCGAAAACCAGCCTGCTCAACTGGAACATTAAAATCAAGAATAAGTGATATTCTATAGTATAACAGCCTTTCCAGCAGCTTATAACAAACACTAAGACAAGATATTGAGCGATAACTTTCTACTCGTTCAGAGTCTTACAGGATTCAGAATAGCTACTACTTTTGATCGCTTGAATGCTTTTGGCAAATTGCCTGTAGCTAGTATCATATTGTAGACTGCTTGAAGCCATTGTTTAACTTTGCAACCAGCATGTAGCAGAAATTTCGGTAAGATACCATCAAGACCAGCTACTTTCCCTACTGGTATAGCGGAAATCGCTGTTTATCTCTTAGTCCGTGAATGGAGACTTCCAGGGGTGCCATTTGACTCTTTTTATTTCACTCAACTTGTAAAGCACATATTTGTCCAAAGGATGGCGCGCTGACTTTGATCAGCTGACTATACGTTTAGCTATTTTAGAGGCTCAACTACTGGAATTATAAATGGGGATGAGACTGAGTCATGTGATTGCAGGGATTCTGTCCAAACAATGGATCACATAATTACAGAGTACCCCCTGCGCTCTTCAAAGGAGGGATTAGCCAGCATAAACAGAATCAGTGAGACAGGTCATAAATGGATCGATGGATTGGATTTAGCTTTGTGGAGGTCACTTTTATTTTATATACTAGATGACTTGAATCCTTTTAACTTGAACAGCTTTTAAAAAATTCTTAAATGGTAGTTGACAAAAAAATCATATGATATGAATATACACAAACTTGTGTACTCTGTGCTTACAAACTTGTATACTCTGTACTTACAAACTTGTGTACTCTTTGTTACAAAGACTCTACATGGACTCTATGTTTACAAACTTATATTTTCTCTATACGGCTCTGTCCACTATTTGTTATCAAAATGTTGTTTTTCAACATATGAACTACATTAGTTTAATTGTCTTTATTTCTATGTTTTTGTAGATAGAGTTAATGTGTGTAGTTAAATAGAGCTTGGATTGTCATTTTATGAAATATTCTGTAAGTTAATCCTTAAAGAAATTGTGAAAACATTTAACTTCACTTCAAAACATCCTAAAATGAAGGTTTTGACTTACTTTCTTACATACAATTTTGTATCACAACTTATAATGTCAATATTGAATTCATTTTTGTATTAATTTAATTAGTATCAATTTGCAAATAAGTAAAAAAAATTGATCACCAAGCTTTAGCTCTTACAAATACAGATTCATGTTTACAGTTTTTTCATAGTATAAAATAATTTTTGTTCGTGACTGATTCACCCCTTAACAATTTTAAACAATAAAAATACTTTTAGTTTAAAATTACTTATGATTATTTTGTAGTTACTATAAAATTACAATATAATCATAAGTAATCAGACTTTGATAACTGATTATTGATAAGTGAAAACTTAAAACTATACCATGCACTAAATTTCACAATCTATACTATAGTAACTTTACAAATAAAATCCATACAATAGACATTTGTGTAAAATATAAACAAAATATAGACGATATAGAAAAATTAATAACTGCATTCGTAATGATCATCAAATTGACGTTTCTGGTCTGTTGATGTTTCAAGGCAGTAGAGGGCATTACTTGAGTGAGACACGAACAGCGCAGTGAGCTACAGTTATCTTGCGGAATTTGTTGTAACTACACACTAACACAGCAAGAATGAGTACAGATATAAATACTAAACATAATTTTTTGACTGTAAAGAAAATAACATTGGTAAAATCTACCCCACATAACTATGTCAGTAGCACATTCACGTAACATTGCTAGTGATGTACTAATAAGGCACAATCCGTTAAGGGTTTAAATTGTCAGTAAGCTTTATTTAAGACGATTCCCCTGTAACTTTTCTTTTTAAAAGTTTTAAATCAAATTTGCAGTAAAAGATTAGTGGTTGACGAGAATAAATATAATTTATTTTAAATTCATGCATAAACATACAAACTAAACATATGCTAGACTTACTGATGTAGGGTTTTTATTTTTTACTAGCTACTACGAGAAGAAAATACAGCTGAATGCCCGACTGCCTTAAATATATATATATATATCTTTAATAGGCTAGGCTAATTAACCTTTCTTTCAAGGCAATCTTAAAGCAAATTGTTTTACTGATTATAATTCATAATAATATAAATGTAATATATATATATATATATAAAGGAAATAGCATAAAGTCAGGAAGTTGAAGGATTCATGTGGTCGTTCTAGCATTTATTTTTTTGAGTCAGTAGAAAAGCCAAGGTCCTTTCAAAGATTAAAGTAAATAAAAGAATACATTTATCGAAATTTCAGTTTAATTACAAAATAGCCGTATGTAATGTAAAAATTTAACCGTATTTTAGGTTTTTTACTCATGTTATAACAAACACATACATGATTAATTTGCAAGTAGCTTTGCATTTTTTGTTCCACCTGTGACATAACATTTCTTCAACCTGTGAGAATTTAGTGTGTTCTAGATATTGAAAAAATTATCAATATAAAATTAAAATTTCAGCCTAATTTGAATAGTAATCTTGAAACATCTGTTCTTCAAATACCTTAGGACTTCAGCTACCTTGCGTGAAATGATTGTGACTAGTTTTGTGTTTATTACGTAAAATATCAGTGAGTGTACAGCTTGCAGTGATGGAATACAGTAATTTCGGATTAAGCTTGTACCCGGAGAGCAGGTTGAAGTGGTTGGAAGCAGGTTGAAGTGGGGTAACTGTTTACCCAACTCTAATATCCTGCCTGCTCTCACTCTGATTCAACCAATACACTCAGTTTCCTATTGTAAGCTCTTGCCAACCCCTCCCCCTGTCCCTGACTCCAAGCTTCATGTTTGTTGAATCAGCTTAATTGCTCTTGAGATTGTAGATTGCAGTTGTTAATTTTGTATCCATGCCAGTTATAAGAAGCACCAAAAATTAAAAATATCTGTTCATAAATTAAAAGTAGTGGCCCAAACAGTTAAGAAATTGAAATAAAATATGACCCCATCAATACATTTCTAAAACTCTTTATTTTTTATTATTAATTTATACTTATCCACAGCTGGTTGATTATTAATTGGTGTTAGTTCATTTATTCCAGTATATATTACTTCTATACCTTGAGCTTGTTTTAAACGCTCCAAAGCTACTTTGCAAATTAAATAATACATTTTAAGAACAAATATTCAAAAGTTAGATTACTGTTATATTGTTAAGACAAATGAAATGAAATAGGTTTGTGAAGAGTAGTAAACGTTTAAATTTTTGTTGTGAAATAGATTTGTAAGTTTAATATTTTAGTTTTTACCAAAGAAAAGTATATGACACGTTAGTTTACTCTCATGTTTATGAGCGTGTTAAGCTTGTATTTTATTATCATCCTTATGAACAAGTTACGTTGTAAAGATATATTTTCGTTTATTATGCTATAAAATTGTGAAATCATCAGATTCAGATCTTGTGGGCCAATAGTAATTTATTATTTCGAAAAGAGCGATAAGATTGATTTTACACCTGAGCATGTACTATTTATCATAGTAATTAATGTATCTAATTTATCTATTCAATCAAACAAATCTATTTTTTGTATCTTTAACCGATTAAGTCTGTGATTTATTTCAAAGAATACATTATATGATTTTTACAGAAAAACAAATATTATTGTAATGGATACCTTAAAAATAACAGCAGGTAATTCCTTTAATTTAAATTTTATTACATTATATGTTATATGTTTTATTATTTACGTATTTAAAACATAAATCCTCAAATCATAGTAAAAATGAATTGGAAGTAAGTACTTGTGGTTGTAGTTAAGCATTTATTCTTGACTTTTCTCCAGAAACTGTCCTTGATTGAAAGACTGTCTGTTGATCACACGTGATTCCTGTTCAGAATTTATTTGGCTCAGGTTGAATCAAACCAGGAGAAAAACTCAAGTTCGGAGTAAGGAATTATCGATTCAGCACAGCATATTAAGTTTTATCCAATCAAACTTCTTTTTCTCAAATCAAGGTTTCTAATTCAAAATAATATTTGATTAGTAGTTTATCTTTAATGGGTAACTATAAAGTAAAGCAATTAAATTAAAAATGCCTTGTCTAAATATATAAAATCCAAAAACGATGTACTCTCTCATCACGAAGTCGCCTGAACTACTGAACAGATTTTGATGACATTTGGAGGGAAGTTAGCTTTTTTATCATAAAGACTCACTGAGTAATAATTTCTTGAAATTCAGTTTGTAAGGGAGAGAAACAGCTCCTCACCTTTCTTTTTCGATAAGAGTGACATTGGAAGTAAATGAATTTATTTCAAACAGCTAATACAAGAAATATAAACATGACACAAAACTTGGCTAGTATGGTTTTCATCATGAAATGTTTATTTTATTCACTAACTCATAATTGCACTAATTTCCACCACCCTAAAATAGACTCACAGGGTTTTCTAGACAGTAAAACTTTGTTTTCTAAGATATCAACAGCAGGATGATCTTTTATATTGAAAGATAACTACAAAGGGACGGGGGTAAGCAAGCGTAAGAGAACCACCATGTAGTGAAGCAATGGCTGTCAGCTAGTTGAATATTAAGACATTTTTCACTATACAATAAAGGCCATAATTCATTCGGTGAGGCTAGGGCTATGGAGCCCAATATGACACATAACCAGTTGTCAAGTTCATTTTATAGAGCTATATGTACATTGATGGAAAACTTTTGTTCAATAAAATATTTCATGACAAGTGTTGTTTTTTGATGTTAGGGATTCAACATCAGTGTATTAAATACTGAGCAATATTGGTTGCTCCCTCACTTGGAGGGTGGCCCAGCCTTATTGTTGTGCACCCTTCAACAGGGTTCAGCCAATCTCTTGGTCATAAACTGAGCCAAATACAAACAGTCTAGCCCGTACTTGAAACTAAAATGTTGTAACATTCCTTACGTTCTAGCAATGTCTTATTTAATACCAAAAAAATTTATTTTGTCTAATTTGCTGAAACATAATGCTGTTTTTTAATACAATTTGTATGGATCTTCACTTCATGATTAATCTAATGCACTAAAAAGTTATTTTAATACAATTTGTATGGATCTTCACTTAATTAACAATCATGAATAATCTAATGCCAGAAGAAAAACTTAACAAAATACAGTACCAGACCATACTGTATACTAAATAAATGTTTTTAGAATAATGTTGGTATTGAGCATCACTACTAGTTTTTCAAAATTCTCATGTCTCTTGGTATTCATGTTCTTAATGTTCAATGAGACTCGACTTCCACCAATCCACATGTGGTGGTGATGACCAACTAACTTATGTCTTCATATGTTTTTGAGATACCGTGTACATGCTAAATACTTACCCCTGTACATTCAAATAAAAAATATTAAAAAATTTAAGTCACTTTAAGGACTTTTTTTAAAAAAATTCATGGTACACCTTTGTATAATTATAAAATATATTTAACAGTATTTTAGATCACTTTTTTGTTATACTACTTAAAACGTTTGATGAATTGAAACATTTTTGTCTTCACGAACATTTTCTCATGTATAACAAAGAGAATTAATGTTATATTTATAAATCTATTGACTTATATTTGTAAAGTCATTACCACCTAGTTTGTCTTTTGCCAAGCCTTTTTTAAAAACCTTCATTTGTGGTCTGATACTAATTTCGAAAATATATTTATATTTATATTGTCGGCACTCATGTCATATTGTTGTAATTCTGCTACTTGAGGGAACATAATTGTTGTGAAGACTGTAGGCAAAAGGTTCTGTACTCAGTCCTCTGTGTCCACTCAATGGTCACCATCCATGTGGACAGTACTAAAGTAGTCTGGCTAGTTCACTTTGAGTAGTGGCCAGTGTTCAATGTTAAGGGTGTTCGTCCGACCGGGTCAGTTCTGTGCTGGTTTGAGCTTAGTTCAATGTTTCGCCGCCACTGTCAACACAAGTAGCAAAATGCATGCCTTGCTAGGGCATCACCCTTGTTGCATGGCCGGAGCACAAACAAGAATAACCCTCATTTATTATAATATCAATAAATATTTTATGTACTATTAATCTAATTTTTCAACCAAAGATAATTGTACAAATTTCAACTCAAAACTCGTACAGACGTCATTTGTAAAATAATAATTAGTTACGCTTAAAAAATGATTTTTTATTATTGGGTCAATTAGTTTACCCACTTTCTGAACTTATTCCTTAACCAATTTTGATGAAATTTTTTTATTCAAAAGATAATTTTGATTTCTAAGTTGTAACAGAGCTAGATTTTTTAGGTTTCCATAGGTGTTTGTCCTTTACAGTTTCAAAGTTGCAATGTTATTCTTATGGAAATTAATTTTAATTGACCAGCTGGTGACAAATAAATGTTAAATGGTCTAAATAATTTATTATGTTAAACAAAGAGAGCTGCAGCGCAGTAAAATATCAAGATAATTATAAAAGAGTGAATACATGTCTGTCTGTGTTATGTTATCATCAGCTGTTAAATAAAATGAAAACCTTTGAAATAGGCTTAGAAATAACATTGGTTGTTTATAATTAATTAACTATCACAGTTAGTATTTATTGCATACTATAAATAGAGTGCAAATCAAGTGTAGTGAGTGCGCTACTGTACATGAATTTAAATAATATGATTTTACTTAATACAGTTTAATTAATAATATTTGAAGTCAAAAGTTACATGCTGAAGGCTGAGTTGTCATGAGCCCAGCAAGTGACAGGGGTGGCACGTTGGTTGTCCTCTGGTTAGTTTTAATTTACTCTAGGTTGGTTAGTACCATTTGTCCACTATATTCTCAAAATTTGAATTAAATATTTCGCACAGTTTGTTAATGATTTAGTAACCAAGAAAGTCCAAATTAGCCACTTTTGGTAGCCAGATATCTATAAACAACCTTTTTTAAATTTTTTCCTCAACACATTTATTATTTGTAACAAGACAAACAATTTTATTCAAAAATAATTGATCAAACGCCCGTAAGAGGAGAAAACTGAGTATCAATAGTTACAGATTGCATATAAACTGATAGCCCTGTTTTTTGGTTTATAATAAATGGCTCTATATGAGTACAAGTCAAATTCACTTAGTAAGTCAAGACTACACAGATCATCCACTCTCATCCTACACTAATATAATCGTTCCCCTTAAAATATGCATAAGACATGTCGGCATCTTATATTTAAAATCTAAAATAAAAAAAATGTAAATGTTAATGATACCATTTATTGATAAATTTAATATTCAGTCAAGTATTGTCTTTTATCTTGAAACTTAACTTTACTATTAATTACATAAACAATACACAGGGTTGTATTCAATTAAATTTATTGTGAAATGTTACACATAATTTGGAAGTTCGCATGCAAAAAGGCTCTGTAATGAACATTACATTTGCATTTCAACTCTTGTTTAGAGTTTTTTCAACTCCAAACAAAGAAATTTGAGCTTTGTTATGTGTTAATTTAAATTTCAACTAAAGCAGTGCAATATAAATGAATGTCATTTTTATATTTTCCTCAACTACATTACCTTTCTTGCATTTTTATGAAGTAGCATCAACCACAATCAATCAATGAAGTTATGAAATAGCTTCAACAATTAATATAGTCAAGCCCATTGTTGAATCCATTAACGCAGTGAAAAATTAATATTTTGATTTGGTAACTTTTTATATATGAGGGCTATCAAGAAAGTAACAGATGCTTTTGAATGGTGCGGTATTGGGCGGGGCTACAGCCGCAATCATGGTGTCAAAACACTGGCGTTCAGTACACTTCGAGCTGTAGTCGTGCGGTCTCTACCTCTTTTACTTGTCTCACTTTGATTAATTAAAATCTATGCTGCAATTGAAAATCTCGCCACTTATGAAGTGCGGTCAGTGATAACGTTTTTGTTGGAAAAAAAAAACCATAAACCAATTGAAATCTATGTGTGAAGTTTATGGAAATGGAATAATGAGTGAAAGCAGAGCAAGACTATGGTTTATTGACTTTAAAAGTAGCCGCACTAATGTTCATGACGATAATCGTAGCGGTCGGCCTAGCCTAGTGACTGAAGATTTGATGTTGAAAATCAATGACAAAGTTTGTGAAAATTGCCGTTTTACAATTACTGAACTCTCAGAAGATTTCCCACAAATTTCACAAAGTTTACTTTATAAAATTGTTGTAGGGAAGCTTGGATACCACAAATTTTGTGCCAGGTGGGTTCCAAAAATCCTTATGGAAGATCACAAAAAACAAAGATTTGCTGCATCGTTAACTTTCTTTGATGAATATGACAAACATGGTAACAAACTTCTCAATTGTATCGTTACTGGTGATGAAACATGGGTGAAGCATGTCAATTGTGAAACAAAAATGCAGTCTATGAAATGGGGGCACACACATTCTCAAAAAAAAAAAAAAAAAAAAAGAAAATGTCTCCAAACTTTGTGTCAGCGAAAAAGATTATGGTAACAGTTTTTTGGGATGCAAAGGGTGTGATTCTTGTTGATTTCCTTGAATGAGGATAAACAATCAACGCAGAGATGTACTGTGAAACATTGCAGAAGCTACACCAAGCGATACAAAACAAGCGTAGGGGAATTTTTTTTTTTTTTTTTAAAGGAGAGGCCGATTGCCTCCTTAACCTTACTCTGACCATTCCCCATAGACCATTGATCTGTGCGAGGAACTTATTCAGTCAGAGTAAGGGGGCGAACCTGTAAAGTACAAGGTGAATATTACTGATAAATCTTTTCAGTCTAGGCCGGATTCGAACCAGCGCTATCTCTAACCCAAGCTCAAAGTCCTGACGCCTTAGACCACTCGGCCACCGGCTCGCCCAAACTTTAGAGATTCTCTCTACACAATTACTTAACAGTCTGATTTTAATATTTTATTCTTCTACGGCCATGACTTTTAAAAAATATTGATGTTTTATTGATTGATATAAGCTTTTTTTCATGTATTATGTCCATTTTATGTCATGTAAGGTAAAAATATTCTTTATCAACTATTTTGAAATATAAAGGTGTTCCCTTCTCTTCCTCATAATAGTATTGAAATAGTAGCTCATGCATCAAAAAATAAATAATAATTATCAATAACGCATGATACAATGAATTTCCAACCAAGCTGGAGACTGTTACTCCACGCTAAACAACATTTCACTGCCACAGCTTGAACAGAAAAGCCGTAGGTCAAGCCAGAATGCAAACCCTTGATGATCAGTATAGCACTTTGCCATAATACAATGCCATTTGAAAAAAAAAAAATTGAGCTCTCACTTTAATTTACTTAATTATAATTTCATTATCCATTAGTAATACGTTGATCAACAATATATAGGCATATATGAATGGTGAATAATAGTTATGAGTGTAGTCATTGTTTCCAACTAAGGTCAACTATTCTTCAGAAAGAGCTATTTATTAATAGCCCAATAGTCAGAGCAATTAGGGGATCTTCAATTTACGTAGAATCAGAGCCACATAGTGTTGGTCTGATTTTCAGCTGACTGACAAGTCTGATACTCAGTTCTCTTCCCTACACGACTTCAAAACCCTGACTACCATCCAACATGAACACCACCCCAAACTTATCTAGTAGTGTCCACATAGATGGCAACCATTGAGCAGATGCCATGTCGGTATTTAGAGGAACGAGCATCGAAGCTATCGCCTACAATTTCTTCAAAACAAAAATAAGCTCTCAATTTCTTAACTTTGCTTTATTTTATTGTTACTTTCTTGATGTTGTGATTGCTTTGAACTATGTTAAAAATATATTGAATCTTCATCAAGCTCCTTTTCAGATACCTCTTAGTTCAATGAAAATTAACTCGTTAATTCACCTTCTCCTTTCATCCCACTTCTACTATTCCATGAAAAGTCACTCTCCTTTTCTATTCTTACTCCCTTTTCTTTTCACATTCATTATCATCCGTCCCTTCACTTGGGTTAAGCAGTCTATCAAAGTATCCTCTCACAATACTCTAAATTCCTCCTCACTTTCAGCATCCTTTCTATCCTCATCCACCATTGTTGTACTTCCCATATCAACACTTCCACTATACTATTGACCATACTGTACAGTATCTTCTTATTTCTTTTTCCGTTCTTTTTCAACATATTACCAAACTATTATATTTAACGTCATTAACAGATGTTAAAAAAGCTTCATAATTGAACAGATTTCATCTCCACCTGGTATATATGATTTGATCCACTGAGCAAACAGAAATGTTAATAAGTGTAAAAATAAATCTTCAAATAAGTTGTAAGTTGAATGAGATCAATGTGTAATTAAACGATAAAGGCAAACTGCCCAATTATACAAAGCTGCATTTCACTTTGAGGAGAAAACAGACTTGGATTTTCTGTTGGATTGAAGAACTAAGACTAATAAAATAAGAATATGAAGGGGAGCCTCGTTATATGACATAGAGTTATCCGACACTCCGTTTTAACTGACCTATTCATTCTAAAAACAATATTGTATTAAAAATTATCTTAAAATAATATACTAAATTATTGGAAAAACTGTATGTATATAGGCCTGGTGGGCTTTTTTTTCTAACCAGTGCGCAAAGCGGAACATGTACCGTGTGAATGAGCAGTCATTGGTACATACAATGTAACTTTTGTCAATGTGTCGAGTGTATGGTATTTTTAGGACAGCACTTGTAGTGAGAGGGAATAACGATCGTGTGACTCATACGCTCATATTCAGTAGTCTCCTGACCGGTCACACGTATTAGTTCACTGAATTATTTAATAATATTTAATTTCACAATTTTAATAGGTTAACATAATATGATAGTACGTTTTTGATACATTTTTACAATAAATTCATATTTTTGATATAACAACATAACAAAAGTAATTGTGTATATATTACTGTAATGTAAATTCTTAATAAAATTAATTTATTAGTACTATTTACAGTTTTTATTATGATTCCCAACTAACTGACTTTTTTATTTTTCTGACACCATCACGGCCGCCTCTTGTTGGGATAAGTGAGGCTCTACTATATATATACCTATATATTTTATATATATCAGCTCTATTATTTCATATTAAATATGAACTCCATATTTACTAGTTCATACAAAAGTCTTAAGTTGTATATGATTCAATCGAAAGCATTCCAGCCGAAAGCATTCCAGCGTTACTTGATATTTTCTCAATACATGTGATAATTTATAATAAGGCCAAGTCTCGTCCATCTTTTCATGGATGTGTCTCTATCATCAAGACTGGCTGTTGATTGAGTTCTTTCCAATATCTTCCATCTTCCAAGGCCACTTCACTTGCTACCTCATCCTAGTTGCCTCTTCCTCTAATCCTCACTCTTGCCTTCTTTCTCTTTTTCTTTTGATCTTCATTAAAACCATTTACCAATGATTTAAACCGTTTACGTTTTTATCTCTAGTGATCTATAGTCTTTCATTCTCGTTATATATCTATACCACCTAATTTGACTTTTGCCAAATCTTTTTTAAAACTCATTTGTAGCCTGTTACAAATTTCTAAAGTTCTCACAACTTTTTTTGTGTGTTTGATTGTTGTTGATTGGTAAATTTGTCGACGATTTCACATGCTTCAAGTAAAAAAAAAAAAAAAATTATGACAGATATAAAACTCTTGTTATTGAGTGTTACATAATACCTTATACTTAAGTTAAAACTACATTAATTTTATTCTTAACCGACATCAATACCCACTAATATTGGGAAAACACTTGAACAACTATTGTACATGCTTACAGGTTACGATGGACACTTTGTAATGTTATGTCTTGTTAGAAAGGATTAGAAATGTACAAATATTATAGCCAAAAACCAACATTTGAAAATTGTATCAATCAAATAAAACTGTTTTAGGGTTTTTGAAGGAGGGGCTGGTCCCTTTTTAACCTCACTCGCTGAATAATTAATTCCCCATAGATTATTGATCTTTACAAGTGGAACTCAAAATAAAAGCAATGAATTTGTGGTGTGGTAAATTGAAAAGTATGTTTAAACATGAATTTACTGGTACATTCTGCAAGATTTACATTAAATTTGTTTGTTTACTTTACACAGATCTTGAGTCAGGAATATTCTTGTTATTGACAGTAAAATTGTGACACTGACCATGAACAGTTTCAAACTCATACTTAACATTTAAATTAAGCTCCATTCAGAACTTGCTCTACTGAAGTTATTTTTTTTTAAAGTTATAATATTTTCTAAAAAATGTAATGTTAATGCAGTTATGTAATAAATAGCCTTGAGGACTGTAGCTAACGAATGTACGTGTGTGAAGATTTCGCTTATAGATCTAGAACATTCTACTTCCCCAATCAAGCATATAGTCTCGCCATCAGTTCACCAAGATATGTCTCTGCACCTTAGGATCGTCATTGTGTCAGGCCAAGAACACTTTTGAAATTTATGAAACTTATATGACACTTATGACATGTTTCAACAATTACTCTGCTGTCCATCTACACTGTCTTCTGATACACTAGTATAAACCTAAAGGTTTATAAATAACTAATTAAAGATATGAAGAAATTTTGAGAATATAAGCAATAGCACAGGATGAACACAGACTTGTGTGGCTATCAGGCCATCAGGAGTATAGAAACAAAGCAGATATAGAGAATCACCATTCATTGTGTCCATAAACTGGGCAATCAATCATTGAGGTAGCCTCATGTTGCTGGCTGAACACACAGTTGTGTGGCTATCAGGCCATCAGGAGTATAGAAGCAAAGCAGATATAGAGAATCACCATTCATTGTGTCCATAAACTGGGCAATCAATCATTGAGGTAGCCTCATGTTGCTGGCTGAACACACAGTTGTGTGGCTATCAGGCCATCAGGAGTATAGAAGCAAAGCAGATATAGAGAATCACCATTCATTGTGTCCATAAACTGGGCAATCAATCATTGAGGTAGCCTCATGTTGCTGGCTGATCACACAGTTGTGTGGCTATCAGGCCATCAGGAGTATAGAAGCATGGCAGCTATAGAGAATCACCAGTCAATGTGTCTATAAAATAGGCAATCAATTATTGATGTAATCTCAAGTTGCTGGCTGAACACACAGTTGTGTGGCTGTCAGGCTATCAGGATTATAGAAGCATGGCAGATATAGAAAATCACAATTGAATGCGTTCATAAACTGGGATATCAATCATTGATGTAGCCTGATTTTGCATGCTGAACACAAAGTTGTGTGGCTATCAGGCCATCAGGAGTTTAGAAGCATGGCAGCTATGGAGAATCACCATTGAATGTGTCAATAAACTGGGCAATCAATAATTGAGGTAGTTTCATGTTTCTGGCTGAACACACAGTTGTGTGGATGTCAGGCCATAAGAAGTATAGAAGCATGGCAGATATAGAGAATCACAATTGAATGCGTTCATAAACTGGACAATCAATCTTTTAGATAGCCTCATGTTGCTGGCTGAACATACTGTTGTTTGGCTATCAGGCCATCAGGAGAATAGAAGCATGGCAGATATAGAGGAACACCATTCAAATTGTCCATAAACTGGGCAATCAATCTTTTAGAGAGCCTCATGTTGCTGGCTGAACACACAGTTGTGTGGCTATCAGGCCATCAGGACTATAGAAGCAAGGCAGATATAGAGAATCACCATTCAATGTGTCCATAAACTGGGCAATCAATCTTTTAGAGAGCCTCATGTTGCTGGCTGAACACACAGTTGTGTGGCTATCAGGCCATCAGGACTATAGAAGCAAGGCAGATATAGAGAATCACCATTCAATGTGTCCATAAACTGGGCAATCAATCTTTTAGAGAGCCTCATGTTGCTGGCTGAACACACAGTTGTTTGGCTATCAGGCCATCAGGACTAGAGAAACAAGGCAGATATAGAGAATCACCATTAAATGTGTCCATAAACTATGCAATCAAAGTAGCCTAATATTGCCACTGACCTTCCATATTCATTTCAGTGGAATGAATATGGAGGACATTTTAGTAACTGAACACGCTGTTTGTGTGCTTATCGGACCATCAGTCACAGATAGAGATCTCCATTGTGCTAGCTCATAAACTGTCAGTAATCAATACTTGTGGTCACCCATAAAATATTCATGTCAGTGTATATTACTCGCAAGGTTTACCGAGGCACTTGGCCAGGCGATGTGCAGTAGACTAATTAGAGTGGGGGGTGCCGCTGAGTCAGTGTGTGCCATATGGTAAATAAAAATAGAGAATAAAACCATCTGAAATTTAAATTTTTGTCTACAAACTGACTTAACCTTGTTACTGTTAATAGATAAATATTAAATAATTGTGACAATTATTATTAATTAATTAATAAATGACGCGTTTTTCTTGTTTTTGTTTATTTGTTCATAGATCTATTACTTATATCATAATTTGATTTATTGAGTTATAAGCAAATTAATGTGTATTTCCAGAGCAGACTTAGCAAAGACAGCATAATATGTTTTTTTTATTTCAGCAATAAGAGGTTAAAATTAAAAATGCAAACAACCTTTCTGATTGGCCGTTATAATAAATGTAAACAAACAACAACGAAGGTGAAAATGAATTATTTTCTACACAGATAGAAAAATAATTAATTTTTTTTAGTTTTAGTTAATGCGCTGTAGATGCAAGCGCAGTAACTAAAACTGTAGTGACATGGTGGAGGGGTATAACAGTGGTGGGACTGCCCTCCCCTCCACTCCTAGTATTATTCCCCTCACGCTCACTGCAAGCGCAATAACTAAAACTGTACTCACATGGTGGAGGGGTATAACAATGGTGGGACTGCCCTCCTCTCCACTCCTAGTATTATTCCCCTCACGCTCACTGCTAGCGCAGTAACTAAAACTGTACTCACATGGTGGAGGGGTATAACAGCGGTGGGACTGCCCTCCCCTCCACTCCTAGTATTATTCCCCTCACACTCACTGCAAGCGCAGTAACTAAAACTGTACTCACATGGTGGAGGGGTATAACAGTGATGGGACTGCCCTCCCCTCCACTCCTAGTATTATTCCCCTCACGCGCAGGCCAAGTGCCTTGGTAAGCCTTGCAAGTTATACTCTTGTCCCTAACATAAACTGTGTTACTTTATTCATAAGGGTTGCTGGGCTTTTGTACGTTTTGAATTTCATTCAAAAGCTCGGTTTATGTAAATGTTTAATTTATTAGCACATTACGTATTAATAGAAATAATATAGGCCTACTAATGAAATTAACACAACATAAGTGCAGACAACAATCAAATAATGCTGTGTTGTCAAACATTTAAAAATATAAACCATGTTTGCTGTCCTCAGACCAAAGGGGCTCACATCTGTACTATTCTTCTAGTTATTTCAAACTACTGTATGTTTATTATCATTAGTCAAAGCAGTTTATTTAGAAAATATATCCAACAATTGGAGAACTTAAATATGTTTGACAGAACAACTGAAGATTAAAGGATTCTGCTGTCATCACTAGTGAAAATATATTGACTGAATAAAATGTTCAATCCATTAAAACAAATCCAAACTAACTAACTAATTTAAACAAAGGTACCCAAAAAGTAGTTAGGCAAAGTTTTATTTTTGTAACATGTGTTCATACTTGTTCTCTGCTACCTGCAAGCTGAATAATATATTTTCTGTCAATTCACACTAAGATGAATATTATTTCTGTAATATTAAAATTAAAACTTCTGTAATAAGACCAACTATTTGAATTTAAGTAGTTAATCTTTATTTTATATGCATGTATTATATATCAAACCAAAATTTTGTTTTAACCAGATCAACATTTATGTTATAATGCATGCATTGCTATGCATGTATTATTAGTAAAGTCTATTGCATGCCAACTTAACCCTAGAACACACAGACAAAAACTATTAGAATTAAAACACAGGTGGGGTGCTCAAACACTCCAGTATGAAATGTGGAATAATTTTAATTTGTAAAAAACATTTACTGTGATAACTCATCAATAATATGTAGGGAAATTTTCAAAAGGCATTTAAACAACCATTTGTACAGTTATTAGTTGAAACAAGTTTGGCAAACACTTTTATTATGGTCTGCGCCAATAGGAACATCACACTTGTCATAGAATGGTTTCCTTTCCTATCTCTTGATCAAAAAGGCATGCAGAATATCTTGCCTGTTTTGGTCGACTATTCCCAATGATACAGGGTGTTGGTATATCAGGTTAAGTACATAGGGATTTCCCTCTGAAAGCTCCTTCGAAAAGGGTTTTTCAATCTCTCCATGTATGGTCTGGCTAGTTGCAACTCTTGATCTTGTGGAAACAACTTGCGTGATAAAGTCTTCACATTGAATTTTTTTCTTAATAAGACAAAAAAATTGACCCCAACCTGATCTAAAATTAATTGTAAAAAAGAATCTTAGAGTCATCAATAACCTCTGAATGTTCCTCAGTATTGTCTTAGCAATAGCTTACAAATTATATTCTATATTTTGATTAACAAAGTCAGATAAATTAGAGGAAATAATTGCACAGCTATTCATTACTATTACTAATAAATAAAAAAGGAAACTAATAAAAATAGCTACAAACAACGATGCTGAATAACGAGAAAAACAAATCTAACAAACAAGTTTAGTACAAAATTAACTAAACATACAGGTGGGGTTCTACAACACCCCAATTTAATAAAACTATTAAAAATATCATAGATAAAACTAGAATCAACTCTTGTATACAGGTAATCATTATTTCACTAAATGAGAAAACAAAAGGCATCATGGGAATACGGTGAAACTAGAGTCTCTGAAAGAGAGTTTCCACTGTGTGTTCCAGGGTGAATATGGTGTCAACGATTAGGTTAGGGGTTTAACACATTCGCTGCGGCAAGTTCACCAATAGGGTGTCGGGGGAGCTGAAAATTTTTATTACATGAAAACTTACCTTTAGGTGTATGAAGTTGATTGAAGTTGGTGATAGCCTGATTCTTTGACGTTTTCTTTGTATAAATGACGTCATAAGTTTGCCCCCACCGGTGGGGGCGCCGCACCTAGCGCTCGATCACTGTTGTTTGACCCTCACAAAATCACTTGGAATGTCGTTTTATTGTACAAAACCTCCTTTTTTATGTAAAATACTTGGTAGTTCAGTATCTCAGTGGTCAAAATACCTCAGTAAAATGAAATGACGTTATAAGTTTGGCACCCACCGGTGGGGGCGCAGCTCCTAGCGCTCGATCACCGTTGTTTGACCGACACAAAATCACTTGGAATGTCGTTTTAATGTACAAAACCTTCTTTTTTATGTAAAATACTTGGTAGTTCATTACCTCAGTGGTCAAAATACCTCAGTAAAATACCTCAGTAGTCAAAATATAGCCCGACACAATTTCCAGAGTTCGGCAGTAAAATAATCTTCAAAATACACACAAATAATTTAGTCACAATAATTAAAATATTGAAATATATGTATAGACAATAATACAATATATACACACTCAAAACAAAGCACCAGGAATATAACTATAAGTATTAGTCTATAAGAACAGCATGAAACGGTACGCACCCACCGGTAGGGGCTCAGCTATATGGTAGAGGTCGTAGAACTAGAAACTAACAACGCGGCAAGTAAGGTTAGGTTACTAGACAACGAAGCGAGGTGGAACAAAACAAATACAACGAATGGCTGGGCCAGTCTGGGCTTTCTAGTAAACAGTGACTCAAGCCCCCACCGGTGGGGGTGCCGTGATTCGGATACAGACCCTGCCCCCACCGGTGGGGGCAGCCGCAGCGAATGTGTTAAAAGGCATCATGGGAATACGGTGAAACTAGAGTCTCTGAAAGAGAGTTTCCACTGTGTGTTCCAGGGTGAATATGGTGTCAACGATTAGGTTAGGGTTTTAAAAGGCATCATGGGAATACGGTGAAACTAGAGTCTCTGAAAGAGAGTTTCCACTGTGTGTTCCAGGGTGAATATGGTGTCAACGATTAGGTTAGGGTTTTAAAAGTATTAATTCATAACACATAGAATATTAGTATAAGTTCAGGATGTGTGTTCTATGAATGAAAGTTAAGAATATCGATTTAGGTGTTACTACGAAGCTAGAGGCTCCCTTTAAAATTGTAAAACATACGCAATTGACATAATAACTAAAAAGCCACATTCTGATGCAGTTAAAAATTTTTATTAAAATAAAGCAATGTCCCTTGGCTGATTGGATAAATAGTTATGTATGGCTGGGTGGTACTCTTTAGTAATATATTTTTATTTAAATTTTATATAAAAACATTAAAAATTACTTAAAATTTGTTAGTATTTATTATTTACATATATTTAAATTAAATATTTATATGATTGTCTAGCCTTTTATGCTGTCTCCACATTTTTTAAAATTAATGCTTATTGGAAACACAATGTTATGAGCTTTAATGGTTTTGTTTAGTTTTTAGGCAACTTTTCTATAGGCCTATTGTTAGAGTTAATGCCTTTCTTTGGTTTATTATAATCTTCTGATCAAGCAGTCTCTTGATAATACATTTAAAAGCATAACACAAACACCTAATCTAGACTGACCGGCTGTTCATTTATTTGTCATTTGACAATTAATCTAAGGATTAGGCGACTTAAATATGTAACAAAGACTACATTAGTTTATTCACACAAATCCATATTTGCTAATATCTTGATAATTGGAGTTTAATAATAAATTATGTACCTGAAAATTAAATTTTTCCTTTTTTAACAAATATTCTATCTGATAATAATATTTAGCCTCTGATTTTCACATAAGCTATTGTTGCTCCCAGTAATTCTGAAGACTATTCCTTGTTTTATTTTATTAATAACAGCTCATATTATTTGCTTATTTTTTTAACGTCGCTTTCCTCTATCTTAACAACCCTTGATATGATTCACATAACCTAGCAGTGTAGAATGTAAGTAAATATTTAAGCAATCTAAGCAAACTGAAAAGTGTTTACTTAGATAATAAGTATTTACTTGACCCTAAGCCCGTTTTAGCCATTTTTTTGTCTATTTGATGACCGTTCTTCAGTAGGAAGCAGTTGCTTTGGTGCCTGAGTATTTAATACAAATTATAGTTTTAAGTCATGATTAATATAATTTGCTCCAAGATTAGGCAAGCAAGACTATTTAAAGTAACACTTCATTTTGTTAACTGAGGTTTTACTTCTAATAAAATTTTTTTTACTATAAATCAGATGATATACAAAAATTATATTGAATAATTCACTTAAGCTGTAATTTCATGACTATAATTTGATGTTTCAGAGCGGTAGCAGCGTATCTTAGGGCTCTGAACTTGAGCCCTAACAATGCTGTGGTTCATGGCAACCTTGCATGTGTTTATTACGAACAAGGGTAAGTATGTGCATGAAATTCAAATTTATTTGTTTGTCAATTGTAAACAATTCATACATTGTATAGTTTTAATATTAAATGTAAAAATAATACTTAATTCAGAGCAAGTTAGTTAGAATAAATTTAAATAGTAATCGGGATAAAATAGTACTGTTTTCTGTTGAGGTTTTTCTGACCTTTCCAGTCATGGTAATAAAGTGAATTGTATTGTGACGTTTCAGTCCATAAATCTGTTTTTTGTTGACATTCAACTGGTTCCTCTAGTTTAGATAAACATTTTAATATCTTAAAAGCGAGTTTTTTATAAAATTACTTTGGTTACTACATTACAAAAAGTAAATGCACAATGGGTATTGGTTTTACTGTGATGGGAAATATCACAATATCAGAATTAACGTTAGTTTGCCATGTCTGTGCCACCACCAATGCTGCTCCACCAGCTCTCATAGTGTCACATGGAAGTTGCATGTGTTTTATTATTGGACAAGACTTGTTGTTTGAAACGGACTTACAATTATTAACTTAAACATTATTAAATTTTTTTCTGCTTGTCTTTGACGATAATTTTGTATTGTAAAGAAGAGCGTGGATGATGAGGATGGAGAGCATGCATGTTACATTACTTTGATTCTAAAAGTAACTGACACTTGGAATTTATGGATTTTTGTATAATACAACATTCTTTTACAGTGAGGATTTCCTTATGATTTGGGTATAATTGATCCCTATAATTGCATGTTATAATTGGTGCTTACTGTATAATCTGTGGCAATTGTGTAAGTTTCACTCTAGAATACATACAGGCGGCATAGTAAAGCTGTAAGGCTTTCTTTGAGCACTTAAAGAGTCCTCGTAAGGGTTGAGGACTGTCGTACTGGAAGGGAGTAGGGATTTTGGTTACTTGTTGGATGATAGTGACGTCAGTAATACTCTGAAGGCCCTGGTAAGGGTCGAGAACTGGCGTACTGGAAGGGAGTAGGGATTTTAGTTACTTGTTGGATGATAGTGACGTCAGTAATACTCTGAAGGCCCTCATAAGGGTTGGGAACTGGCGTACTGGAAGGGATTTGGGATTTTGGTTACTTGTTGGATGATAGTGACGTCAGTAAGACTCTGAAGGCAGTACCAAGCTGTAGCATGAATTGGAGAGTTTAAGATCCTATTTAGACCATTTATTTAGAAAGTCAAATATATCGGTAATTATCTAAAGTAATTAATTAAAAATCAGCCTCAGAGATACAACTGACAATGCTACATCACACCCTGAGTGAAACATTTGTTGGTGTAAATTGTGTAAGTAACACCTTGACAGGGTTGCTATCAGAAGTTTTTAGTAATGACACCGGCTGCTTCAGCCTACAAATTAAAAAAAGTAATTAACCCTTTCACTCCCAGATTTTTTTTTGGACGATCTGCATAAAAGCCCAACTATTTTCCATAGTGATCAGCATAAAAGCCCAAGGCACTTTTTATAGTTTTGACAGTATTCTAATTAACACCTTATATTTTTATTATTTTCCAACCAATTTCAATGATTTTTTTTTTGTTTTTTTTGGAAGGAGTTTCTTAACAAATATCACCAAGTATAAGATAAAAATACATACATATTCATACAAATTATATAGAAATAAAAAAAACACTTACCTTTTTTTACATCCAAAAATAAAATCCGTAGAAAGTTCAATATATAAACTTTTTTTAATTAGTAAAAATCAAACTAAACACTGTACACTGTTATATAACTGATACTGAATAACATTTCAAATTTTTGTTCATTTTATTCCATAGATAAAGTTTTTATGGACACTTTTCAAAAAAAGTACGTATTAAAAAAATAGGCCATCCTTAAACATCTATTTTGTTTGTTGCTAGGTTACCAAGAACTATTTATTTCATCTATTAATTATGTTTACAGCACTTGAATAAATTACACAAATGTTCAAAATCGAGAAAAAAACATCATTTACCAAATATTTACAGTTTATATACAAATTTTGTGTTAAAAACTGAGTAAACATTACTTTCACTTGACTCTTCAACAACTTTGGCAATTGTATTTTCACTTAACGGTGATCGTGAACGTTTCATTATTCACTGATATGAACACAATAATACATTCGCTGAAGTAAAGTAAATAAACACAATACAAACGACAATGAAAACAAACGAACTGTGATGTAAACAAACAACTTCGACAAGCTTGGTATACTGCAACGGCACTGACACAGCTGACGGACGACGCAATAAGTCAACACCCACTAAATCATTTATTTTAGTTCGTTGTTTCAAATCCAAAGACATTTAAACTTCCATATATGAATAAAATAGGTCTTACTGATTATATTAACATAAAAATATAATCGATTCTGACGAAAATTGATTTTTTTAAATTAAATACCAAAACGTCCGGTTAACCGGACGTTGGGCTTCTTTGCAGATACGACCGACGTCCGGTTTCCCGGACGTCGGGCTTCTTTGCATATACATTTAACGTCCGGAAAACCGGACGTTGGAATTGAAAGGGTTAAATTCATCAAAGTGGTAATCTGTACTCCTCCATATGGCCTCTGGTTTGCAGTATTTTAGATTCTATTGGCTTCCATATCTCATCTATCATTAAGGGACACCTCTACACCCCAACCCCGTTCACCTTGCTGTATTCATGGTACTTCAGTCTCTGGTTTCAATCTGTAACATTAACTGCAGAAATATTATTAAATACAATAGGTCAAATATTTGTTATTGTTTTCATTTGACAGCTGTTTTTATAATGTAAAATACTGGAAAATATATCCATACTCTCACTTTCCATGTTTTAGGGAGGGCTAGTAACCATGTCTTAGTTTTATATATTCAATCAAATATATCCCTTTTTGTGCACCTCCTCAAGTGGTCTTATATACACTCCATCCCCCACCCTTCATTGACCCTAAGACACTTGTGACGTTCTATAAAGTAGCAATACTACCCCTAACTCTATTTAATTAATTTAACCTTGGTTCCAGTCCATGTCAGGTACATTCAATTGACGAAGCCTATTTGGATTCTATGTATCTGTCAATGGTGGATAAAGATATTTATTTATTTTATTAAAGATGCATCCATCGTATATAAAACAGAAGGTAAGGGCCACGTGCAGGTACCTCTCCATGCCACTGGCTGCCGCTACAGCTTCAGAGCAGGTTCCCTGAGCAGCCGATCCGAGCACTATAGCTTATACACCACAATGTGCTGCTACTATGTATATGATAAGGAGTGTTTAGTTGGCAATCGATGGTAATTTAACAGCAATAGCTAATTAAATTAGCTATAGTAATATTAACATTTATTACAAAGTAGTAATTACTGTACAGTTAATTCAACTATTAGCCCTAGGAGAATATATTTCTGGAATACAAATTTAACACTAGAACAATTTAATACACAGCTTGAAACTTGTAATTGCTTTATTATAAGACATCGTATATAAAGACTTGTTTATGAATAAATTTATTTCCTTCAAAGAAACTTAATTTAAGCAAAAGCCGCTTTTGCTAGTAACGTGACTTCTAGAAAATATAAAACTTAGGCTAATTGTAAACTTAAAATAAAATGAACTGTGAGTATCTCGTTTGGGATTGTAAACATAAACAAATGTTACAATAGAGCATAAGAGACATAATCCTAATTGATTAGCCGCTAACCTATAACAACTGCTTTAAAATATGTTCTTGAGTAGATTAATGTGTTGGAATAGGTTTAAGGTAAACTAATAAATAGAATAGTTTAAAGAATTATATTGTGGAAGAAGCAATATTAACTATTTCAGTACTTTCATATTAACTTTAAGTTAAGAAAATCAATATCTGAATTTGTAAATAACTAGTTAAAAAGAGTTTTTAAAAAATCTCAAAGAAGTAATATTGTTTATATCATTATGAATGTTATCATAGGAATTGATTGATTCTCTTTGGGCAACCTTCAGACCACCTAAGATGTTGTACTCCTTTCAAACGAATAAGATTAAAACAATCAAAAACATGATTTCTTTATGACTTTTAAGACTTTAACAAAGAACGTCAAACAATGAAATACATTAGTCAATTACTAACGATACATTATTTTAAATTAACATTAACTGTGGTCTTCAAATTTATAAGTCAAATTACACTTATACGGAAATTATGTATTTTAATTTATTAATCGTATTTTAATTAGTCAACTTTCTGCAAAAAAATCTTATGTTAGTTACCACAGCACAAGGAATAAATAGAAATGTTATTCCTCCTGAAGAGATCAAATAAAACATTTTTTTATAAGCCTATAAAATTACAGGTAGGCCTATGCAGTACTTGTTATAAAAATATTTATAATTAAAATAAATTATAAAGAATCAGTGATTTTGTATTAATCTCTTTAAGCATTTAATTTTTTCATAAATATTTTTATCCAAAATTAATAACAGAACATTTCAATAGAAGTTACAAGTTTATTTAATAGTGTATACAACCGTTTTAGGCGTTCATTTATAATTTTAATAACATTATTAGTATTATTGTAACTGAGACTGACAAAAAGATTAAGTAATATCAGACAGTTGCAGTAGTAGTGTTTTGATATGTTTTCTGTGAATTTTTAATTCACTAATATGAAAGTACTGAAATAGTTAATATTGCTTCTTCCACAATAAAATTCTTTAAACTATTCTATTTATTAGTTTACCTTAAACCTATTCCAACACATTAATCTACTCAATACTAATTTAGGCCTGTCATGCAAATCATAGTAAATAAATAAACAATTATGAAGTAATTTTAATAAGTACATGCTTACACAAGGAAGTTAAAATACTGAAAAGCGTATATGATTTTAGTTTTTGTTATTAGATTATTCGTCATATACTGTACTATACTGCAAAAATGGTTATGGAGAATCATCCAATTCTGGTGACAATATCGCTTTAATAATTCATTAATTCAGTTAAAAATAATAAGTGTGTTGGACACATTTTAACTATCTGAATCATGGAATTTTAAATACCGAGGGAAACCGTAGTAGCGCTATATTATTCAGTCAGCGTTTGCCCCACTGATGTCATATTAGCGGCTGTCTACTGGGAGCCTAGCTGTGGCCCCTACCGTCTGTTCTATAGACCGTGGATGTATCCATCTTCAACACTGGTGTTATGTTAAATATCGTATCAGGATAGAGCTAAACAATGTGTTCTTGGTATGTCATGCTATACTTATATATATATATATATTATTATTATTTGTGTTATGCCCTTGAAGAGCGCATTTAGACTAAACTTCATGTCCCTTTTCTTGCTGTCTCTTCTTTCCGTGCTGCCCAAACGTCCCTCATTCGTGCACTGTGTTTTTGTTTTCTTTCTTCGGTCCACTTTACACACTCTCTCTCCTTCCTTTTCTCTGTCTTCTTGTTCGCCCAGTGTTCCTTCATCCTCTGGCTATGTTCTTGTCGCCTCTGTTCAGTCCATTGTGTTTTTTTGCTGTGCGGTGCCTCTTGTAGTTTGTTTTTCTTGATCAGATTCCTCAGAAGTGTTCTATTTTGTGTTGTTTCCTGTGTGATGTTAAGTTGTCCCATATCGCTTTTTACCTCGTTCATCCATTTGTTGTCTTTCCTTGTGCTAACCCAGTCGAAAATCTGTCTTGTTAACCTATGTGGTTCCATTCTGCTAAGGTGTCCGTAGAACTGTAGTCTTCGTTTCCTGATTTTGTCTGTTATTTTCTCTGTGTGTTCGTATAATTCTTTAGCTGGTCTTTTTATCCATACTCCGTCTTTTTGTGTGGCCCCAAATATTTTCCTAAGTATCTTCCGTTCAGTCTTCTCTATTTGTTTGATTCCTGTCTGGCCTTGTATTATTGTGGTTTCTGCTGCATACAGTGCTTCTGGGAGTACCACTGTGTCGTAGTGTCGAAGTTTGGCTTTTTGTGAAATTGCTTTTTTATTGTAGTGGCCCCATGTTAATTTGTAGGCCCTCTCCAGTTTCATTCTTCTCTCTTCATTCGAGACCTTATTCCTTCCTGTTATCTGTAGTGTTTCTCCTAGGTATTTAAAGTTGTTTGTTCTGTGTATTGTTCCGTATTTTGTGTGTAATGTTGGGATCTTAAGGTTGCTCATGAACTGGGTTTTCTCGTAAGAGATCTGTAGTCCAGTCTTGGCTGCAATTTCGTGTAGCTCCTCTATAGCTCTTATTGTGTCACTTTCTTGCACTGTTACGATAGCTAGGTCGTCTGCGAACGCTAAGCACTTTACTCTTACTTTTCCCAACAATACTCCTTTCTGTGTTTTCTCCCATTCCTTCACTATCTTGTCCAATACTATGTTAAACAGCATTGGTGAGAGGCCGTCACCCTGTCTGACTCCTGTTCTTATTTCAAAGTGTTCTGAGAGCTCTCCACAAAACTTCACTTTCGATGTCGTGTTTGTTAGTGTCTGTTGAATTAAGGTTAGTGTCTTTCTGTCTACTCTGTATTCTTTTAGGATTTGAAAGAGGGTTTCTCTGTCAATTGAGTCATATGCCTTCTTGAAGTCGACGAAGGTTATGGTTATGTTCTGTTTGTGTTGCAGTATCATCTTAAGGTTCCATATCTGTTCAGCGCACGACCTATGTTTGCGGAACCCTGCCTGGTATTCACCAATTAGGTGGTCTGTTTGGTTCTCTAATCTGTTTAGTAGTGCTTTGGAGAGTATCTTGTACGTGACTGGTAACAGTGAGATGCCTCTATAGTTGTTTGGGTCTGACTTGTCTCCTTTCTTGTGTAGGGGGTGTATCAGTGCTGTGCACCATTCCCTCGGTATCTCTTCTGTTTCCCATATCTGTTTCATGATGTTGTGAATGCTTTTTGAAAGATTTTGATCTTTTAGCTTCCAGAATTCCGCAATGACGCCGTCTTCTCCTGGTGCTCTGTTGTTTTTAAGATTCTTGATGATTTCCCTTACTTCTTCTATCGATGGTGGTTCACTGTCTGGATTCGATTCTGGTTCTTCTATGTCCAATTTTTCTGATGGTGATTCAGTATTTAAAAGTTTCTCAAAGTACTTCGCCAAGATGTTACAGTTGTTCTTGGTGTTGGTCTCCAGTGTCCCGTCTGTCCTCCTAAAGCAGAGGTTAGGTGCCTGGTATTTCATCATGTTTTCCCTGAACGTCCTATAGAAGTTCCTTGTGTTGTTCTTTGTGAAGTCCGCTTCTATCTCGTCTAGTTTCTGTTTGTCGTGATTTCTTTTCTCTTTACGGATAATTTTGCTCGTCTGTTTCTGTGTTTTGAGGAATTCCTGCCAATTTTCTGATGTCCTGTTACTATTGAACTTCTTCCATGAGTTGATCCGTACTTCAATTGCTTCGTCACAAGTGTGGTTCCACCAGCGGTGTTTTCTGGTTCTCGGTGCAACTGCTAGTTTCATGGCCTCTTTGACTTTTCCTGATAACTGTTCCCAGTTCTGGAGGTTTCCTGCCTTAATCTTCTCTAATATTTGATTTTGGTTGCGGATTAGGTACTCCGGGTCTGGTCTGATGATCTTGGTTTTCCGTTGTTTTCTCTTTGGGATTAGGCATATCTTTATCTGTAACAGGTGGTGGTCTGAATCGAAGAAGCCTTTTCGTGTGATTATGTTCTGAATCTCTCTCTGTACCTCTCTTTGTATTATAACGTGGTCAATCTGTATCTCTCTCTTCCCACTTGGGAATTTCCATGTGGTTAATTTACGTGGGGGCTTTTTGAAGTTCGTTGACATGATTTTGAGGTTATGGTTCCTACAGAACTCTATCAGGTGTCTTTCGTTTACATTTGTGTGACGATGTGGTGTGTATTTTCCCGTGATAGGTCTATACTCCTGTTCTTTTCCCAGTTTTGCGTTGAAGTCACCTAGTATAATTTTCGTTCGGTGTGTCGGTATTCTCCTGATTGTCTCCTCCATTACCGTCCAGAAGTCCTCGATGGTTTCCGGGTCCTTCCTGTTGTGGTCATTTGTTGGTGCATGTGCGTTTATAATCGTGTATGCTCTGTTTGTTGACTTAATTGTCAGTGTACTAATTCTTTCGTTGGGTGATGTGAAGTCTATTACTGCATCTGTGACTGTCCTGTGAACTGCAAATCCTGTACCGAAGAGCCTGAGATTCTTCCTCTGTATCGATGGTTTTCCTTTGTATATCCTGTAGTTTTCCGTGTTGAAATGGTCTTCGTCTGTGAATCTTGTCTCTTGTAATGCACAAATCTTAATCTTGAACCTGTCTAGAGTGTCAGTGAGTTGTTTCATCTTGCCTGTCTTGAGTAGTGTATTCACATTGAGAGTCCCAATGTAGTGTTTCTGTTTTGTCTTGAGGGAGTTTGAGAAGCTCCGATACAATATATATTGTACATTATTATTAAAATCTCTCCTGATAAAAAGTATGTATACATGCTAAAATTTAAACACCATTCAGTTGTCTCTGAGAATGATGTCTTTGTCTTTTTATTTTACCTTACCATTTTGATAATACAATAATCTTAGAATATAAATTTAGTACTGAAATATTATACAATGTTTGAAACTGTAAATTAAAAATTAAAAAATCAAGAAATGAACATTAAAGAGAGACTATTTTTAACAGTCTACAATATATAGTACTAAAATGTATAGCTTCAGCTAACTTACATTATAAGGTTGTTGATAAGAAATTCTTTAATTATAACAGCTAAAGAGAGATTTGGCTTTGAAGAGTTCTGTTTAAAAAGTCTTGTGCAAGAGCCTTTGATTATTTGAATTTTGTGTAAATGTATTTCTTGAGTGTCATCTGAAGTTATTTGCATTGGTTTATATGTTTCGTAACTAATGCCGTTCACTTTGTTTGTCTAGCCTCATTGATCTTGCCATCGACACATATCGCAGGGCCATTGAACTTCAGCCAAACTTCCCCGATGCATATTGCAACCTCGCCAATGCCCTTAAGGAGAAAGGACAGGTACATTAAAATTTTCAAGCCCTTATTGTAAAAAATTTGGTTTAATTGTTTTAATTTTACTGCCTTAGGAATGTATGAAAAATGGATAGTTTCTTGATACCAAAATTTGATTTCAGCCACTGCTATTTTTCAGTGATGAGTGAATAAGTTAAAAGTGATTTCTAGACTTTAGAATATTTAATAGAACCTTCGCTATCAGATATAAAAGGGTAGAGTGTGTTTTGGATAAACAAAATTTTAGTTTAAAAATTAAATTTGTTCAAAGCTTGAATTAATAAAGTGATGATAATTAAGTGAAAAAATATATACATATGTTAAAATGTTTAGTAACGTTCTCCATGTATTTACGTTTTTACAAGCAAGGCATTTTTTTGGCAATATTTTAAAGTTTAAATCTGTCTCATTTGCATAACAAACTTGATAATTTAAAAGATTCATCCATTTTAGTTTTAAAGACGTCAACTGCATCAACATTAGTGAATAATTTTTCCTACAGACTTGGACTTGACGCATACCATATCAATTTTTCCATTTCTTAAGCCAACCAAAACTAGTCTTAAATACCATGCCTCCCTCACCCATGACTTCAGAAAGCATCTCAGTTTTATTTTTAATTATTTATCCTGTGAGCACTTCCTTTGTTTCTCTATTAACAATTAAAAAAAACCAATAAATAAATGGATCGTTACCTTTTCATGGTTTTTGTATTTTGGTTAGATTTGAAGCATGCTCTTCAAATTTATTTTTCATTTTCACTAACAGATAACACTCTGACGCCAAAGTCAGCTGTGACTTTTCATTAAAGCGCTCTATTTTTCACTTTTTCAATTGCCGGTACTTTTCTTCAATAGCTATTACTACTCTTTTCTATCTAGTGACATAACCAAGACATTAACACAAAACAAGGACACAGTCATGAAGAATATCATATGAGATGAATATATTCTTACATTTACCGTCTTTTCATGTACAAGTCATTAATCTTCTTCAGGAAGAATCGATTGTGTTTCAATTGCAAACAAACATTTACAAATTATTCCAACATTATACAAACATCTACATTCACACACTCCACAGCTTGTCCTCAGAAGAAAGTTTTTTATACATTTAAAAAGTTTTTTTATTTTTTTTATTATATATATAATAAAATGAAATCCACATTCGCAGAACACTTGCTCTCTACAGACCACACATACACAAAAATGAAAGAAAACATGAAAATATTAAATTTTATGAAAAAGGACTAGAAAATAATGTAACAGAAAAATTACATATATATTTAGCACAACAAGAAAACCCAGTGAACATATTGAACACACAAATCAATTATACAAACCCAATTTTTGATAAGATTCGAAACATTAAAAATTAAAATTAAAAAAATATTAACAACTTATCTATATTTATCAATATTTATAAAAACCACATGTTTTACAATTTTATAAAAAAAATATATTACATACTTAATTTAATTATTTAATTTACACTTGAAAATGACCCTAAAGTTAAAACATGTTGTGTGAATCAATTTTAATAAAAAATGTTAAGGGTACTCAGTTTTTAATTTTATTACATCCTAAAATATGTATATATAAATAAAACCTAATTTGTAAAAATATTTTAACTGTCAGCCTGTTTAAAGGTGTACATGCACCTAAATATATTTTAAAAATAAAATTTAAAAGTTTCTTTTTTAAAATCTATTTTACAGTTATCATGATTTTTTTTAATTTTTTATTCAGGAGTTATAGCTGTGTTAGTCAGTATGATTTTCTTATTATTAGTCATACTATTTAACTTTTACAGTTTTATTTTATATACCTTAATAGCTTTTAGTTCAGTATATAAAACTGTATTTTGACTATTGCTAATACAAGTAACTGTTTTGAAAGCAATAGAGATTTTTGATTCTTGACAAATATACAGTTATATTCGTACTAATATTCTCATAAATGTTGCAAAATAATAATTGTTGAAAGTGTTATTTTAAAAAATAGTGAAAAAGATATTCAACAGCTGAAAAAAAACTTAAAAACAGAGAACTTTTTATGTGTAGTTACATCATCATTCTTCTCAGAATTCAACTTATTAACAGCCCAGTGAAGTGTTAAAATATAATCACATATGATATTTCGGTAGTGTTCAAATAGGACATGTTCTGTTTTGCTTCTTCTAAAGGCACATATCACAACTAAAACTTTACTTTATACTCTTGTGACAGGTGGTGGAAGCGGAGGAATGCTACAACACAGCCCTCCGCCTGTGTCCGTCCCACGCAGATTCACTTAACAACTTAGCAAACATCAAGCGAGAGCAAGGCTACATTGAGGAGGCAACACGGCTGTATCTGAAAGCACTGGAAGTATTCCCTGAATTTGCGGCAGCGCACAGCAACTTGGCGTCAGTGCTGCAACAACAGGGCAAGCTCAATGAGGCGTTAATGCATTACAAAGAGGCCATTCGTATTCAGCCTACATTCGCAGATGCCTACAGCAACATGGGTAACACGCTCAAAGAAATGCAGGACATTCAGGGAGCACTGCAGTGCTACACAAGAGCCATTCAAATTAATCCCGCCTTTGCTGATGCTCACAGCAACCTTGCTTCCATTCACAAGGTTAGATCTTGAACATTTATTAAACATATTAGCTACAGAAAGTCAAATTTTTTACTACCACAAAATTGCAAAGATTTTTTATTTGAATTTGTATTAGTTGTATAAACTCCCCTGATTTCAAATAATACACTTTTATTAACAAAAAATGGATGTATTGGCTTGTCATAAATCTTGTTGAGCATAAAATAACGTGTGAACAAAACTGTCAAACTGATGAATTCGACGATGTTCCTTGTGCGATATTACTTCTCATGAGTTTGTATTTCATTTGATAATGTTGTGTTATAGAATTGACTGTGGTAAAAAAGAAGGCTGCCCTCCCTAATGGGTCCCGTAAATTCGGCTTTCATGTTTGGCGAAATTAGTTCTTGTTAGGTTTTCACAGGTATCATCAGCAGTGTCCCTCTATCTCTCTTCAACTCCCTCGCCATGCTATGCTGAAGTGACTAATAGCTGAGCTAATAGTATGCCAAACAATCATCCTAGCGTTTATTTTAAACAAATCACCGTTAGATAGTAGCACAGGCACAATTCTACAGCAAATGTATTGACTTCGGCAGTCAGTTTGTTTCTATAGTCAATGGTTAGAGTTTTAATCCAATATTTACTGAAGTATTAAATAATAAATTGTAGACTTGTGTTTAAATTTATAACAATGATACAGAACTACAAGGTACAGTCAAAAAGTTCCCGAAATCGATGTCCAGAGACACACAGCGTTGTTGCCGGTGGGAATTTCATTGTCTATCAGCTAGTACTACTCCTGAAGAAGGGATATAGATAGCGTGAGTATCGCCCAGCTGCCATTGTTCCTCCATGTAGAGCACTTTTCGTGTATTTGCGTGTTTACATTGTCGCTTTGTGAAAATTGATTTAATGAACAGCTAAAAAACATAAAATTTGGTGTTTTACTTCAAAAGTCATCTTCTGGGATACTTAAAATGTCAATTCCAGCATACAAAATTAAGGTGATGAAGAGAAGCCAATTACGAATGGCACAAACGTTTTCGGGAAGGTCGCATAAACATTGAAGATAACTCTCGTAGTGGACACCCTTTGACTGCAACCACAGATGACAACATTGAGCGAGTTCTGCAAACTGTCCAAGCAAACTGAAGAATAACAAATGATGATTTCGCATATAAGGTAAATTTATGCACACAAAAGTTCTTATGCGCTTAAGAGATGTCAATAGGAGGAAACAGCCTGAAAAATGAGCAGTAAACAATTAGTTTTTGCTGCATGACGATAACTAGTACTTAAATACATGCATCGATTCTCGTTAGTACTTAAATGCCCAGTGAAGCACCACGTAACAACGTTAGAACATCCTCCATATTCGCTTGACCTCATGCCGGCTGATTTCTTACTGTTCACACAGTGAAAACATCAATGAAAGGAAATCGATTTGCAGGTGCTAAAGCTGTCAAAAAACATCCTCCATATTCGCTTGACCTCATGCCGGCCGATTTCTTACCGTTCACACAGTGAAAACATCAATGAAAGGAAATCGATTTGCAGGTGCTAAAACTGTCAAAAAATGTGATAAAAAGTATTGAAATGCCTTTAAAAAAAATAAGTGTCAGAAGTGTTTTGTCCGTCTGTATGATCGTAGGGACAAGTGTATTGTAGGAGAAAAGTTCTTTGAAGGGAAATGGATTTGTAAGTTGTTGTCTTGGTCCAATAAACACATTTCAACCAATTACAAGAACTTTTTGACTATACCTCGTATTGCTTTAAGGAATTGAAGAATCAAGATAATTGCCTCCTAATATTTTGCTTTCATAACTATTGGTTACTCATTCTTTGCTTAGGCTCTCCACAATATTACAGGGAATAAAAAGTAACTAAGGTTCTATTTTAAAACAATATTCATACATTAAATAATAAATTATAGTTGCAGATCTGTATTCTGAACTAATTGGTGTTGTTAATAATTTTACACTTATAGTACATAGTTAAAATCTACTCTTATTTCAATTTAGCAATTAGTTGCAAATATTATGTGAACCACCATATTTTGAGTTTTTGAATAGGCTAGAGATCAAGCTTGAAATGGTGAATATTTGTTTGAACTCCACTATATTCTGACTTGGCTTGTACTTCAAGCCATGTCTAATAAATAGTTTTAGAACAAAATAACAATTAAAATTGGTCAAAAATTTACTATAATGATTTTTTTAACGTATAGAGAATGTTTTTATTTCCTAGTTGGGAATTGTTGGTCATACAATTTCTCATGACTATACAGAGACAAGTTAAGATGTGCAATTGTAAACTGGTAACTATATTGGGTGATTATCGATAGTTGTGAAGAAGCTAGTATGTGTTTTCTTGTGAATGCTTATTATATTAGTTTATTTAAAAATGGATAAAAGAATTTTTTATACAACTTTTTTTAACGGAATATATGTTAACTGTATTTTTTATTTATTACCAAGAGTAAAAAAGCCTACAATTTAATGTATGAAAGAACTCAAAACACTCCAGTAATATTAATTTTTAATATTAGTTGTGCACAGTATCTGGTGATGTGGTAAGTTTTTTTACTGGAAGGCCTCACGAAAAAAATGCCTTTCAATGAAAAGAGCTTCAAGAATGGTATCTGTAAAAGAAATTTGTTTTTCAAGGATAGATGAGATTAAAGCCATTCACTGTGAATAAAAGTTAAAAACCATCCCAAAGTTGTAGTTCCAGAAGTTTTTTAGGCTTTAGAAGAAACACTAGTATGTAACAGAGACTACTTTAAAGTGATAACATGTTTATGGAAGAATAAATAAAATTGTTTCCAAAAGGGAGTTCCTCTTTCATTTTGACTTATTAGCATAGTTCATGAGAGTAAACAAATCAGTTAAAAAATTGTTATAAAATATTTTAAGAGGTAAAGCAGGATTTTTAGGTTAAATTAAAATACAAGATAAAGATTCAAGATGTAGGTTATCGTTTATGAAAAATAATGCGGGGATTTCTTATTGATAAATGTGAGATTAAACTGTTAAATTGTGTTCCAGGACTCGGGTAACATTCCAGAAGCTATTCAGTCATACAGAACTGCACTGAAGCTAAAACCAGACTTTCCTGATGCCTACTGTAACTTGGCCCACTGTTTGCAAATTGTCTGTGATTGGACTGACTACGACTCTCGCATGAAGAAACTCGTCAGTATTGTAGCTGAGCAACTGGATAAGAACCGGCTACCTTCTGTGCATCCACATCATTCTATGCTGTATCCATTGAGTCACGAATTCCGCAAAGCAATTGCAGCACGTCATGCCAATCTCTGCCTTGAAAAAGTTTGTGATTTTCCTCTTTTATTGATTTTAGACATATTACTTCTATTCTTTTATGAAGGTTATGTGGAGTATAGACGAAATGACCAAATGTTTTTATGGATGTTGCTTAAACACCTTGTACTCTACAATCGTGCCAAAATATATATACCCGATCAAAACAAAAAATAAGCATTTGGATATTTTAACTGTATGTATACAAAATACGAAACTTGAGTTCCGTTTTCATCGTATCAGTAAGTTCTCTCTTGTGGCCTAAATCATTTTCAGGCGAATCAACAGTTATTTGTTAAAAAAAAAAATTACTATTAACCCTTTGGATCCCAGGCGACGATGACATCGTCGCCAGAAGTGTGTACTAAGAATCCCAGGCGACGATGACATCGTCGCCGAAAAACTGTCGAAAAATCCCAGGCGACGATCTCATCGTCGCCACGTGTTAATTTAAATATTAAATTTCCGCGGGTTTTTTCCCGCGGATTTTGACTAGTATTGGTATTAGAGTATACATGGAAGTCAAATATACTAATTTCACAAAAAAATTACGAACCGTATGTGTCTTGTTTTTATTCTCCACTGAGCAAACACGAGGCGCTCAGCTGACTTTTGGCGCGCGATTGTTGCGGTCACTGTTTACTACTCAATCGCTACTGTATGGTTATGTTACGCTGTTTACTTTGTGTTTAGTGTAATAGATAGAGTTTGTTTGTGTTATTATGCGTTGTTTTTCTAATTTTTAGTGTAAATAGATAAGTTTATAGTTTTATTTCACTTAGTAAGCTAGTGTTTTGTCGAAATGGATCGTGAAAACATCGCCGATAGACAAAGTGAAGTTGATAGGCAGCTAAATTACGATCTATCTGATGAGGAACTATTTTCTGATTTATCAGCTATATTTGACGACGACACTGATGAGGACCCCACGTATTATCCTGATGACAGTGGACGTAGTAGTGCTCCGGTTTTTACAAATCAGGACTTGATGACTGGGCAGCCTTCCACTTCTAGCACAGGTAACGCTAGGCCTACACCGTCGACCTCTTCTAATAAAAACCCAAAACACCCTCGTTTGCAGGATAGGCTTGTTAGACAGGTTATAAGCGATAGTTCCTCTTCCGATGATGACGAAATAGACAATGAGATATGGGAAGGCATAAATAACGTAGATGCTGATGCTAATAATTACACCCATTCATTTGATTTCGATGAACTGCCTGGTCCTAAGTAACTGCTGGTAAGTAAACTGCCCACGTAATTTAGTAAAGCCCATTGATTTTATTAACCTTTTTTTTACTGAGACATTGCTTTCTATGTTTGTAACAGAAACTAACCGCTACGCAAATCAGAAAATTTTGATCAATAATGACACTTCCTCGCCAAACAGTTTGTATCGCAATTGGATTCGAGTTTCTCTTGTTGAAGTAAAAGCTTTCATAGCAGTGATAATAAACATGGGGCTGATTCGAAAACCATCAATCAGTTCGTATTGGTCCACAAATAACAGCCAATCAACACCCTGGTTTAGTCAAATGTTTACTAGAAACAGATTCCAAAGCTTACTAAGTTTTTTTCACATAGTCAACAACGAATCACTCCCAAAGCCTGGTGAACAAAATTACGATCCAGCTCAAAAATTTCAGCCATTGATAGACCATTGTAACAACATTTTCAAACACTTTTATACAGGCCATAAACAACTTTTAATCGATGAGTCACTAATTGGCACTAAGAGTCAAACGAAACTGATGCAATACATGCCCAACAAACATCATCACCGTTGGGGTATAAAACTTTGGGTTTTATGTGACTCAGTATCAAATTATTGTCAGCCTGATGTGCTACAAGGGAAAAACCGGCAGGACGGATCAAACGGAGGTCACCACTCAAGGTTTAGGCTACACAGTTGTAAAGGGTCTTTTATCAGCTTGCAACTACTTGCAAAAAGGTTATCACGTTTTTAGTGATAACTTTTTTACCAGTGTAAATTTAGTAAAATACTTGTATAGAAATAACACTTTTTTCACTGGAACTGTCAGAAAAAGCAGAAAATATCTCCCACCTGAAATTAAAAATCAGCTTCAAGTCGGCGAAAAAAAGTATTGGAAAAATGGTTGTGTTGTTGCTCTTGCATACAGGGAGAAGAAAGCCCAAACAAAACCTGTACTACTACTGACATCAAAACCTGATACGACAGACGTGGAACAAACTAAAAGGAGACATGGTAGGGAAACTTTGGAGACCAAACCAGCCACTATTATGGAATACAACAAGTACATGGGTGGTATCGATAGCAACGATATGATGTTGTATTCATATTTAGATGAGCGGAGGACTGTCAAGTATTGGAGGAAGGTAGTGTTAAATCTTTTTGCCAGAATGGTTTTAAATTCTTATATTATTTATAAGGAGATGCAAATTAGAAATGGAAGAAAACCGCTATCTAGATATTTGTATTGTGTCTCTTTCATTGATGCCATTTCAGAAGAATGGCTGGCATATAAACAACAAGACTTTGGCGGTGGTGACAATGGAAATGGTAGGCGATTTGGTTTGGAAAGATTTGATGGAAAAAAAGAAAAAACCTGCTGGGTATGTTCTAAAAAGGGAACTGATTACAAACAAGGAGGGCGGAAAAGATCGCGCACTGGTTGTGTACGGTGCAAGGAAGGCTGCCATCTGGAGTGTTACTCCAAGCACGTTTGTAAGGCAATCTGACTCAAAGACTAAAACATGTAAATAGACTGTGTATATAGTGTAATTGTATATATATATATATATATATATATATATATATATATATATATTTATTGTGCTTAAAAACAGACATTTTGTTTCGTGGAAGTCCAATTGAATACAGGACTAGGTAAGTCTTCATTATTTTACTAATATGGCATTACGTTAATTTTTTATAGCTTGTACTTATTACAGTAAAACTTTTTTTTTCAGCTTGTATGATACATATCAGTATCAAATTTTGTTACAGTATACAAAAATAAATTTGGAACAAAATAAAAATACTGCCCACGGATAATTTTTTTTCCTTCTGCCCATAAAATGATGATAACCTTTAAAAATTTTTTGAAAAAAATAATTTTTTTTAAACTTACATACATATACAAAAAAAGTCAACATGTAATGGCTTTTGTACATTGTTTTGGCTAGATAATATTGTAAAAAACATTTTAGTATAAAAAACTTCAATATAGCATGTGTAATAGAGGATTTATGAATATTTTCCCAAATGCTTGTATTTTTGTCATTTTTGGCCTGGGATTCTTCGCACAGTTTTTGTAAAACTGGTCTGGGATTTTTTGCACAAAAAATATTTTTTGGTCCTGGGATCCAAAGGGTTAAAGAAGGATCAATATTATTAAATAAATTTGTATTAGTCGTGAACATTTGTTAAATTTTAATTAAATCAAATCAAAACATAAGTAATTTGACAAATTATTGAATTGCATAACTTATTTAAGCAATTGAAATTAATTTGTAAATATTAAACAAACAAGGACATAAAAACATGCAAACAAAAACCTGTGATTAACAGCCGATGATTAGGTAGCTGCTAACTCTGTTTTGTCTCTCGGCCCTCGTTGATAACACTCAGACATGAGCAGAAAAATATTTTACATAGGAGGTGACTTAATACTCTGTATTTTGATTGATATATGTCATAAATCATAATTTTTCTGTGCAAATAGTAAGGCGTGTAGAACTACTTTGGAGTAGTTAAGTTGTATCCATATGTAAATGTACTCATTCTTGTAGCCATATGGGTACTGAGAAAGTTAACTTACAAGTACAGTACTTTTTCGAGTACATGTGATAAAATTAATCAACTGGTGTGATGCTGCGCTTTTCTATTCAAGTTCTGTATTGTTCCTCCCATCTGAAAAGATACCCCTTATAAGACAAGTTTACAATCAAAGGCCTTAGGGTATGGCCACATCGGCCGACTTGGTCGTATGCGATCAGAGAAAAATGTTTGTCGTGAGTTTGGTCGTGTGGAGGTGGCCACACTAGACGATTTAATTGCAGTTGTCATGGTGACTTCTTTGAGTGAGGAAGATTTGTTCTTATCTTACCTTAAGAAATATAAAAAAGCGTAGATTTGCAGTGCATCCTATAAACTCTGTTCGTTTAACACAAGGCCAGTTCCATAATCTTATGACATTTCTTAGGAATGATAACGAAAGGTTTTTCGCTTCTTTTAGAATGAGTGTTACTTAGAATGAGTGTTAAAATGAATGACAAACTTTTCTTATTAGTTCAAGAACAAATAAAAAAAAATCAAAATTAAATTATGTATTAGTGCAGAGAGCGCTTGGCAGTTAAATTAAGGCCGAACATTCAAGTTAATAAATCAATTTTAAAACATTATCAATCACTTAAACATAAAAATATGTAAATTTGTTCTTACAAAACGAAAATTCTTAGATTCAAAATAAAAGACTGTCTAAATAATAAAATATATTAATTAAAACATATTTCAAGAAGGGAATATAACAAACTTTTGGTTTTATTATTTATAGGGGTGTGTGAGTAGTGATTTTTGAGTCCGAGCCGAGTCGAGTCGAGTAGTTGGAATTTTTTTCGAGTATCGAGTATTTCTTAGCGATTATTTACAGAAGGATTTCCTGTTTACCCAAGACAACTGTAAAAGGCAGACACCATCCTAAGCCAATGTTAAGTTTTGCCAGATTCGTAAATATATACATCTAAACTGAAAACAATAATTTTGATTTGTTGTTTGTAACTGTAACATTTGATAAATAAAACTATTACTTCCTGCCTTCCGACATTTTTATGTGGCATTGTTTTGTTTAATCTTTTTCCTTTTTTTCATAAATAATATGATGCGAGGAATTGTATTATTAATTGAAAAATGTGGATTATAAAGATTTAATCTGCTCACTCATATTACAGATCAGATTTTCTGTGCAAGTAATTTTACTGTTTCACAGCCGGCCGATATGTTTAACTGGTAGTTCAGTTCAAAGTGCGAAAAGGTAGCAAAGCTTGTTGCTAAAAGCTGCATCCAACCAAACTGATGCTAAAATTCAGGCGACATTGCCAAATGCTTTTAGAATTGCTCCTCTTAACAAAAATTTTTTGTGTATACTCCAAGAAGAGTGGATCTGCATTCTGTGGGTATTTAACTGAGAATAACAAGGTAATAAATAACTGTAAATAAGCACTGAATTATATATTCAAATTTGAAAATCTGTATGAAGATGTAGTTCAATCGATTGATAATAATAACTAAGCAGGTTTACTAAAAATAAATTTTAAAGTTACACATTTTGAAATTAAAAAAATTAAAGTTAAATTAAAAATAAATTCATGAAAACCTGGCGAAATAGAACGAAAACCAGAGACGTAGTCGGCTAATATAATAGGTCTAGCTGATATTGGCGACGAGTTGCAGCTGAAATATCAGCTAAGTGCCAACTAGTGATACAGTGAAGCTTGTGGACAGCTAAATTATAAACTTATGAATAAAAAACGAGACGTTTGATAAGGCTTCGGTTCAATAAAAATTAATTTCCAAATCTCTAAATTCGTCGTATTTTGTTTAGAAAAGGTCTTCCAACATGTTTCTCCCTCACTTGAGTTGATCCGTGATTTTTTTATAGTTTACATCGACGTCAATGTGAACAGGGAACCGTTCAGTGAGTTTACGAATCAAAATTATCATACTTTACAACCTTTTACACTCCAACTGTGTTATTGTCTAACCTAATCAGTAAACCGTTCAGCAATTTGACAGGAAAAAATATCGTATGCGCAAATGTGACACACAGTTTTGGCGATCTAAGGTGTTGACAAAATAATAATTAATGGACTTTTTCCACGGATATATATATCTATTTTTTTATTTGACGGAAAATAAATCAATAATGTTGTCACACCCTGCTAGAACGCCGTTACATTATTTTTATGACATACAGTATTTTCTTACATCAAATCATTGGAGGATTCCCTGCTCAGATTAAAAAACAAAATGGACCTCAATCGACTCGCAAGAAATATATGATAATTTCATTTCTGAAAAGGAGGTGAGCGGTTACTTGCACATACGTTTACCACAACCAAGATGGACTTTCACCTAGAAAAGATGGGAAGTTTAATTCTTGGGATGTAAAGTGACCCATTCTCGGAACCCTTTTGATTGAGCGATATTACTGATATGAATGAAAATATACATATTTTCCATGGCGCACAGACCATTACATTTGTATCAGTAACAGGTCTTTTTGAGCATCTTGAACCGGATTTCTCGTCCCCTTTCTTGGGTCATAAAGACACTAACCAACACTTCTTTTTAATTCACGCTATTTTAGATTAGGTTACAAGCGGGAAACACTTAAAGGATATGGAATACCAGAGAAATTAGTGAAGATGGCAGAGATTTGTATGGAAGAATCAAAATGTAAAGTAAAAATAAACAATGAATATTCAGAGACATTTGAAATAAACACTGGCGTAAGACAAGGAGATGGGTTATCACCTTTACTGTACAATCTGGCAATTGAAAACGCACTAAAAAGAACAAAAAGTTTGAATGAGGGTCTGTGGATAGACGTAAAGATCAAATTATTGGCTTTTGCAGATGATGTAGCCTTATTAGCCGAAAACGAGTACGGTCTCAAACGTCTGGCTGAGGAGCTCATTACTCAAGCAAAAATAGTAGGCTTAGAAATCAATGAAGAAAAAACCAAATATCTTAAAATAGAACGGAATGCATTAGAAAGAGAGCAGGTTTTAGAAGTGAATCCATATAAATTCAATAGTTGTGAAAAATTCAAATACCTTGGTGTCACTATTGATCAACAAAATAAAGAAGAAACAGAAATTGAAACAAGGTTACTGAACGGAAATAGGTGCTATTGGGCCTTAGGAAAAATGTTGAAAAGCAAAACCTTATCAAGAAGAACCAAAGAACAAATGTACAAGACAATTATAAGGCCAGTAGTCCTATATGGCTCTGAGGTATGGACAATGAGCAAGAAAACAGAAAGGCGATTAGTAACCTTTGAAAATAAAGTATTAAGAGCAATATATGGGCCAGTGAAAGAAGAAGAACAATGGAGAATAAGGAAAAATCAGGAACTTAGAGAATTGTTTAAGGAAGCAGACATAGTAGCAGAAGGAAAATCAAGACGACTCAGATGGGCAGGCCATGTAAACAGAAGGGAGGAGGAATCTGTATTGAGAAGAGTAATGGAAGGAAGACCAGCAGGAAGAAGACCTTTGGGTCGACCAAGGCTGAGATGGAAAGATCAGGTGCAAAGGGATATGAGGAAAATGGGAGTGGAAGAAGAGATGATGCAAGATAGGAGGAAGTGGAGGCAAATTGTTGGCGAGGCCAAAAACCTTTTACGGTTTGAGTGGCCAACTAAGTAAGTAAGTAAGTACAAGCGGATAGTAGACACGATAACCAACATGTGTGATCGCTACTACGGTAACTATTTACAGTGATTGCTACCTTCCCAGCTCTGTTGTTCACTTTGAATTGAGCTAGTTCAAATCATAATTAACAAACTCGTTGACTATGTCAACTAGTTCATTTGACTGTCGTCGTGTACTACCTATTCTTAGGCATATTGTTTACTTCATAATTACGCATACCAAACTGATAACGTATGATTAAGGGTAAAATAAAATACAAGGAAGCACACATTTTTTATTTATAACTTATAAAACTGTTTACTCTTAAAACTAAATTAAGGTGTAAATCTGTTATTTTGTGAAATACAACTACTCGATCGGACTTAGAGTAGTTTCGGAAGCTTCGAGCCGAGTTCAAGTGGTAAAATACTCGATGAAATACTTGAAGTTTCGAGTACTCGCACACCCCTAAATATTTATTGATTATCTGAGAAGTGCGAAAATAAACAACAAAGTGAGGTATACGTTTTAAAAGTCCAAATATTTTTTAATTCGTATTAGATTATTGTTGAAGACACTGTAAGTTCAGAATTTTCCGATTCTGATTGTGTTGAGGAGAATACACGCAGATTTTGTTGAATTAGATTTTGGTTATGCTTGGTTTGTAATGACAATTTTGGTGTTCTTACGTTATAGTTGGACATATTTTGAGGTTAATATATGTTTGAGTTAGAAGAACAGAAGTTATGTTGAATCCTGTCCTGTTTGTTGTGCTTCATTACTATTTTAAGAAGGGAAAAACATTTTTTGGGGTCATTATTTATTGATCTATTATAAACAAGTACAAATTGGGAACTAAACTGAATTATTAACGTTATGTGGATGTTCACTCAGGGGCTGTGGAGAGGGAGTTTCATGTTGCAACTGGTTGATGCCATAAATCAACACAGGGTGCATTTTTTGGTCGCTTGGTTACAACGACCAGAAAACGCAGCCTGATGTCTTCAAAATCTGGTCACTTAATGTGGCCATCTCCATTTGATTTCATACGTTCAACAAATTTTCTGGTTGCATGCAACCAAGTTGGCTTATGTAGCTGTACTATTATACTGGTTGAAAATGTATTTACAACCATGTTATACATACATACATACATACATATACATACATACATACATACATAACCAACCATGTTATATTAACTAGTATTTATTATGTATTTTTTGTCTCTGTTAAAGTATTGTTTATATTTTCTTAATTCATTTTTATTGTGTTCTACAACATTATCTAAATTAATTAAAAACTGACCATACAATATTAAATATATGATAAAAACTTGCTTAATTAGTGATAGAATTTGAGATTTTTAGACGTCTTTAGTCCAATGTTATGCTTTGACGAGGTTTTGAAGTAGATTGTCTGAACTAGAATATTGGACGAAGTGTTACCACTCTACCAGTCACTTTCTTTGGTTAATCAGGTTATATTTTTTTAATTAAATTAGTGATGTAAATATTTTAGCTACACAATCTGTACCAAAACAGTCTGCAATACCTATAAATGTGGAGCACATTTATTGCTAATAAGTGCAATGATAACTCATGCTATGACCTGGCCATATTGTGTTTTATTTACTCACCAAATAATGTTGTTAGAAGCAGCAAGAACAGTATAGAACTAAATTTTGTTTCTTTTAAATGGGTAATATAGTAGTCATAAGAATCGTCCCAGCCACTCCTTCAATGTGTTCAAAATAACAACTTACCAAAAACATATCAATTAAGTCTAATAACATCTTACACTGTTCTTGCATATATAATTTAGTAGTTTGAAATTAGGGATGGGTCGATTCCAATTTTATTCGATTCCGGTTCCGATTCTTCAAAATCGATTCCCGATTCCGATTTCATCGATTCTTGCATGAATAACATGAATAGGCCACTGCCTTCTGGCCTACAAAGTGATATATTAATTATAATTAGCTATGTAGGCTATGTCTTTTAATTCAACAGATTTATATTTGATAAAATAAGTAATCAGGCAACTGAGTAAAATAAATTTTTATTTTTAATAAGCAAAATACAACCATAACAAATATTCAGTTTAGTCTACAAAAACAAGTGCAAACCGCAAATGAATAATGATATTATTAAATAAGAAGAAAAAAAACTGAGATGGTGACAAAACCTAATAAATATTTTTTAAATTATACATAGAAAGAAGTAGAAATTCTAAACTGCAGTTTAGGCTTTTAAAAAATGGGTATTTTAACAAAACATAAATAATGACTTCCCACTAATAAAACAAGACACAATATTATAGAGAACAATTACATATACACACATCAATAATAATGAACGAAAATTGTATAATTTTGCATATATAATGTAGTACTAAGGCCTACTGAAATTTTGTAATGACAGGCCTACCTAAAAAGAAATACTAGCCTATTTGCAACAGAAAGTACTAGGGCCTACTGAAATTTTGTAATGACAATTTTGGTGTTCTTACGTTATAGTTGGACATATTTTGAGGTTAATATATGTTTGAGTTAGAAGAACAGAAGTTATGTTGAATCCTGTCCTGTTTGTTGTGCTTCATTACTATTTTAAGAAGGGAAAAACATTTTTTGGGGTCATTATTTATTGATCTATTATAAACAAGTACAAATTGGGAACTAAACTGAATTATTAACGTTATGTGGATGTTCACTCAGGGGCTGTGGAGAGGGAGTTTCATGTTGCAACTGGTTGATGCCATAAATCAACACAGGGTGCATTTTTTGGTCGCTTGGTTACAACGACCAGAAAACGCAGCCTGATGTCTTCAAAATCTGGTCACTTAATGTGGCCATCTCCATTTGATTTCATACGTTCAACAAATTTTCTGGTTGCATGCAACCAAGTTGGCTTATGTAGCTGTACTATTATACTGGTTGAAAATGTATTTACAACCATGTTATACATACATACATACATACATATACATACATACATACATACATAACCAACCATGTTATATTAACTAGTATTTATTATGTATTTTTTGTCTCTGTTAAAGTATTGTTTATATTTTCTTAATTCATTTTTATTGTGTTCTACAACATTATCTAAATTAATTAAAAACTGACCATACAATATTAAATATATGATAAAAACTTGCTTAATTAGTGATAGAATTTGAGATTTTTAGACGTCTTTAGTCCAATGTTATGCTTTGACGAGGTTTTGAAGTAGATTGTCTGAACTAGAATATTGGACGAAGTGTTACCACTCTACCAGTCACTTTCTTTGGTTAATCAGGTTATATTTTTTTAATTAAATTAGTGATGTAAATATTTTAGCTACACAATCTGTACCAAAACAGTCTGCAATACCTATAAATGTGGAGCACATTTATTGCTAATAAGTGCAATGATAACTCATGCTATGACCTGGCCATATTGTGTTTTATTTACTCACCAAATAATGTTGTTAGAAGCAGCAAGAACAGTATAGAACTAAATTTTGTTTCTTTTAAATGGGTAATATAGTAGTCATAAGAATCGTCCCAGCCACTCCTTCAATGTGTTCAAAATAACAACTTACCAAAAACATATCAATTAAGTCTAATAACATCTTACACTGTTCTTGCATATATAATTTAGTAGTTTGAAATTAGGGATGGGTCGATTCCAATTTTATTCGATTCCGGTTCCGATTCTTCAAAATCGATTCCCGATTCCGATTTCATCGATTCTTGCATGAATAACATGAATAGGCCACTGCCTTCTGGCCTACAAAGTGATATATTAATTATAATTAGCTATGTAGGCTATGTCTTTTAATTCAACAGATTTATATTTGATAAAATAAGTAATCAGGCAACTGAGTAAAATAAATTTTTATTTTTAATAAGCAAAATACAACCATAACAAATATTCAGTTTAGTCTACAAAAACAAGTGCAAACCGCAAATGAATAATGATATTATTAAATAAGAAGAAAAAAAACTGAGATGGTGACAAAACCTAATAAATATTTTTTAAATTATACATAGAAAGAAGTAGAAATTCTAAACTGCAGTTTAGGCTTTTAAAAAATGGGTATTTTAACAAAACATAAATAATGACTTCCCACTAATAAAACAAGACACAATATTATAGAGAACAATTACATATACACACATCAATAATAATGAACGAAAATTGTATAATTTTGCATATATAATGTAGTACTAAGGCCTACTGAAATTTTGTAATGACAGGCCTACCTAAAAAGAAATACTAGCCTATTTGCAACAGAAAGTACTAGGGCCTACTGAAATTTTGTAATGACAATTTTGGTGTTCTTACGTTATAGTTGGACATATTTTGAGGTTAATATATGTTTGAGTTAGAAGAACAGAAGTTATGTTGAATCCTGTCCTGTTTGTTGTGCTTCATTACTATTTTAAGAAGGGAAAAACATTTTTTGGGGTCATTATTTATTGATCTATTATAAACAAGTACAAATTGGGAACTAAACTGAATTATTAACGTTATGTGGATGTTCACTCAGGGGCTGTGGAGAGGGAGTTTCATGTTGCAACTGGTTGATGCCATAAATCAACACAGGGTGCATTTTTTGGTCGCTTGGTTACAACGACCAGAAAACGCAGCCTGATGTCTTCAAAATCTGGTCACTTAATGTGGCCATCTCCATTTGATTTCATACGTTCAACAAATTTTCTGGTTGCATGCAACCAAGTTGGCTTATGTAGCTGTACTATTATACTGGTTGAAAATGTATTTACAACCATGTTATACATACATACATACATACATATACATACATACATACATACATAACCAACCATGTTATATTAACTAGTATTTATTATGTATTTTTTGTCTCTGTTAAAGTATTGTTTATATTTTCTTAATTCATTTTTATTGTGTTCTACAACATTATCTAAATTAATTAAAAACTGACCATACAATATTAAATATATGATAAAAACTTGCTTAATTAGTGATAGAATTTGAGATTTTTAGACGTCTTTAGTCCAATGTTATGCTTTGACGAGGTTTTGAAGTAGATTGTCTGAACTTGTCTTGAATATTGGACGAAGTGTTACCACTCTACCAGTCACTTTCTTTGGTTAATCAGGTTATATTTTTTAAATTAAATTAGTGATGTAAATATTTTAGCTACACAATCTGTACCAAAACAGTCTGCAATACCTATAAATGTGGAGCACATTTATTGCTAATAAGTGCAATGATAACTCATGCTATGACCTGGCCATATTGTGTTTTATTTACTCACCAAATAATGTTGTTAGAAGCAGCAAGAACAGTATAGAACTAAATTTTGTTTCTTTTAAATGGGTAATATAGTAGTCATAAGAATCGTCCCAGCTGTGACACCTGACACCTTGATGAGGGTAGTTACGCACCAGCTGGAGAAATAACTCACAAAAACTGATGGTTCACCACACTGACTGAGTTCGTGGACTTTACCGGAGTGTATTCCGTATACTGAATTTAACAAATTATTCACAATATTACCTAAAACGTAGTGCTGGTTGGCCTAATAGATGGATCGGTTGGGAGCTTTTTTATTGAAAACAGCAACACAATTATAGGTAATATGAGTGTTTTATTAATAAAAATTGTTAAGTTTTAGTGAATTTAGAACCTTGACACAAGTTAATTTACAAGTTTACAGTTAGTATGAAATCTTTTAAAATAAACAATATAAAATTAATATAATTTGTAGTTAGTTAACAACGTGGTTATTCTAAGATACAACAATTTAAATTCAAACAAATCTAATTTCAATTAATAATTAACGGCGCTTGCCATTGTCTGTGCTGTCTCTAAATGAATTTAGTTACGGTTACAAATTAAATATGATTACTGAAAACTAATACACGAATTTACATAAATTGAACAGACATGGCAAGCCCGGGAATCAAAGGGGAAACCGTACTACTTACTACATGTACGCGCGATCACGGTTGCAGACAGACAGATCGAGATTCGAGACGGCTGGCTTCATCCCCAAGCCAGTATTAGAAATATTGTCAACCAATCACGCGAAAGGACGTTTGATCGTATGACTTTCTAGGCCGTATGGTGCTGCACTCCAGCCCTGAACGATTCATCAAGTAACTAACATTGGTATGTTAGGGTTACTGGAACGTTGCAATATCTCTCAGTTTTCGAGTCTTGGGCTGCAATTGGAAGTCACGTGACATCACGCCACCACATTCCATACTGGCCCAGTATAGATAAATCAATACTTTTGCCTTTCCCACTGAACCCAGTATTCACTCATATTAATTTAAAATGGTGTAACAAAAACTAAAGGGAGGCAAAATTTAATTATTATTATTAAATTTGAAGTTACATTAAAACACAAAAACAAATAGAGGGTGTAATTTATTTTATTTTATTTAGACGGCCCACAAAGGTGGTATTTTCATTTATTTATTCAATAAATTAACGGGCCGTCACACCCTCCCCACCTTTAGTTGGTGCCAGTCCCTTGGCACCTATTGAGGTGACTATAGACCGTCATCCTCTAATAGCAAAACCCCTCTGTACCGACAGAGTGGTCTTCTCCCTTTTGTCACCAATAAAAATTGAATTTACTCACGATTCCACTTGATAGTCAATGGGCGAGACAAAAGCAAATGCATTTAAGTTTGGAGAGTAATCGTTAATTTATTAATACACTTTTTGTTTCGATACCTCTCATTACGATGCCGCATTGTTAATTCATGTTATTCAATTCATCGAGATTTTTCACTTTCGAAAACGAGATTTTATACTTAAAAAAAACAACAATCGGTTCCCCTTTCATCCTTGTTTAAGCAAATCAATTAAAAAATTAACATTTGTAATATGTCAATGTCAGACAATAATATAACAGCAATATAATTCATAAAACACATTTCTCAAACTAGTGAAACCCTATCTGCTTAAAACACCCTATTCATATACTAACCATAATACATAATACTATTCTTATAATAACAATAACACATAATAATATTCAAATACCATCAATAACACACAATGTTATTCATATACCAGCAGTAATACATAATAATATTCATATACACTAACAATAACACACCTAAATTAAACCAAAGACACTGTGAAGACGACATTTGTATTAAACGATTCTACCATAATTCCAATCACCAACTATGTTATCTATTTCATATAGTAAGAAATATATTCAAGCTGCTACATTTGTTAATACTAAGCATTGTTAAATAATTTACACATAACTACTACGCAGTATTGAATGGAGTAAATAAAGGTAGTCACGGTTGAATGACGCCAGCATTTTCACTCAAACGAGACTTATTTTGGGCTAATTCATTTCATTTAACATTTTATTCTTAAAATACAATGTCCCTTGGTGAAGGGTATGATACGATCCAGCTGAGGGAAGTGATAGGATTAGGTAAAAGGAGTGTTTGGATTGCGCGCTTACCTTCTCGTAGTACCCAGCCAAAGTGCATCATTATATATATTACAATTTTTAATTTTACAATAGTTTTATTTTTAACAAAACAATAAATTATTCCCCATTCCTTTTAACATTTAAAAAGTACAACGACAAAAGAAAAATCATTAATGCCTAAACAAATATTAAAGTTGGGTACCCAAACATCAATTAATTAAATGATACATTCTACTCATTATATTCATTATACTTATTAGCAACTTACATTAATCTCAGGGTAGACACAGCTACCAACTATATGACTTACCTAATAATAATTCCATTAATAACTACACAGTCCAGTTCTGATCAGAATTTTCTTCCACTGACGAAGTCTTTCTTCTTGACAAAACGACACAAAAGTACTCGGTTTGTTACTAACAAAATAGACAATATTATGTTCACATTAGATAAATGACACGCGGACCCGGAAAACCTAATTACATTGTAACGTTACTTCTTCATACTTCTCGTTAATACTCAAGGGACTGCAGTCCATTGACCAGGCCAAGAATGTTGATCAGGCAGCGGCTGCATAAATCAGCTGGTGGCCAGTGGGTTAGGAAGGGCCAACAAGGCTCGACCCGCCCTTGGTTGCGTCTGGCCGAGGCAGTGGTTGACGCCCCCTCTGTCCCTCTCTCTCGCCTGGTCACCTCTCACCGCCCGGTCTCGCACCCTGGTCTGCTGGAGCTGCCTCATGCCCTTACATAAGAGAACAAGGATTACTCTTAAGTCTAAAATATATTCTTACCTCCACTAGTTTACTATTAATACACACATCAATTCAGCAAAACATTACTCTAACTTTATACACTATGTCGCAAGGCTAGCAAATTCATTGCTAGGCAATGGCGAGCATACTTTAATTGATCCTTCTAATCAGTACCTCCATTTAAATCGTAATCATCAAATTTTGCGGGCCTTCGGCGCTCTCGCCGGTTTCTTTGTGTGCCAGAGTGCTCACCTACCCTACTTGGGGCTAATGGAGCCATTCTGGGCACACTCGGACTATCGTCTCGCTTGCTATTCGAGTCGTCCTCAACTGTCATTCGTTCCTCACGCTCCTCTTCACACGGTCTCGAGCATCCCTCGTCCCTATCCTGCTTCCGTGTGATATATGGCTTAATCCGATTCACATGGATTATCACTTCTCGCTTACCGATTCGGAGCTTCACGTTCAATGGTGATATTACTTCCACGACCTTGTACGGCCCTTTCCACAATCTGGCTAACTTTTTGACCCGGTGGCGACCAAGACTTGGGGTATGTAGCAACACTAACTGTCCCTCGTGGTACATTGATTGTTTGACCTTTTTATTGTACTGACGCTCGTTGCGGCCTCTGGCACGCGATTTCCAACTCGTGGCAAATTCATACGCTTGCTTAAGCTTGTCCCGGAGGGCTTCAACGTGATTGTCATACAATAGGGTGCTATCTGTAATTGTCAAATCCGCTTCTAATGGAACCGCCATCTTCCTTCCAAAAACTAACTCATGAGGAGAGTAACCTGTGCTCTCATGTACTTGCGAGTTGTAGGCCATAGTTATATATGGTAAATATTCGTCCCAGTCCGTCTGTTGTCTGTTAACGAAATGGCTAAGCATTTTAGAGATGGTGGCATGAACACGTTCCAGTCGACCGTTACTCTGTGGATGAAATCCGGTGGTTTGAATTTTCCTCACGTGCAAAAATTTACATAGCTGTCGTATCAATTCAGATGTAAAATTTGAACCCTGGTCCGTAACTAACGATTTTGGCACTCCAAATTTAGTAATCACGCGTTGCACTAAAGCACGCGCTACATTTTCGGCTGTTTGATCTGGTAATGGGATGAATTCGCAGTACCTCGTGAAGTGGTCCATAACACTCAAAATATATATGTTACGTGACTCGCTGATGGGTAACGGCCCCACTATGTCCGTTGCGATTACTTCGAAAGGACTAGTAGGCTCATTGAAGATGTTGCCTAATGGTGCCTTCGTCTTTCCGTGATTGGTACGTTGACTGCAGCTGCGACACGATCTTACATAATCTAGCACGTCCTTTTCCATGCCCTTCCACCAAAACTTATCTCTAACTCGCTCTAGCGTTTTAGCAACGGCTGCATGCCCAGCGGTAGGCAGGTCGTGATTCAGGCGAATTACCTCGGCCACCAATGTCGCGGGTACAACTATCCTATTCGATCCACCACTTTGCCTGTACAATATTTTCTCAGGGCTCATCCTAAAACTTTTGCCTTGTCTAAGGTCTTGAATGTGCGGGTCATCTCGCTGATGTTGTCGGATCCTTTCCAGGTCGATAATGGGTCTAATTTCTTGCCTGACTACATTCACGGCGCGGCTGAGCCCGTCAGCGTTGGTGTGTCGCTTGCCCGCTTTGTGTTCTACAGTGTAGTCGAACTCGGCTAGTCTTAATGCCCACCGCATTAACCGGCTACTCGGGTCTTTTAATGACAGCATCCATTTTAAAGCTGCATGGTCAGTAATGACTTTGAATGGTCGCCCTAGCAAATAACACCTGAAATATTTGGTGCTCCAAACAAGACCCAACAATTCTAACTCGGTGGTAGAGTAATTTTTCTCGGCTGGAAATAAAGTTCGTGACGCGTACGCGACCGGATGTTCTTGCCCGTCTATTTCTTGAGATAGCACGGCTCCTAAAGCTTGTTTACTGGCGTCGGTAGATAAAATGAACGGCTTATCAAACGAAGGGAACACTAATACTGGAGCAGTCATTAATTTTTGTTTTAATTGGTCAAAAGCAATTTGGCAATTCTCTGTCCAGTTGAACTCAGTACCCTGGCGCGTAAGGTCAAACAATGGTCTACCAATCTCTGCAAAACTTTCAATGAAACGGCGATAGTATCCGGCCAAACCCAGGAAAGACCTCACATCTTTCACGGTTTTGGGCACTGGGAACTCTCTCACCTCTCGCACTTTGGCATTGTCTGGCTCGACACCTCTACTTGAAATCTTATGCCCCAAATAATCTACTTCCCCCACTGCAAATTTACATTTATTCAACTGCACACAAAGGTTTACGGCCTGCAATTTTCCTAATACTTCGTCCAGCGACTGAATGTGTGATTTGATATCCCTGGAGAACAAAATTATGTCGTCAAGATAAACTAGGCATTTTTCACCCTTTAAACCCATTAAAACGGAGTCCATCAACCTTTGGAAGGTCGCTGGTGCAGAGCATAACCCAAAGGGCATAACTGAGTACTCGTAGTGACCTCCGGGAACATTGAAACCTGTCTTGGCTTTACTATTCTCATCCATAGGAATCTGATGGTAACCGCTCCTTAAGTCCAAGGTGGTAAAATATCGACATCCGCCTAAACTGTCGAGTGTTTCGGTGATATTCGGAAGTGGATACACATCTGGCACTGTTAATGCATTTACACCCCGGAAGTCCACACAAAAACGCCACTTAGGGGTACCATCTGCTGACTTTTTTGGTACGATGACTACGGGTGATGCCCATGGGCTGTGACTAGGTATTATTATTCCCTGATCTAACTGATCCTGTATTAATTTGTCTAAAATGGGTTTCTGATGGAATGGCACCCTGTACGCTTTTTTATACAATGGCGGGGCATTGCCCGTATTTATTGTGTGTTTTACTGCCGATGTGCAACCGAGAGGCTGGTCCTCATTGTACGATAAAATGTTTTTATATTTACTTAAAACAGCGTGCATTTGACCCTGGACACTACTATCGAGGTGCTTTAGCTTTTCAGTTAAACTTGACTCAAACTCTTGTTTATCACAAAGCACTATACGGTTCACTTTCCGCCCTACTTCTGAATGGTGTTTCAATATGGCTGATTTAAATATCTGAGCAAGATTTATCTTTCCCCCTGCATTCAAGTGTAAGCCCTGTTTGGTGTAATGTTTTCGTTTGAACTGAGTTTTAAGATTGATCAAACAGATATTCTTTGTATTGTGTTTGGAAGTGGTGTTTATTAATTTTCTCAACAAGTTGTTTGCTGTTGCTATGTGCTTCTGTAAATCTACATCATGTCTATCTGGAATGGTACAAAAAAATAGTTTAGGCTTGCACTGGTTAGGTAGCATTTCCATAGCTCGCCGCATGGTTGATTGGTATTGTGCGCGTGTGTCTACATCATTGGTCCCCCCCATTACAATTACAATATCACGTTCATTCATGTGTTGGCATTCGCCCGCTAATTTAGATACAAGGTGTTGTAGTTTTCCATTCGGCACGAATTCCACTTTTAATTCAAAATTACTTGGAAGTCTTTCCTCCAACAACTCAAGGATACCTCTACCATGGCTATCCGCTACAATGTAAACTTTAAATTTTTCTACAGGTTGTGGTTCTACTGTGGTCAATTTAGCTACTGTCTCGACTGATCCTAATTTTAAATTCACTGGTACAACCACTTCCTCGTTACTTACATTAACCAATTTTGCCCAACAACAATTCTTCACAACTTTGGTGAGAGTCCTAGCTAAGTATACCCCGTGTGTGGTTAAGTCAACAGGCTCTACTATGACTTCATGTCCCTCTAGGTTTCCCTGTACTGCTTTATTCTTACTTAATTTCACGCGAACTAACTTCTCGCTTCGCGCTGGCACGGTATTGTTAGCCACACAGTATGCGGAACTCTCTACTGAATAATGGGTCGGTTTATTAATCCCTTGGGACACGGTATTGTTGTACTTCGTTCTAATGGAACGATGCGGGTCGGGTACCGCTTCCCCCTTCGACAGTTGGTTCAACCAAACCTCCTGCCCGAAAAGCTTAAGCACGCCCTGTTCCAAATGAATACTACCGTTCCCCTCACGCAAGATGTCACACCCTAATACAGCCAGATAACCCTTAGGTAGATTTCCAACAACAAAATTCCCCGGTACTTTAACCCCTGGTTTTAAATTTAGTGTGATTTTTTGTCGGCCATAAATCTTTAAAGTTTGCCCTGATATTCCCCGGATAATGACATCAGGTTCGCTCAACTTGGCAGAAGAAGCTCCCCTTTTTATTAGAGATACTTGTGCCCCAGTATCAATCAGCACCTTACCCTCAGCCCCTTCAATTTGTCCTATTGCTACTAGTTCCTCAATTAAATTTTTAATTTCTGGCACAATTCGTACATGTTTTTCCCCGATAATTTGTCTGGTCACCGCCTGTTTGGGTCGCTGATATACAGCACTTCCTAGTCTCGGGGGGTCGTGTCGGCGTTCACACTGGCCCCTGATTCGTTTCCCGAACGCTGATGGTCTGCGCTCAAGCGCACGCGACAGTCGCGTTGTCTATGTCCCACTCTCCCACATCGCCAACATGACACACTATTTCGCGGCGATCCACCACCTCGACTTCTACAGTCCCGCGATACGTGCCCTTTCTGATGGCATTTAAAACATGTCATCTCTGTCTGGAAAACTTTCTTCTCCGCAGTAGACTGACCCCCTTTTAGTAGATATTCAATTGCCACGGCGGTGGTAATGGCATCCCGTATGGTGGTTGGGAATTTTAGCCGCGTTTGTTCGCCTACTTGGCCCACCAAACCTCTCACGAACGAGTCAAGCGCCCGCCTATCTCCTTCCTCACGCAATGCCTTATTCACTTCAGCATTCGCGGTCACCCGCACTGTCTTTTCATTGAGACATTTAACACGGTCGGCAAAAGCCTCAATTGTTTCGCCTCGTCGCTGTTGTACGACCGAGAGTTGCTGGTAGTATGACTGTTGTGGTGCTTTGTCGCTAAAACGCTGAATCAAAGATTCTCGGAACGCCTCATAGTTACCTAATTTAGCCTGATCTTCTCCCGTTATGTATTTCTGCGCGTTTCCCTTCAACTTTAGTTTGGCTATTTTTAGTTTCTCGGCGTCTCCCCAATTACTTAATTCTCCAACATCCTCGATACTTTGGAGGAAACGATAAACTTCGTCCGGCTTATCTCCATCGAACTCTACTATTGTCCCCACTAATGAAAAGTCCGGCTTCGTTCCTGCCGTTTCGACTATTCCCCTCATAGTTCGGTCCAGCTGATCCACAAAAGGTGGTACTTCCTCAGCTGCCGAAGCTACAGTAGCTAATTGTTGATGCAGTTCGTTTATTGCATCCTGGATCTCCATATCCCGTCCCCCAAGGCTCACGCGTCCGGCCATAGTAATTTATAGAGAAATCTACTCGAGATAATGCAAATATAAAATGGCGCAGTACAACAAATATATTCTAATATGACATTCAATGTATGATCATAAAGCCCTAAGAGTGCAGTGGGTAGCTTGCTCTCGAAATACAAAAAGCGGTTCTCTTATTTTTCCCTTTGACTTATTATTTCAACTTTCTAATTTTATTCAAGCTACTGGTTTATTAGCACACCCACTCACTTTTACTATAATTCCTTAAAATTATAAAACACTGTTTAGTACCTAATCAATTTGGACTGTATCTTAGAATAATATCTTACTTATATTTATTTATGCTGAAAGTGGGTATAATCTTTCGCCTTATCTCTCAATTGATTCGACCTGCATGCTTATAGTACGACAGTATCTGGTTTCACACTACAGTACTTACAATCAACTCAATGTTAAACAATATAAATTAACCAACAATGTTACTACAACCAATTTCACAATTACTTATAACCAGATAATTTCACTGTCACCAGCCTTATAAGCATGTGCCCTCAATTTACCGGTACCTAGACAGGCTATGATTATACCTCATTAGTGTACAATTTAAAATATAACAATTCTAACAATTAAATTTAAATTCAGTCAACACCTCAAAATTATTCAATAATTAAAATTAAAATTTTGAAAACAACTTATATTTCCTTTGTAATTACTTTAATCTTCAAATTAAGTATTTAATTAAATTACTTTTCCAGAATACAACACTGGTGCACTTAGAGTACACTTACTTACTCATTACTTATTAAAAGGTGTGACTCCACTTTATGCTATTAATTAAATTGGAACATACTCACAGTAAACTCCTATTGGTGTTATTTTCGCAAACACACCCCACACCTGACACCATTTGTGACACCTGACACCTTGATGAGGGTAGTTACGCACCAGCTGGAGAAATAACTCACAAAAACTGATGGTTCACCACACTGACTGAGTTCGTGGACTTTACCGGAGTGTATTCCGTATACTGAATTTAACAAATTATTCACAATATTACCTAAAACGTAGTGCTGGTTGGCCTAATAGATGGATCGGTTGGGAGCTTTTTTATTGAAAACAGCAACACAATTATAGGTAATATGAGTGTTTTATTAATAAAAATTGTTAAGTTTTAGTGAATTTAGAACCTTGACACAAGTTAATTTACAAGTTTACAGTTAGTATGAAATCTTTTAAAATAAACAATATAAAATTAATATAATTTGTAGTTAGTTAACAACGTGGTTATTCTAAGATACAACAATTTAAATTCAAACAAATCTAATTTCAATTAATAATTAACGGCGCTTGCCATTGTCTGTGCTGTCTCTAAATGAATTTAGTTACGGTTACAAATTAAATATGATTACTGAAAACTAATACACGAATTTACATAAATTGAACAGACATGGCAAGCCCGGGAATCAAAGGGGAAACCGTACTACTTACTACATGTACGCGCGATCACGGTTGCAGACAGACAGATCGAGATTCGAGACGGCTGGCTTCATCCCCAAGCCAGTATTAGAAATATTGTCAACCAATCACGCGAAAGGACGTTTGATCGTATGACTTTCTAGGCCGTATGGTGCTGCACTCCAGCCCTGAACGATTCATCAAGTAACTAACATTGGTATGTTAGGGTTACTGGAACGTTGCAATATCTCTCAGTTTTCGAGTCTTGGGCTGCAATTGGAAGTCACGTGACATCACGCCACCACATTCCATACTGGCCCAGTATAGATAAATCAATACTTTTGCCTTTCCCACTGAACCCAGTATTCACTCATATTAATTTAAAATGGTGTAACAAAAACTAAAGGGAGGCAAAATTTAATTATTATTATTAAATTTGAAGTTACATTAAAACACAAAAACAAATAGAGGGTGTAATTTATTTTATTTTATTTAGACGGCCCACAAAGGTGGTATTTTCATTTATTTATTCAATAAATTAACGGGCCGTCACACAGCCACTCCTTCAATGTGTTCAAAATAACAACTTACCAAAAACATATCAATTAAGTCTAATAACATCTTACACTGTTCTTGCATATATAATTTAGTAGTTTGAAATTAGGGATGGGTCGATTCCAATTTTATTCGATTCCGGTTCCGATTCTTCAAAATCGATTCCCGATTCCGATTTCATCGATTCTTGCATGAATAACATGAATAGGCCACTGCCTTCTGGCCTACAAAGTGATATATTAATTATAATTAGCTATGTAGGCTATGTCTTTTAATTCAACAGATTTATATTTGATAAAATAAGTAATCAGGCAACTGAGTAAAATAAATTTTTATTTTTAATAAGCAAAATACAACCATAACAAATATTCAGTTTAGTCTACAAAAACAAGTGCAAACCGCAAATGAATAATGATATTATTAAATAAGAAGAAAAAAAACTGAGATGGTGACAAAACCTAATAAATATTTTTTAAATTATACATAGAAAGAAGTAGAAATTCTAAACTGCAGTTTAGGCTTTTAAAAAATGGGTATTTTAACAAAACATAAATAATGACTTCCCACTAATAAAACAAGACACAATATTATAGAGAACAATTAAATATACACACATCAATAATAATGAACGAAAATTGTATAATTTTGCATATATAATGTAGTACTAAAGCCTACTGAAATTTTGTAATGACAGGCCTACCTAAAAAGAAATACTAGCCTATTTGCAACAGAAAGTACTAGGGCCTACTGAAATTTTGTAATGACAGGCCTACCTAAAAAGAAATAGTAGCCTAATTCACCTAACAGCAATTTAGTTTCCAAACAAGGGATATTTTACCAGAACATAAATAATAATTTTCCATTAATTAAACTATACACAAAAATGATGAAGAATCATAACTAAGCAAAAACAAGCAACTATAAGAAAACACCTGATTAAAATTAATAAACTAATATCAATTAAGAATAAAAATATATGATGGTAAAACAGACGATACTAATTGAAATACAATTTTTTTAAATTATACCTAAAAAGAAATTTTTGCCGTTTAATTCGCCTAAGAGCAATTGGTATTTTCAAACAAGGTTTTCAATAGAGGTCAAACTATTAGAATTATTGAAATCATTTTCAACTTATAGTATTTTTTGTTTGAAAAGTGAGAAAAGGGCAGTACATTTGTAGGTACTAAGAACAAAACCAAAAGGTAGTGAAACATACAAAGCATCACATTTACATCTGACCTATTACTCAATGTTCTTGTTAAGGAAAACAAGCATTTTCACTCTCTCTGGGTCAAGCCTGTTTCTTTTGGCGTCACATATGTTTCCCGCAGTGCTGAACAGCCTTTCACTATATACGGTACAAGGCGGAATGCAAAGATATTTAAAAGCAACACTTTTTAGTTTTTGGAAAACACTATTTGACCAGTAATGGGAAACTTTTTCACCATCTTTGGGGTCCATGTTCTTTTCTCCAAGGTAATGCACAAGTTCACTTTCGCAAGATGTGGCATCGTCGTCAACTTGCTCTACATTTTGTCCAAAATAGTCTTTGTAATGAGCCCACAACCCCTTGCCAGCTTTACTTGTGTCTGAGGTGGAGGATGAGGCCTCAGGCAGCGGTTCAGTAACAGAGGTTGCAGCACTCTGTGACAAAAGCACCATTTCTTCTTTTATTTTCGCTTTTGCCTTTTCGAAAGCTGTTCCACTGCAAAAAGGTGCTCCCTTGAATCGAGGGTCCAGTACTGTTGCACAGGCATATGTCAGGTTGTCTTCCACATCAGGATAGCGCCTCCTCAAAGATGCCATCAAATCATTCTTTACTCCAAGGAGACCTGAACAATGGAAGTCAGTGTTCTCCACGACACTCTTCACTGTATTTATCAATGGGATGACCTGAGGAAAATACAAAATAAAATACAAATTGTTCTCATATTTTTCAATAAAGGAATGTTTTAGCATTTTTATAGTATTTATTTACTATGGTTTTATTTATAATTTTATCCCCATAATTATTCTTTAGTTACCGAACTTTATTACAAAGAACAAAGCATGTACCTACATTGCTTTAACATTTGTTTGGGTATCATTAAGAAAATTAAAATAAGATTGGACGTACAGTTATTGTACGTTAATGTAACAGTTATTGTACCTTAATATAATATACATCATCACAGTTAAGTATTTTATAATCTTGGTAAGTTCCCTATGTGATGTCTCCTCTCATCACTGTATTGTTGATATAAGTAGGCCTAACTGGAGCAAAAAGTAAAAATCGGAACACGTCACCTTCTGAACCATAGTCATATATGCTATCCATGAGGCTAGACAAAATTCAAAAGTAATAGCCTAATTGTATTGATGATTTATCACATAAATTTTTGTAAGATAGGGGCCAAATAGTAATTTTCATGACTTATATAGGGCAAAGGTAGCCTAAATGATTTAAGTGAAGACCAATACTAAAAAAAGTTACAGTAGTTCCTTGCATGGTTGGTTTATGTTTAAAAATTAATTTAAAACATAGGCCTATGGTGAAACATTGTTAGGCCAAAGCTTTTTATAATAACTCAATTCACAAAAAAAACCTACCTCAGATATGCTGGAAGATGCTTTGCTGACCTGAAGAGTTGCTTGCTCGAATATCTCCAGAATACTTATCGCGAACTCCATTGTCTTCCAGTCATCACCATACATTTCTACTGAGAACTTGACCTCACTCTTGCTGGAAACTAAAATTATTGCCTCTTTTTGCTCCAGTACCCTTCGGAGCATTTTTTTCCGAATGCTTAAAACTCCCGACAAGCTTCTTGGTTTTTTTTAACAAGTTTGTCATTTTGGGATTATTGATGAGGCCATCTTTAACCACCAGTTGCAAAGTGTGTGCAACACACGGAATGGCTTGAAACTGTGAGCGTTGAATGGCTGCAGTTATGTCGGTGCCATTATCCCTCACGACTGCAACAACTTTGGCTGTGACATCCCATTCATCCAGTACTTTCAGTAAAAAATTTTTTAGATTGTCGGCTGTGTGGGATGCTTCGGTGAAAGGTACTACTTCTAAACACCTATGTGTTATTTTGAGGGCATAATTGGCTCCAGAGTAGAAATGGGCTGTCACGGCCATGTAATCTTCATTGGCAATAGAGGTCCACATATCTGTTGTAATGGCTACATAGTTGGCTGAATGGAGCTCCTCTTTCACCTTTTCATAGACCTCATTGTACATGTCAACAAGTACTTTGTTTGAAAAAGTTTTACGAGAGGGCACTGTATATCTTGGTTCTAAATGATTTACCAATCTTTTAAATCCTTTGTTTTCCACAACTGACATTGGTTGGAGGTCAAGGCATAATCATCTCACATATAAGATTTGTAATTTTCTTAGCTCTAGGGTCACTTCTCTTGAATTTTGTTGCTCTGTCGAAAAGACTGTCCACTGTTTGTTGTTTTTTCTTGCTTCCTAACTTTATAGTTTTAGGATATAAGCCATAATTCCTCTCAGAACTCTGTATAGGACTACTTGACATTTGCGATTCAGTTGGTGATACCTGAGAGGTGATTTCAGAATAAAGAGAAGGTAGTGTAGATAGGCTTGAACTTGATCCTGGTGATGTAACTAGAGTTTTTGAGGGTGCTGAAGAACATGTTGCTGAAGTTGGACCCAAAGCTCCCAATTCTAGAGGATCATCAGGATCTATTTCAACATGGAGCTCATCAAAATGCATCGTACCAGTAGGCCTATCTGTTTCCATGGCTGCTGGTAAATTACAAATAGATCCCTCATTAGATTGCTCAGGAGCTGATTCTGAAACTTTAAAGGAGCTAGATAGGCTATGTGATGAGGAAGGCTTACTCTGAGGTTGAAAAAATGAAACTATTTTTGAGGTCGCAGAATCTGAGCTAGGCTTGCCTTGAGGTGTTCCTTGGTCAGTTGATGAAGGTTTTTAAGAAGATCCAACGATTATATGGTGCACTTTATTGAGGTGTTTCAACATATTCGATGTAGACTTGCTACTCCCGCCCCTTGAAATTAGAGTCCCGCACAAATTACACTTCGCGTATTTTTGGTCGTCATGAATTTTAAAATGTTTCCACACGTTAGAAGCCATTGCCGATTGCGTTTTCTTCAACTATTTAATGAACTAAACACGAAAAACTGCATTAACATAACGTAAACAAACGTTTATTTATAATGTCATCGTCCGTTGGAATAAAACAACTAGATCGCGCCTCGCGCCACGATAAATGAACAACAAAACAAAGAAACAAAGCAACTGGTCAGGGACGCAACTTTGACAAAAGGAAAATACCCCGATTCGGACTAAAATTCCCTCATTTTCCCTTTGGACAAACAGTAAAATCCTTCAACGAATAAAACAAATTGAATATTCGCTGAGGATTTCGACAAAGAAAGGCAACCAACCTGCTTTGGCCGTTCCCGACTGAATTATTATACGAATTTGTTTTATCGCAATCAGATCTCGGAACTTTAAACGGGAGCAGGAAACCACGAATAGCTATTACGAATGAAATAACCGTTTCATAACGCGTCGTCTGATTGGCAGTTGCTAAACCCTGACAAAGATAATAATCCTAATTTGGTTTTGCCGCTCATTGATCGAATTATTTATAGATATAGAATTGAATGTACAGAAAATGAAAACTGTAAACCAGATAACTAATTTAAAAGGAAAAACTTGACGAGGAACTACTTTATTAGTCTAAACCGTTCTAATATCGTCTGGTAACACTGTTTCGAAGTTAGTTCAGGTACGTCATTATTTTGATACGTTTTGTACATCATTTTGCGATGTAAAAATAGTTATCTACAACAGTTTTCACTTTCGACTTATTGTCTTTGTAAGTGTCTGCTGTTCAGAATTAGTAATAAATATTCGAATACTGCTAGAAAATTGCTGTTTAGCCTAGAAATCCAATGTAACTCAACGAATTGAGTCACGACAGACGACAATGACAATGCAGTTCTTTTGTTGACCCGATCGAAAACGCTACGGGATATATTGTCGTCATCGTTTTCTCTAACATAAGTTTACAAGTGCAAGTCTGATTAAATATTTTAACTGTGATAGTAAGTAGTAATAACTGTTGAAACATTTTATCTCAATTATTATTTTAATTGTAAGTCTATAATAACAGACTTGAAAGGAAACTACATTAGAAGGACAAAGACACACGACGCAAATGTAGTACAATATTTCGTGCCGTAAAGACAAAGTGGTTCCCTGACTCCCTTTAGTTTGCATTACGTGGATACGATGAATACCATAATCGTACCATAGTTTGTGTCCGCAAAGACAAGAGCCGGTTCCCCGAATTGAAAGGTAACCTGAAATCCTAAACAAACTTCGTCGAAATCGTCATATCTAAATGCGCGTCGGCAGAAAACACCTCGTACCTCCCGCCACACAAATTCAATATTTTTTTATCGATTTGTTGGAATCGAGGGACCGGAATCGACTTTAGCCGATCGATTCTCGATTCCGATTCTTAACCTGAGAATCGGGTGGAATCGAGAATCGACTTTAGGAATCGACTCATCCCTATTTGAAATTATAGACAACAATAATCTTGACCAGAGTGTTCTGACGTTATCCCAAGGCGGTGAGGGATCTTTTACTTGCATGCAGTCCACCTTCCCGGTCACTGGTGGTTTTAGAAGTCATCTTTAAGCCTGTGGTGCCCAGATCAAGTGTTAGAGAGGGCATCTTACTCCTAACTTTGCCTGGTGAAATAAGATCTCCTTTAACTTTAATAATTACATTACCACCAACCATCCATTTACATTTTTTTTTTCACAAATTCTGATGGAAAGTGTCATTATGAAGAATTATGCTGGCAAAAATACAGGTTTCCTTTTCCAGGCAAAACACAAATAAACAGTTCTCTTTTTAAATGGTATTTTTCAATGCTGCGTTATGATGAGCTTACGAAGAAACTCCCTTTCTGGAGTTTGAAGTAGCCTTGACTTGAGATCATACGTACAGTGTGTGTTAATCACCATGAATATGGCCTATTGCAATGTGGCCAAAACATCAGCAGTAATTGTATATAGTGTACAAAACTCTGTTATGTAATTTACATTCGAAGATCAAGTTTATATTAGTTTCAGTAACGACTGTGGAAGCCTACCTATGAAGAAACATAGAGAATATTATTAAAAGTCTGTCAACTTAATATAGTAAACAATATTATTGTTTGCTTAGTTTGACAAATGCAAACGAATATAAAATGCATATATACCTTGGGTACAAATATTTTATTAATTAATTGGTGATAGGTGGGTGATTTATTAATTAATCAAATGGGTGAATCTTTTCTTGGAAAAATAGAAAAAATAAAGTATTTGGTTTTTTTGTAATGACAACCCTAATTTTTTGTGTAATTTTTATTTTTTCACTTATTAGATCCATGTGTTGCACAAACCTCCGTACAAGTATCCTAAAGAAGTAAGTGGGCGGCTACGTATTGGCTATGTGTCTTCTGACTTCGGCAACCATCCTACTTCACATCTAATGCAGAGTGTTCCTGGGCTCCACGAAAGACATGAAGTGGAAATATTCTGCTACGCCCTCAGTGCGGATGATGGAACTACATTTCGAACAAAGATTGCAAGGGAGTCTGAACACTTCATTGACCTCTCCCAAGTAAGTAGCAGTCTGTACCAAGTTAAAGGATATTGTGCGTATATTGTTCAATTTTATGTATTCTATACTATTTTATACATAATTTAGAAGATGTTGCGTTTGTTTTACCCGGTTGTGTAAACTTTAGTATGTTTTGTTTATTTTACTCAAATGTATTTACTCAGAACATTTTTTTACTAACTTTGAAGGATTTTTTTGCTAATACTAATGTTACATTTTATAACATTTTGCATTTTGTGTAATGAAACAATATTTATTGGTCCAAGCTAGCTTGGAATAAAAAGGGGTTTTTTATCAAATAAAAAAATAAAGCATAACTTTTTTAAAATGTTACCAGACTTAATGCTGTTCTCTGGTCTATATTGATATTTTAGATGAGCGTGGGTGTGTATTACCTATGCTAGTCTCAGGACCCGAACATCAAAGAAAGTTTATTGCATTGCCATGGTGATGTTAATACACTGAATCCTCTGGTTACTTTGACTGAACCACAGTTTTTATTTTGTCATATCATAAAGTTTTGTTATTTTCTACTCTCCTCTTCTTGCTTAATCTATGTAAAGCTTTATTTTCTATTAAATGTATGATAAAATACTTGGCAATTTTTTTTCCAAGTTTTTATAATCGTCTTGATTTTTTCCAATCATTTTCTACTGTCTTATATGGATAAGAGTATACCAATTAAATTAATTAAACTTAAAATTAAACAGAATCATTCAAATGATAAATTGAAAATATTTCCATTGCTGTGCGAACTTTGGTTTGGCAGATCAACTAAAATTTACTAATTTGAGAATCAAACTGGAATGTTAACTTCATATGGTCTGGGAAAAATTGGTAAATTTTTGTGGAGTATGATTTAGAAAAAAGGGTATTTTCACTTTTTTATTTCCTTAATTCATTATTTATTTAGACTATAGATGTCTGTCAATAGAGACATTTTTCAATTGGTTGGCTGGATTCCAGCTACATTTCTTACCTGTAAAGGACAACTAAACATGAAGAGACTGAACGCATAGGTCTAAGAATAATTTAAGAACAACTGATTATATGCATTTTTAAAGAGGATACTACAGGCAAACAGAAGTTAAGGTGGTGCGGCTGGCGTTAGGGACAACTCAATTCCGATAGATCGTATCACTGTCGCTTTAACTGGAGCAGATAGAGGTTCGTGAGTGTGTATGCATATTTCAAGGCTCCCCATTCTGCAGTCCGTCTTTGCTCACCTTACCCCTACTGCCCCTTCCTTCAAATCTGAACGCGTGTTGGCCCACCCGATTTGCTTGTTCTAGTTGCGTTTTGACAATATATTTTTGAGATTGTGTTCTATTTATCCCGCTGTCCTTACGCGACAATCCAGAGTGGGCATTTCGATACATTTTGCACACTTTCTTCTGAAAACAGGATAAATATTCTTTTGCGTGCTTTTAATCAAGATTATAAGTTGTCTAGAATTATTACTATTACATAATCAGATAAAATGTGTCAACAAAAATATGAACTAGATACTGTACACATTTTATTTCATTATGCTATAAAAGTTTGTAATGGGTGATATGTGTTATTTTAGTTTGGTAAACATTAATTTATTTCTTTTAAGACAAATACTTTGTCATAAGCTTAGCAAAATTGAGGAAAATAAAGATTAATAAACTAATTATGAATAGAAAACAAATTGTTATGACCACAGTTATATTGCATGGTTTATTAATTAAGACAATGATAAGCATGAATAAGCTACGGGTACAGTATTAAATACATTAAAATTCATATATATTTAAGTATATAAACATTTATTAAACCTAACCTTAGGAAATTACATAGCAATAAGGTAGTATTAATAAATAAATGTATATATTTTTATGAGTTGGAATTGATGTATAATCAGATTTAAAAAACAAAATTACTTAGAGAATCTATATTTTAAACATTAATAAGTATTACATATTGTTAAACGGTCAAACTCAAATAACGTACTTCCGTCAAACTTTTCTTCCTAGTGGAATCTCTGATACTGTACTTTTATAACGCTTTGTATGCTTATGAAACTTGCACTTGCGAGGCATTTTAAAAAAGAGAAAAACTATTTACAAATCTACTATATTGACGCTACTCATACAGGTATATTCACTTATTAAACAACATCTGTTAGATGAAAACAATTAAACATTTTTCAATAGGCTAAAATAACATTAAGTATATTAAATAAAATATTAATCTTTAGTACATTAGTACTAAATTGGCATATTTGGCCTCCAGCTATATAATATGTGTAGATGAATTATAATCAGCAACAACACAATTGACTAGTTTGTGTACTTTCTCACTAATACAGATGGGCAGAGCCAAACAGGTGACATACAGGAGTGAACCCACCTATGGGAATTGTGTCTTAGAGCGTGAAAGAGTCGAGTAAGGGGTAAACCAATGGCAGTTGGTGGGGGAGCCGGGTTGGAACAGACGGTGCGTGTGCCTGTCGCTGTGCATGCGGACGCGTGCGGGTAGTATTAAAATAAAGAAGGCTCACTGCCGTATATTGTATTATATGTTTAGGGCCAGTTCATTGTCTAAACAAATTAATATAATAAAGAATTGAATATAAAATAATAGAATAGAATAATAGAATAGAATAATTTTATTTCCTGCAAAAACATACTACATATACAGTTTCAATTTAACATATATACAGGAATTTCTAACCATCGCTGCCAGTAAAGATGGTTAGTACATAAAAAATGTCTCTTTTACATCACTTTCTAGTGAGTCAGGCTCAATCAATGTTCATTTCATTCACACACGAGCGGCGCATCTGTGGCGATTGATATACTTAATATTTAACTGAACAACATGACGTAATATAATTAAATCTGAACAAATCTTAGTATTAGTAATAAATAACCACAACAAACAATAACAACTATAAATAAATAACTACAATAAATAATAATAACTATAATAAATAACAATGACTATCATTTATCAATATAACAAAAACATACAACTGAAATAACTTTTAAAAAACTACTGTAAAATATTTGTAAGGGTTTCAATATTGTCAAAAGTGAATAACCATTGTTTAATCCTTTTTGAAAAGTATTCACTAACATTATATTTCCTAAGATCAGTTGGTAACTGATTATATACTTTCGGTCCAACAAAGAGGAAACAGTTTTTAAAACAAGTTCTAACAATCTTTGGTTGTCTGACATTATTCAATGCATTCCCTCTAGTGTTGTAGTAGCTTTGAAAATTTTCTCTGTTACCACTTCGTATATAAAATTCTTTCAGGACTTTGTAAATAAAAAGATGCCTAAGCGGTAATATTTTTAATTGTTGGAAAAGTGGGAAGGAAGGATGGTGCTTATTTTTTTCAAGAATAATACGTATGAAATATTTCTGAGTTTTTACTATTGGTTCGAGGGTTGATTTGTTTGCACCTCCCCAGAATGTAATACCGTATTGCAGTCGAGAGTGGATAAGGGCAAAGTATAGTGATGTCATTAACTGTACATTACAAAATCGCTTGAGGTAATAAAACTTTCTTATATTGTAGCGCAATGTGCGGTTAAGTTGATCTATTTGTTTTTTCCAGTTCAATTTACTGTCTAGTACTATTCCCAAATATTTTATATCATCTATACTTTCAATGTGTGGACAATCGCATCTGGTGTTTGTGCAATTTATTTTGTGATAAATTGGGTGTCTCTCAAAGTTGTGACCTCTAAAAGAAAAATTTATGTACTTTGTTTTATCAACATTAATTATCATTCCATTATTGCTACACCAGTTTCTCAGTAATCTTAAGTCTGTATTTATTATATTCTCAATACGGTCCCATTCCGAGTCCATAATTAAAATTGCCAAGTCATCAGCAAACGCACTAAGTTTTCCCTCAAAAGGAATGCTCAGAAGATCATTTATAAAGATCAAGAAAAGGGTCGCAGCCAAAACAGATCCCTGAGGAACACCCTGCTCTATTTTCCTTGTGTTGCTTATTTCATTATTGATTTTGACTCGTTGCATTCGATTCCGTAAATAACTTACAAACCAGTCAAGAGCAATGCCTCTGACCCCCGCATACTCCAGTTTTGTTAGTAGCACATCATGGTTTACGAGATCAAAAGCTTTGGAAAAGTCTACAAAGATACCAGTAGCCTTTAATTGATTATTCATAGCATTGTATATTCCTTTTGTAAATATAGCAAGTGCATCCTCTGTACTCTTTCCGGTTGTGAATCCAAATTGAGCTACATCAAAGAAATTGTTATTATTTAAGAAGCTCAAAAGTCTAACCCTCATAACCTTCTCAAATATTTTGCCTCAATATATTGAGGCCGATTTTTATTCTGAAGGGATTTGTAAGTTAGTGCAAAGATATGATAAGTGTTTGAATGTTTTTGGAAATTATGTTGAAAAGTAGCTGAAAGATGTAGTTTTAGGATGTATATAATAAAATATTTTTAATTATGTCTGAGTTTTATTTAAAGCACACCGAAGGTTACTTTCCGAACGGCCCTCGTATTTATTTGTTATGTTTAATTTTAAAATTTGGGTTTTTAAACCCTAACAGGGGTTAACCAATAATATCAAAGCAGCCGCCATTTTGACGATTCCAGCCAATGGAGTCATGTGATCATAGGCCTATAAATTGAGTTGTTGAACACCATTTCATTCTTTTGTGAATCCCTCTGGTCTGAGGAAGGTGAGCGTGGTTCACTGAAATCGATCACCATAATATTTGTTCATTTTGTACTTGTATTGTAATATATTTGTGCATTTTGTGCTTAAATTGTAATAAATTTGTGTTGTGTGACTTTTACTTATACTGTATATGTACCAAAACGTATTATGCTAATTATAAAGCTATTAATATTGTTGTTAACTATTTTTAATGAATCTAAAGAGTGTTATGTGTTGGCCAAACTATAACCAAGATCAGTACTCTAGTATCGTTGGTAGGAGATTGGTTGTGAGACATGTAACTGTTCTAAGATAATATTTGAACCAAAAACATTTTTACTCCGATTCAAATCAGTTGTCAATTGCTCTATAGAATCTGAAAATATATACTTGTGTTCACAATCGCCAATAGTTTTAAGTTGAGTCTTGTTGATGTACAGTAGAACTTATAGCCGGTGTTCAATACAGTACTTTTACTGGAAGACCTGACTGTTGATCCAATCCAACTATCTCTAAAATATATATTCATACTCTAGAAATTCTATTTTAGTAAAGCAGGAAGAAACAAGTAAAATGTAACTTGACTCTTGTTGCAGATTCCCTGCAATGGAAAAGCTGCTGACAGGATCAACAGTGATGGAATCCACATCCTTGTCAATATGAACGGATATACCAAAGGAGCTAGAAATGAAATCTTTGCATTGCGACCAGCGCCCATTCAGGTACATGCATGCATCATCATTTTGATGCCTGTGCTATATAAGTTTAGTTGTAGAAAGAACACTGAAATCTGAATTCAAAAACTGCATCAAATCCAAGTTTTTAAAAAAAATAATTGATGTAGTTTTTTTTTAGTTTGAAAAGAGATGCATAAAACGGAATATATAACGAACAACATTATATATTCAAAATTCTACGTTTATGCTGACAATTTATTCCCACTTTCAAGTCAGTGATATGGAAAACTGTGTATCCTAGACAAACTCTGACATCAAATCCATCTGCCACTGGGCAAAACAGCATGGCTTGCAGCTGAACGAATCC